>LR812519.1:725331-877831 GCA_903798195.1 Danio kyathit
GTGTGTGTGTGTGTGTGTGTGTGTGTGTGTATGTGTGTGTGTGTGTGTGTGTGTGTACCATCAGCGCTGCTCTCCTCCTCCTCTTCTCTCTTTTCCCTGTTTTCCTTCATCTGATATTCTCTCTCCTCTTTCTCAGATGAAACTCTCGTCTCTTTGCCCTGCAGAGTCTGATTTACTGCCTTGTCTTCTTTTTCTTCTTCTTCCTCAGGTGTTTCTCTCCGGCTTTCAGGTCTTACATAACTGAGAATAACAGAACTTCTGGACTCGTCCACTAAAGACTCCTCCTGTAACAAATCACAAGAATAATATAAAAAAATAAATACACATACAAAAAAAACTGACTGAAATATGATTAACACCATGTCATGTGAACTGTGAAAGAACGCTGGTAAATTACTGGTAAATATCAGGGGGTTTCAAGAAAAATGTTCAATTATTTATTTTTTAGTTACATAATAAAAATTACAAATATGTGTAATAATTTATAATGAGGCGACACGGTGGCAAAGTGGGTAGCACTGTCGCCTCACAGCAAGAAGGTCGCTAGTTCAAGCCTCGGCTGGGTCAGTTGGTGTTTCTGTGTGGAGTTTGCATGTTCTCCCAGTGTTGGCGTGGGTTTCCTCCGGGTGCTCCGGTTTCCCCCACAGTCCAAAGACATGTGGTATAAGTGAATAGGGTATGCTAAAAATTGACCGTAGTGTATGAGTGTGATTGAGTGTGTATGGGTGTTTCCCAGTGATTGGTTGCAGCTGGAAGAGCATCTGCTGTGTAAAACATATGCTGGATAAGTTCATTCCGCAGTGGCGACCCGAGATTAATAAAGGGACTAAGCCGAAAAGAAAATGAAAAATGAAATTTATAATGAATATTAATATATATTTTAGCATATTAAATCATAAAGGGTAAAACATATATGTATTTTTTTTTATTAGAATACACCAAATAAAACTAGAGATTAATGATGCCATAAAATTTAAATTAATAAAAAAATTAAATAAACAACACAAATATATTTTATTATTTTAAAAATATTTCCTTAGTGCTTTTTATAGGATTTCCTATAATGTTTATATATATATATATATACACAGCTGAAGTCATAATTATTCGCCCCCTTTGAATTAGTATTTCTTTTTTAAATATTTCCCAAATGATGTTTAACAGATTCAGGAAATTTTCACAGTATGTCTGATAATATTTTTTCTTCTGGAGAAAGTCTTATTTGTTTTATTTTGACTAGAATAAAAGCAGTTTTTAATTTTTTAAACACAATTTTAAGGTCAATATTATTAGCCCCTTTAAGCTATATATTTCTCGATAGTCTACAGAACAAACCATCATTATACAATAACTTGCCTAATTCCCCCTGTTTATTTTTTTCCTTAATTTCTGTTTAACAGAGCAGATTTCTTCAGCACATTTCTAATCATAATAGTTTTAATAACTCATCTCTAATAACTGATTTATTTTATCTTTGTCATGATGACAGTAAATAATATATGACTAGATATTCTTCAAGACACTTCTATACAGCTTAAAGTGACATTTAAAGGCTTAACTAGGTTAATTAGGGTAACTAGGCAGGTTAGGGGAATTAGGCAAGTTATTGTATAATGATGGTTTGTTCTGTAGACTATCAGAAAAAATATATAGCTTAAAGGGGCTAATAATATTGACCTTAAAATGGCTTTTAAAAAATTAAAAACTGCTTTTATTCTAGCCGAAATAAAACAAATAAGACTTTCTCTAGAAGAAAAAACATTATCAGACATACTGTGAAAATTTCCTTGCTCTGTTAAACATCATTTGGGAAATATTTAAAAAAGACAAGTAATTTCAAAGGGGGGCGAATAATTCTGATTGCAACTGTATATACAAATACACTATATTAAACGTATTATACATATAGACATCATCATTTAGAAAGGACACTATATACTGTATAACTGCAGGTTAGCTGTCTTTATATACTGTCCACACAATACACTTGACTGTGATGTATTGATGTGCAAGCTTTTGTGAAGCTGCTGTGGAATGATAAATATTGTGAACAGCACTATACTGGTAAACAAATTGAATATCATCAGATCTATAAACTGTGTGTGCGTCCTCACATTGCGCTGCAGTGTGTGTGTCTGCTCCAGACTTCCAGACGCTGCAGAAGCAAGACTGGGCGGCGTTCTAGACTCCAGCTGTGAGTGTGTGGTTCTGGATGCAGGATCTGATGTTCTCCTGATCTCCGTCTCGTCCTCAGAGCTGCTGGTGATAATGTGTGTCCTGCTTCTGCTGTCCTGGACTTGCTGTTCTTCATCCTCAGAGCTGCTTGTGATGATGCGTGTCCTGCTTCTGCTGTCCTGGATCTGCTGTCCTTCTTCCTTAGAGCTGCTGGGGATGATGTTTGTCCTGGATCTGCTGTCCTGGATCTGCTGATCTTCATCCTCAGAGCTGCCGGGGATCACATGTGTCCTGGATGTGTCCTGGATCTGCTGTTCTTCATCCTCAGACTCCATCATGGCGCTCTGGATGGCCTGCAGGGTTCGAGGGGACGCTGGAGCTCCTGCTGACTGATGCTCTGGGCTGGATGATGAAGATGAAGGTTTGTTCTCTTCTTCTTCAGTCACGGGTCTCCATAACGGCTCAGGTTTTCCTTTATTCAATCCTTTAGGCTCCCATGGAGAGCTGGACCACAGAGCTGGAGCCGCTGGAGTGACCGCAGCGCTGACCTTCTTCTGACCCCCTGAGAAAAACACAATGGAGGAATTCAAAACATCAAAGACGCCAAACATCAAAGGAGACCGTTCAGAACGCTACAAAAGATTCCGTTTTAAAGAACTGCTGTTCTTCTGTTCAAAAACGCATCACATGACATCAAAGGTCATCATTTGGGAAATATTTGAAAAAGCAAACGTAGTAATATTTCATTCAACTGCACATCAACTGACTTCAACTGTACATGAACAGAAACATATGAAGTGTGCGCGTGATCGAGAAAGGCTGAGCGAGTGTGTATTTGAGGTGACCTCTGATGAGTATGTAGTGTGAGGACTCCTCAGACACCAGCCGGCGGATCTCTGTGTTCTGCTGGTCCGTGTGTCCTCCAGAGCTGCGCTGGTTCATCTCCTGCTCCACACACTCCAGCCGCTGGTTCAGTCTGTTCCTCTGCAGGAGACCAGCCAGCTGATACTGGGAGAAATCACCCGACCGCTGAAACACACACACTTATAAACACACACACTCACACACACAGACATACATACATAGATATTTAAACACACATATATAACCACACACATACACACACACAGACATTCTCTCTCACACACACCTCTGGAGGTTTGTGTAGGAGTGTGCGGCGTCTCTTGTTGAACTCCTTCATCTCTTTCAGGATTTCGTGTTTAATCTCGGGCGGCATGAGGGAGAACTGCTCTGAGTTTATATCCACAGCATCAGGATTATCACACAGCTCCTCCTGCACAACACAACACACACTACACCTGAACAACACAAACACACACTACACTACACATGCTCATATGATCAAAAACATTTCACAAATAATGATATAACCTTAAAAATCACGGGCGACACGGTGGCTCAGTGGTCAGCACTGTGGCCTCACAGCAAGAAGGTTGCTGGTTTGAGTCCCGGCTGGGTCAGTTGGTGTTTCTGTGTGGAGTTTGCCTGTTCTCCCCGTGTTGGTGTGAGTTTCCCCCACAGTCCAAACACATGCGCTATAGGGGAATTGATCAACTTAATTGGCCGTAGTGTATGAGTGTGTATGGGTGTTTCCCAGTACTGGGCTGCAGCTGGAAAGGCATCAGCTGTGTAAAAACATACGCTGAAATAGTTGGTGGTTCATTCCACCGTGGGACACCTGATGAATAAAAGGACTAAGCTGAAGGAAAATGAATGAATGATGTAAACTCAAAAATCACATTATGACTTGAAAAGTTTTTTTTCAACACTTTTAAACATAATATTTTTATTAAGTATTATTTTAGAAACATTTTTAAAAATTATTATGATCAAAATTTTTATTAGAAAGTCATAATTATGCCATGTACATTCTAAATAATGACATGTTAAATATGCATTAAAGAATGAGAAATAAGGTTAAAATTAAAAAGTAAAAATAATTTAGATGCCAAATATAATTTAGAGGTTAAAATGTCAAGAAATTAAAATATATATAATATACTTTATAATATAATGGGTTTGACAATTCATTTTTACATGATAGCATTTTTATAAATCTTAAAATAATTTAATAATTATGTTTTATAAGATGTTTTAGAAAATACTATAATAAATATTACATTATATATAATATAATAATTAATTAGGCAACCCAGTGGCGCAGTAGGTAGTGCTGTTACCTCACAGCAAGAACGTCGCTGGGTCGCAGGTTCGAACCTCGGCTGGGCTGGGTCAGTTGGCGTTTCTGTGTGGAGTTTGCATGTTCTCCCTGGGTTCGCGTGGGTTTCCTCCGGGTGCTTGGGTAAGCTAAATTGTCCATAGTGTATGAGTGTGAATGTGTGTGTGTGGAAGTTCCCAGAGATGGGTTGCGGCTGGAAGGGCATCCGCTGCGTAAAATCGTGCTGGATAAGTTGGCGGTTCATTCCGCTGTGGCGACCCCGCAAGGGACAAAGCCGACAAGAAAATTAATGAATGAATAATAATTAATTATTAAATATAGAAATGGTGACGCGGTGGCGCAGTGGGTAGCACGATCGCCTCACTGCAAGAAGGTCGCTGGTTTAAGCCTCGGCTGGGTCAGTTGGTGTTTCTGTGTGGAGTTTGCATGTTCTCCCCGTGTTGTTGTGGGTTTCCTCCGGGTGCTCCAGTTTCCCCCACTGTCCAAACACATGCAGTACAGGTGAATTGGGTAGGCTAAATTGACCGTAGTGTATGTGTGTGAATGAGTGTGTATGGATGTTTCCCAGTGATGGGTTGCAGCTGGAAGGGCATCCGCTGTGTAAAACATATGCTGGATAAGTTGGCGGTTCATTCTGCTGTGGCGACCCCAGAACAATAAAGGGACTAAGCTGAAAAGAAAATGAATGAATGAATAAATATAGAAATGGTGGCGCAGTGGGTAGCACAATCGCCTCACAGCAAGAAGGTCGCTGGTTCGAGCCCCAGCTTGGTCAGTTGGCATTTCTGTGTGGAGTTTGCATGTTCTCCCCGTGTTGACATGTTTCCCCTACAAGTCCAAAAACATGCGGTATAGGTGAATTGGGTAAGCTAAATCGTTAGTAGTGTATGTATGTGAATGAGTGTGTATGGGTGTTTCCCTGTGCTGCGTAAAACATATACCGGATAAGTGTGGTGACCCCAGATTAATAAAGGGACTAAGCCGAAAAGAAAATGAATGAATGAATAAATATAGAAATATATATAGATATGTCCATGAACTGACCTGGTATCTGCTGTAGTTCTGCAGAGCCTCGTCTCCATCTTTCTCCTCCTCTGAACTGAGTAAAGACACACAGATGAACACACACTCCTCTGCATGATGATGATGATGATCATGTGTGTGTGTGCGTGTGTGTGTTTTCTCACCTGCTCTCCTGTCTGTCGTCTTCAGGAGGAAGAGCAGGTAGAACATAAATATCGTCGTGTTCATCTCTCCGCACTGACGACAGGCTGAGCGCTGACTCCTGACTGCAGAAACACAACACACACACACACACACACACTGACAGTAATGCTGGATCTCAAACCACCCCAGTCACTCATTTACCATTCCCTGCACTAGTAGTAATATTTATTTCTACAGCACCTTTCAAGAGCAAAGGTCACAAAGTGCTTTACAATAACATTCATTCATTCATTCATTTTCTTTTTGGCTTAGTCCCTTTATTAATCCGGGGTCGCCACAGCGGAATGAACCGCCAACTTATCCAGCACATGCTTTACGCAGCGGATGCCCTTCCCATCACTGGGAAACATCCATACACACTCATTCACACTCATACACTACGGCCAAATTAGCCTACCCAATTCCCCTATAGCGACAGCACTACCTACTGCGCCACCGCGTCGCCTTACAATAACATTGTAGAATAAAAATCATAAAACTGTACAAATACACACAAACACAGAGCACAAAGCATGTGATTAGCGTGATCTTTCACCTGTTCTCCCCGAGAGCCGCTCTGATGGCCTGCCTCTTCAGAAACGTCTGCAGGAGCTTCTCATTAGTCTGTCTGGACTCTCGGTTCGTCTCCTCTCTCCGCTGTCTGCGCACGGCCTGATGAGGAGAACGAGATTAAAAAGGCCATCACGTGAGAAACCCAAATTCTCTTCATTTTTTAAGTGTAAGAGCTCATAGTGCTGAAAAACCATCCTGCAGGTTTCAGAACTAAACCCTGTGTGGTTATATCTGAATAGACCACAGCTTCTGGAACGTTCTACTGTATGATGTAATAATGTTGATAAGCCACTGAAGATCCACGCCCACTTTTACTAATATGCAACTACTAACATGCAACACTGTCAGCCAATCAGATCAGAGAATGTTTACTTCTGAGTCTTCTGAGTTTTTGTTGATGGATGTTTCTCAGTATAGTGGACTTCAGTGTTTACATGATCCCATCATTATTCGGACTCTGTTTTAATTATGAGGGAAAGTCAAAATTATTAGGAAAAAACATATAATCTGTGCAGTGAAATAACAATTATGAAAACTGCTGCAGGCGGCACGGTGGCTCAGTGGGTAGCCTGATCACCTCACAGCAAAAAGGTTACTGGTTTAAGTCCTGGCTGGGTCAGTTACCATTTCTGTATGGAGTTTGCATGTTCTCCCCGTGTTGGCGTGGGTTTCCTCCGGGTGCTCCGGTTTCCCTCACAGTCCAAACACATGCGCTATAGGGGAAATCAACTAAAGTGGCCGTAATGTATGAGTGTGTGTGTGTGTGAGAATGAGTGTGTGTGGGTGTTTACCAACACTGGGTTGCAGTTGGATTGTGTAAAACATGCTGGAATAGTTGGTGGTTCATTCCGCTGTGGCGACCACTGATAAATCAGGGACTAAGCCGAAGGAAAATGAATGAATGAATGTCCACATAATGAACTTCAGTGGTGCTCAGAGGTTTTCAAAGGTCATAAAAGACACTTTTTTTTAAACTTTATCAAACAGTTTTGATTTTAATCTTGTAATTTTGACTCAATTTTATTTATTTATTTTTTTATATTTTTTTAGGGGTTTTTCACCTTTATTATGACAGGACAGTAGAGAATTCAGACAGGAAAGCATTGGGAGCAGAGAGAGGGGAAGGATCGGCGAAGGACCTCAAGCCGGGAATCGAACTTGGGTCGCCGTGAGCACATTGGTGCTATATGTCAGCGCACAGTACCACTATGCTACTGGCGCTGACTCAATTTTATTTTTTAATATCATAATTGTGTTTTTATGTTATAATTATGATTTGGCATGCCATAAGTTGTGCTTTTCATATAAAAGACATAAGGCATAGTAGGTTATAATATGTACATTAAAAGTCAAAACTTTGCTTAAAAATATATGAATTAGAATTTTTTTATTGCATTTTGTCATAATTTTGACTTTTTTTCATAATCATAACAACGTCAGAATAATGTTGTGTTTAATCTTTTAGTTTGTTTTATTTGTCTTATATGTTTGTATTTTGGGCAGCACGGTGGCTCAATGGTTAGCAATGTGGCCTCACAGCAAGAAGGTTGCTGGTTTATGGGTGTTTCCCAGTACTGAGTTGCGTCTGAAAGAGCATCCGCTGTGTAAAACATATGCTGGAATAGTTGGCGGTTCATTCCCTTGTGGGAAGCCCTCATAAATAAAGGGACTAAGCCGACAGATAATGAATGCATGAATGTTTGTATTTGTCTTTAATGTGAAACTTTTTGTGCTGCCATTTTGACCAAATCTTCAGATCTTGTATCATTCATAAATAAATAAATAAATAAATGTCCACTGAACTGAGCACCACTATATAGAGGTAATGTACACTATATATTTTCCTCAAAAACGACATTTCTTATGACTCAAAAAGACAGAAACGGCCATGATTGAGAGTAAATGTTGATGTTGAGATGTGTGTGTGCTTTGTGGATCTCACCAGGGTCTGCTTCTTGAGCAGCGGCGCGTCTCCATCGTACACAAACACAGGTCTGATGCGGAAGAACAGCAGTTTACAGAGGCGGTGGAAGAGTGTGAGCAGGTGAGCGTTCTGCACTGCGTTCCCATCGCGATCTCGAACACCTTTAACCGCCTGGTTCAGCCAGATACTGATGTCTGTCGGCCAGTCATTGAGGAAACGCTCAGAGGTCAGCGTATGCTGAGGTATTGAATATTGAGTAGGGGGTGGGGTTTATTTTTGAGCTCCACCTCTCATCTGTCACTCACAGCAAGCTAATGTTGGAGGGGCGTGGCTAAAAATGTTTAATGTGGATTTTAAATTAATAACTTTTTTACAACTGAATTTGAATATTGAGTAGGGGGCGGGGTTTATTTTTGAGCTCCACCTCTCATCTTTCACTCTGTGTAAAGCCGAAGTCACACTAGAGTTTGAGCTTGCGAAATTCTGTCGTAAGGCACTGTGAAAAGGGGCGGGATTAAACAAGGTGATTAGACATTAATAAAGCGAGTGATTGCTCCATGTTTTAAATTTCTGTTCAGAGAGGTCATGTTTTGATCCTGGATTGGTCTCACGCAGTCAAGTGATGCGATTTCGCAGGTCAGAGTTCACCAAGCTTGAACTTTGCACCGCAGCGAAATGCGAAACTCGACGCATGACCCTGCGTTTCCGGTCTGACGCATTCGCGTGCGTATGAATGGAAGTCTATGGGGAGAAAAGTCCAGTGTGACCGCGGCTTTAACTAATAATTGGAGAGGCGTGGCTAAGCATATTTCACCCAATTATAGTCATCAGAGAAGGACTACTGTTCCAGAGCAGAAGCAGATGGGCAGACTTATAATGTGTACTAGCGAAATAAACATAGTAAATTTTGAATTCATGTGAATTTTAACTTAATAAAAACTACAATTCACACAATATATTAAAATAAAATCGAATTTAAAAATAGTATAGAGATTATATTAAAAGAGCACTGTGAATGTCCGTGTAAACCAACTTTCAGTACGATGATGTATTTAAAACTGAAATTGAATATTGAGTAGAGGGCGGGGTTTAATTTTTGAGCTCCGCCTTTTACTCACAGCAAACTAATGGATGGAGAGGCGAGGCTAAGCATATTTCACCCAATCAGAATTATCAGAAACGAACTGTTCCAGAGCAGAAGCAGATGGGCAGATTTTGATTAAAGATGAACAAAATAATCCAAATTTATTGTCTATTTTGCTAGCGCACGTTGTTAGGTTTATAATTAATCTATGCAAGTAATTTTCCGTGCATTAACCTGCATGGATTAATTGCTCCCCTAACAATGTGTTCTAGCAAAATAAACGGTACATTTTGATTTCATGCATGATTTAATACAACAATATTGTGTCATGTGAAGGATACCGACGGCTAAGATCTTCCCCTCTAGTGTTTCAGGATTGATGGGTTTTCCAGTGCTTTCCAGGAGCTTCCAGAGTCCATGAACGCCCATCTCTGCTGCTCACACACACACACACACACACACACACACACACTTGAGCACAACAGACCTGCTTCTGCGCACAACCTTCTGCACACTGTGATTGTGAGGGTACAAAATTAAAAAAATATAAAACAAATATGAGATAAATATGTCAAAAGTATTTAAAAAAAGAAGTTAAAAGGTGATAATTATGAAATTAAACAGATTTTCTATATCATAATATTGACATTTATTACTAAATCATTGTATCATGAGCTAAAAGTTTATGACAGGTAAAAAGTCATAATTGCAAGAAAAGAAAGACTAAACTGAGATTTAAAAAAGATATTTAACAATAATAAGTCATATTTTTGTAATCATTTAAAATAATTCAGACATTTCATCTAATATGTTGGACTTTTTATGGCATACTAATAAAAAATTGGGAGTTTTAAAGTCAAAATAACCACATTATTAAGCACATAATTATAAAAAGTCATCATTCTGTTATAATAGGTACAAATATTTGGACACAATTGATATTATGAAAAGTAAAAGCCATAACAAGACTAAATTCTGAGCTATATTTATAGTTATGAATGAAAAAGCCTGAACATTTTGTTCTACTTTTTACTATGAGCTATTATGTGAACTTTTTATCTTAGAAATATGTAGGAAAATATTGATTCTTAGCTCCTAATTTCGACTTATATTTACTTTATACATAACTTGGACTAAATATTATGACTATGATCAGGTTAGAATTCAGACCTTTAGTATCATAATTATATTTCCTTCATCGGGTAACTGTATGCTGGTCATAGGTTGGTTATAAGCGATCATAATAGTTTCTCAAACTCTCCAGCATTACAAATAAACAGTACAAACACCACATCAATATACGGATAATACATAAACCGGCTGTGTTTAGAATTATTCAATGCACTGTAATATTTATGCGAATTGCTGCATTTTAATCAGACGCTTATAGCTTTAATTATAAAATTTTAAATGCTGTTATTATACTAATAATGTCTCACAGACCTTCTCACAGCAGCCAAACATAACAACCGCTTCGTTTTCCCCGGAAACAGGCACTGGACACAATGGTTCCACCTTCATCAGTTCCGTCACAATCTTCAGCTGCTTCCGGTTTCGAGATGCCTGTGTGAACTCGACACTCTGAGGTACGTGGCAGAATTAATGACTAAAACATCGATAATTATTATTCAGAGAGTTTAGTATATCTTACTGAATTTATTAGATTAATCCCTTTACCCATTTTCACTAGATTTACCTTCCGAAAATGACTTATTTTGGTATTTTTGTGTGGTGTTTACGCAGACTAGCCGCTAACTAGATAAACAAACAGCGATAAAGAGCACAAAGGTCGAGCATTTCTCCAGCAGCAGCACGTGTTTGTGTTTTGAAGACACACTTTGAGGATTTCTGCTTAAATAATTATGTTGTAGTTTATTTTGATTAGTAAACAGCTCTTCTGTGGTGGTTTTGATTGATATACTTCATCATCTCATCTGTTATGTGGCGGATTATCGAGTCATAACAGTAAACCAGCAGCTTTGCTTGATTCATCCTGATTAATTCATGTTTATCTGCTGGTTGGTTGCAGTCTCATTCTGATTTACAGCACACAGAAGTGGTGAAACATTAATATAAAGTGAAATGGTCAAAACCTTGAATTTTAGAAATGTTATTTTCATATTTAACTGCATATTTGTCGCTGTTTGTGTTCGTTTATAAGCTTTGTGATTGGCTTTGTACAACGTTTAACATCATATTTGGAGAGTAGAGATACTGACGTTTCATGGGATACCCAGAATATAATTAGGGTAAAGTTGGTTTTATATTCGCACCTTCAGACTTTCTCATAATTTTAGAAAAGTATTCTTTGCAATTTGTAAATATTAAAATCATGTTATCAGCCAATGACTACCAAAGTACAACATTGTTCAGTCAATTAAATAGTGCTAATGTTGTTCTGAAGTCATTCTTGCATGCAATTTGAGACCCAATATTCATAGTAGCTTGGTAATTAATATAAGGAGCTTGTCACAAGTTGAACTTGTCACTGAATAAATGTGTGAATATAAAACCAACGTTACCTCAAAATATAGAGAGAGTGATGAAAGGATCATGTTCATTTCCAGTTAATTTAGTTAAGCTTTAAGTCGACTACAATAGTCGTTTAAATACCGTTACTCAATGATCCGGACTCCAAAACTTTGTGAGATTATTTATGAATGTCTGTTCTGTGAAATTAGCTAGACAAAAGAATTTACATTTTTCGTTGTTTTTTCACATTTATTGGCCTGTATCTTAAAATATAATGGTGCACACACGTGTATATGTATATATGAGCAATTTCAGCGTTATGGATGTGACATTCGCAGCAAAAAAAGAAGTTCACATAGAAAGTATATGTTAACATTATATTGAAACATCTGTTTATATTTCCCAGAACAACTAACCACAGAGTTATGGGAGCAGAAAAATATCAATATGTAGACATGTTTTGTACTTTAAACGAGGAAAATAAACATGCGCTATGGATGTGAAAAAAAAAAAAGTCTGCGAGTTTACAGTATAAAACATACTTTGTAGAAGTTCTGTGAATTAAACTGCACAACCCCCCCCCCCCCCCCCCAAAAAAAAAAACAAAAAAAAAAACAATGGTAATCAAAAGGATAAGAGTTGGCTCACTATAGAACAAAAATGATTGATTTAATTTAATATTTTTGCATTTATGAGGAAAAAGTGTCTTTATGGATGTGACATCTCTCCGTTATGGATGTGAAATTTCCATTTGTGTGACTTTGTCAATGTTTTCAAACTATTATATTTGATTTACCAGACACATTTTTGAGCATTACTAAAGTACTGTAAATACATGTTTACACAAAAAAAGCAGAAACGGTTTCCGTATTTTGGTGAAAACTTAATTCGTTTTTCATAGCAATGTTGACATTTGCATGAAATTGCTCATATATATATATATATATATATATATATATATATGAATAAAATTTGTTTTTAAAATGTTTTTTTTAGTCCTAGCCTCAAATGAAAGAAAATACACTTTTTTGTATGAAATTTGTCTAAAATATATTTAAATAATATTTGTAAAAAATTACTTTTTAAATTTAAATATTATATACCGGCATCATTTACACTGTCACATCATAAAATACAAAGATATCTTTTGAATAAAATGCAAAAATTGTTCATAAAATTAAATGTTTGACTGCACAAACCTGTTTATTTAATCTGATGCATCATAAATATGCTTCATAATAACATTTGATTAAAAAAATGGTCATTTATGTTATGAGCAATTCCATGCAAATGTCCACCTTGCCATGAAAAAAAAAACATTATCACCAAAATAGCGAAACTCTTTCTAAGTTGTTTGTGTGGGCTTGTGTTCTACAGTACTGTAAAAATACTCATAAATGTCTCTGTCAGTGTTTTCAAATGATTATGTTTGATCTACCAAAGTCACACAAGTGCCAATTTCACATGAGTCACATCCATAACGGAGCTTTTCCCTCAGAAATGCAGAACTGTTAAATCAGATTAAATCAATCATGTTTGTTCTATAGTGAGCCGACACTTATTCTTTTGAGCATTATTTCTTTTTGGGTTTTCAGTTTAATTAATACTAAATAAATAAATAAATAACATAAATAAATAACATCACACAAATTAAGTAAATAAACCAAACCAAAAAAAAGAGGGTCAGGAGGGAAAAGGGAGGGCGAGGGGAAAATGGTCATTTATAAAACTTGTTGTTCTTCTTTTTTTAACCCCCCCCCCCCCCCCCCCCAATTTAGATATGTAAACAATATTGTGCTGTTTGCATAAATAGTTAATTTTCTTTGTTAAAATCATCTTTTTATTTAATAATAATAGTGTTTATTTTTGCCTTGACTGTGCAGGCATCCTATAGGCTGTTGCATCATGGCATTTGAATTAAAGACGGTGCAATGTTTGTTGTGTTTTCAGAGGTGTCCAGCAGGGTTGTGTTCTGGAAGTGGAGAAAGAGTGTGTGTGCAGTGATGATGTCTGCTGAACTGATCATTAAAGGTGAGCTGATCTCAACATCATATTAACATCAGCTGAGCTTCACATTCGAGATGTTACGATATAAACATTTCATATCATGATTATAGTGATCGAAATGATCATGGTTATCAATATTATTACAGTTCTGTTAAAACAGACAACAAATAAAGGAACAAGCGATAAATAAAATGAGCAGCTATGTGCAATTTTGTGACTCGGAAGATATACATGCGTTCCTGCATTTTAGATTTATTCCCTTCTGTTTGTATTATTTCATGTACATGTCTTTTGTGTGTTTTTATAGATACTTTAACTTTCTTACTCAAGGTATTGTTTGCCAAACCTGCACTTTGAAAACTACCAAATCCATGTTTACCTTGTTTTCCCCTAAATTGCATAAAGCTGTGTGTACGCATGTATGTATTAATGTGTGTTTTGTGTTTCAGATGTGTCAGCAGTGGCGGTGCGCGGCCCTGGTGATGGCATGGAGACCTATAAACCCCTGCCGGCCCCTGAGCAGCAGACGGAGGCCCCGCTCCAGAAGATCTGCTCTCCCAAACACAGCACAAGAGTGGCTGCTGGGTCTCCAGGAGTGCTGCACCTGGGCAAGGTGAGCCGGGACGCCTGTCTGGAGCTGGAGGCGGTGAGGATCGTGGTTCCCCGGGCTGCCATCAGCCGCACCAGGCGCTCAGGGGCCCACACTGAGGACAGAGGGTCTCCTCAACACGGGGATGAGCCTCCATCTGCTCCACCCTCACCTCCACCTCCAGCAGAGCCGCTGCAGGAGTACAGGAACACCCTAGAGAAACTGCAGAGCTCAGAGCGACGCCTGCTGCAGGATAAAGAAGGCCTGTCCAACCAGCTCAGGGTCCAAACCGAGGTCAGAGACACATGCTATGTTTCCTTATGCATACTTATACTACTATATTTATTTCCTATTACTATACGGTTTATTAATAAAAGGTATTCCCTACCTTATTGTAGATTCAGTAGCAGCAGGTTAATCTGGCATTCACCAGTCATTTCATTCAGAGAAATCTCCTCAGGTGTTTGGATAATTATACATTCAGAAATTAATGTCCGTTAACAGAACTTCACATTTTTATTGCTTATGAGGTATAACACTGAAAAAGTGATTTAAATATGCTCCAGTTGGCTAGATATTAATAAAAAGTAATTTAAATAATTTTACAGAAGCCTTTCTACCTGACGGTTGGGCTTGTGCATCCGCTATTTTTGTAGCTTGTTCACACTTTAACCCAAGATTGTAGTTCTAATCAAATTCACATCCAATGTGCATTGTATTGTGGGTAATAGTGGTTCGAGTACGGATGGTTGTACACTTCAAAATTCTACTGGAAATAGTAGGGCACCTGGGATTCTTTGGCGTACTCCTTTTAACATGATGTGGTTTGGGACACAAATTGGGATGCAACTAGGGATGCTCAAAATAACAGACTAACTGTTAACCGAAAGGGTGCGTTTGTAACCGATTAATGGTATCAGTTAAACGATTAAAATATATTATTTTATATATTTTTAATGTTTGGCTGCATAGGGGCCGATCACCGAATGCGATTTTTGCATTGAGAAGGGCATTTTTAATGGTTTATTAACTGTTTTGCGCGCTGCTTATGCGCCCTGCGCGCCTCACATTATGTAATGTGTATTTATACAGCGCATTTATTGTGTATGGCCATACACCCAAAGCGCTTCACAATCATGAGGGGGGTCTCTCCACACCACCACCAGTGTGTAGCATCCACTTGGATGATGCAACGGCAGCCACAGGACAACGGCGCCAGTGCGCTCACCACACACCAGCTATTGGTGGAGTGGAGAGACAGTGATAGAGCCAATTCGGTGAATGGGGATGATTAGGAGGCCATGATGGGTAGGTGCCAATTGAGGGACTTTGGCCAGGACACCAGGGTTACACCCCTACTCTTTACCAGAAGTGCCATGGGATTTTTAATGACCACAGAGAGTCAGGACCTCAGTTTAACGTCTCATCCGAAAGACGGCGCCCACTGACAGTGTAGTGTCCCCTTCACTTTTATTGGGGCATTAGGACTCACACAGACCACAGGTTGAGCGCCCCCTGCTGGCCTCTCTAACACCACTTCCAACAGCAACCTAGTCTTCCCATGTGGTCTCCCATCCAGGTACAGACCAGGCTCAGCCCTGCTTTGCTTCAGTGAGTAACCGGTCTTGGGCTGCAGGGTGATATGGCTGTGGCTGTGTGATCCGTTATGCTGTTGCGCACTGTGTGCTCCGGTTGAAATAAAACTCAACCCTGAGCGGAATAGTGCGTTACGTCAGTCGCGTCTTTTTCATTCTTCAATCAAATGAAAGCAGAGCAGGGTTTCTGTTGAGGTGCCTGCAGTATTTGTGTTGTCAGGACGACGGATATTTTTTTAATGATGGAGGAGAAACTTGTGGTCGCAGTTTTAAGTTAGCCAGAGCTGTAGGCATATTACTTTACAAATCATGGATATCACAATGTTATTCTGTATATTACAATTATAACAACATGGACAGCAACACTCGCGCACAATAGACCAGCTGATTCAGTCGTTTCCTATAGTGACATAAACAAATCCGGTGCGCCTTGCATTTTTGGAACGGAAAAGCGCATTCGCTGTGATCGGCTCCTGATGTGCAACAAATATTTGTTAACTTGCGGGATGGTAACACGTGCAACCACACGTGCCTACAGACGTATTTTGTCAAAGAAGCAAAATGAAAGAAGAATATTTCTAGTCACAGTTTAACAGACGAGTTGACACAAGCCAGCGCTGATGCTGATTGCGAATGAGACGGAGGAAATAAGTCATTATGACATAATCTTTAAACTAATGACTTCTATTATAATGTTAAAAGGGGTTTTGTGACATAATAACAACGAAGCATTAATCAAATGCATATTTTCAGTGGAGCGATCGATTTAATAGCCTGATATTTTTATATGACGGACGAAAAAACATGATTGGAAAAATCAGCAAATGCCGGCTCTTATAAAGGATTCAGTCAGTGTTTTCGTTTTGTAATCTAAATTAGTCATTTAGGTGAAAAATATCTAGGCCAGGCCTGTTTATTTTATTATTATTATTATTTAGTTTATTCTTTTTTCTCTATGCTGTAACACTGCAGGTGCGTGAAGATGTTATGTTCTGTATGCTGCTGTTCACATGTTAAAATAAATCAGTATTTTAAAATATTTAATGTGTCACAAAATAGAAACCTCAGTTTTTTAAAAATTAAATAATATTTTAATATTTATCTGTTAACGGTTAATATTCAGTTAACGAGCTGCGGTTGTCGGTTGGTAAAATAAACCGAAATGAGCATCCCTAGATGCAACAACACTCTTTATCACCAATAACAAAGCAATTCATATTGAGACACGCGTGTTCTCAATCACTATCTGTCCATCCACCTACTTTTATGCACATTTTGGAATATTGCATAAAATTTGCTTAACCCTTAATTTGCAATCGGGGTCTACATGAATAAAATGAACATTTCCTTCCTTTACAAAAACTTATTATTGTTTTTTTTACATATTCTCTCCATTCTTTAGTCTCACCTTCAGTGTAAAATCAGGATTATTTTAGTGTGATTGTGATATTGTGGGTTCTATTATTTATTTTTGTCTTTTTTGGGGGGTAAAATGTGTGTGTGTGTGTGTGTGTGTGTGTGTGTGTCTCAGGTGAACCGCGAGCTGAAGAAGCTGCTGGTGGCGTCAGTCGGTGATGATCTGCAGTATCATTTTGAGCGTCTGGCGAGAGAGAAAAACCACCTGATCCTGGAGAACGAGACCCTGTGCCGAAACCTCTCACACACGGCTGAGCAGCTGGAGCGCATGAGCATTCAGTGTGACGTCTGGAGGAGCAAGTTCCTCGCCAGCCGGTGAGACCTGCAGAGCTGTTATAGGGCACCAATTATGCAAAAATGACTTTAATGCAGGGTTTAAACCCAGCAGTGTGTGAATATCTCTAGCAGCCTTTAATGGTAAAGATGTATTAATTGTATTTGTTGTAATCAGACTTGATAAAACATTGACATTCTCCCTTTGTACGTGTCATCAGAGGGGAAAACCCCGCCCACTAGTGCCCATCTCTCCCTCATTAGCATAGGACATTAGTTAAATCAACTTCTATGTTGGCACATAGGCTTTTGTAGCTCCGCCCTCTTTTGAAAAGAGCACAATCTCATTTGAATTTAAAGCGACAGTCACCAAAACACCACAATAAGGATCAAAGCCTGAAAGAGTCAGTTTCAGAGAGCTGGAGAACATTATCTGTGTGCTATTCTCAGCTCAAACACACACACGAGAGACACAGCAGAGACGCATTTTACATCTTGTGTAAAGCGGGATAATAGGTGTTTTTTAAAGGTGCAACAACAGTGATGGTGAGATGAAGCATTGAAGATTTTCAGCCAAGTGCTTCACAAAAGGGTTCATTTCTCCTGGCTTCACTTGCTCACAAAACCAGCTGCTGGCCACAGAGTGTAAAACAAGCTGATGTGATATGTGATGCACTGTATTTTACACCAGTTAAATTTGCCATGAAACGGAAGTTAAGATTGTCCTTTTATTCCTCTGTCATGACCATTTGAAATGGTCCTGAAATTAGAAAAACTATAGGGCTGTGCATGATTTCATACTTTGGAAACCATTTGGATTGTTGAAAGATGGATGTTGCTAACTAAATGAAAAAAGATTGACAAATGCAATCTTAATAATAGCCCCACTATTATGTGATGATGATCATGTTTGTGTGTGTTTACAGTGTGATGGCTGAGGAACTGACCAATGCCAGAGCGGCTCTGCAGCGGCAAACGCGAGATGCTCAGTGCGCCATTCAGGACCTGCTGAGAGAAAGAGAAGAGTTTTCCAGAGACATGACGCACACACACAGGTGAACACAAACAACACTGCCTTTAAAGGGGAACTATTAGCAGTGTGTGAATATCTCCAGCCTCTAATGGTGAACATGTATTAATTGTATTTGTTCTAATCAGACTTGATCAACACAGTCTGCAGAAACACTTTGATTGACATTCTCCCTTTGTACGTGTCATCAGAGGGGAAAAGCCCCGCCCACTAGTGCCCTCATTAGCATAAACAGCAACCCTGAGTGAGAAGCAGCCGTCTGTTTATTAGCCATTAGAGTGTTTGAGCTGCTGAAGATAATGTCAGCATAGACTAAGAGGATTATAGATGTGGAGTTTTAGATGAAGCACAAATGAACAGCGACAGAAGTCTCTATAGACTGACAGAAGCATGAATGATGATCTGTGAATGAGCTGAAACTTCACAAACACATTTTGGAGACAGCGGAGGTTTATTGTACACCTTCTGAAAGTAATACGTCACCTTTACAGAGCTTGTTGTGTGTTGTGCAGGTGTCTGGAGCAGCTGCTGGTGTCTCTGCAGTGGGGGCGTCAGCAGACGTATTACCCCAGCGCTCAGCCGCTCAGCACTGGAGAACTGGCCACAGCCAATCACAAGCTGGCTGACGCCATCAACGCTCACCTGCTGGGCAAACTGGACAACAGTGGGGGCAAGAAGAGCCCGAGCACAGAGATCTGCAACACACCGGCCGAGAAGATGGCGGAGAAGGTGATTCAAGAGCGTTTATTATTGAATCAAGCCATTGAAGAAGAGTCTTTATTATGGAAATGAGCTGATTCAAAAGTCTATTAACGAATCGAGTGATTTAAGAGTCTAATATGTTGATTCAAGCTGATTCAAGAGTCTTTATTACTGACTCAAGCTGATTCGAGAGTCTTCATTACTGAATCAAGCTGATTCGAGAGTCTTCATTACTGAATCAAGCTGATTCGAGAGTCTTCATTACTGAATCAAGCTGATTCGAGAGCCTTCATTACTGAATCAAGCTGATTCGAGAGTCTTTATTACTGAATCAAGCTGATTCGAGAGTCTTTATTACTGAATCAAGCTGATTTGAGAGTCTTCATTACTGAATCAAGCTGATTCGAGAGTCTTTATTACTGAATCAAGCTGATTTGAGAGTCTTTATTACTGAATCAAGCTGATTCGAGAGTCTTCATTACTGAATCAAGCTGATTCGAGAGTCTTTATTACTGAATCAAGCTGATTTGAGAGTCTATTACTGAATCAAGCTGATTTGAGAGTCTTCATTACTGAATCAAGCTGATTCGAGAGTCTTCATTACTGAATCAAGCTGATTTGAGAGTCTTTATTACTGAATCAAGCTGATTTGAGAGTCTTCATTACTGAATCAAGCTGATTCGAGAGTCTTTATTACTGAATCAAGCTGATTTGAGAGTCTTTATTACTGAATCAAGCTGATTTGAGAGTCTTCATTACTGAATCAAGCTGATTCGAGAGTCTTCATTACTGAATCAAGCTGATTCGAGAGCCTTCATTACTGAATCAAGCTGATTCGAGAGTCTTTATTACTGAATCAAGCTGATTCGAGAGTGTTTATTACTGAATCAAGCTGATTCGAGAGTCTTCATTACTGAATCAAGCTGATTCGAGAGTCTTCATTACTGAATCAAGCTGATTCGAGAGTCTTCATTACTGAATCAAGCTGATTCGAGAGTCTTCATTACTGAATCAAGCTGATTCGAGAGTCTTCATTACTGAATCAAGCTGATTCGAGAGTCGTCATTACTGAATCAAGCTGATTCGAGAGTCGTCATTACTGAATCAAGCTGATTCGAGAGTCATCATTACTGAATCAAGCTGATTCGAGAGTCGTCATTACTGAATCAAGCTGATTCGAGAGTCTTTATTACTGAATCAACCTGATTCGAGAGCCTTCATTACTGAATCAAGCTTATTCGAGAGCCTTCATTTCTGAATCGAGCTGATTCGAGTCTTCTTTACTGAATCGAGCTGATTCGAGAGTCTTTATTACTGAATCGAGCTTATTCAAGAGCCTTTATTACTGAATCGAGCTGATTCGAGAGCCTTTATTACAGAATCAAGCTGATTCGAGAGTCTTCATTACTGAATCAAGCTGATTCGAGAGTCTTTATTACTGAATCAAGCTGATTCGAGAGTCTTCATTACTGAATCAACCTGATTCGAGAGTCTTTATTACTGAATCAAGCTGATTCGAGAGTCTTTATTACTGAATCAAGCTGATTTGAGAGTTTTCATTACTGAATCAAGCTGATTCGAGAGTGTTTATTACTGAATCAAGCTGATTCGAGAGTCTTCATTACTGAATCAAGCTGATTCGAGAGTCTTCATTACTGAATCAAGCTGATTCGAGAGTCTTCATTACTGAATCAAGCTGATTCGAGAGTCTTCATTACTGAATCAAGCTGATTCGAGAGTCTTTATTACTGAATCAACCTGATTCGAGAGCCTTCATTACTGAATCGAGCTGATTCGAGAGTCTTTATTACTGAATCGAGCTGATTCGAGTCTTCATTACTGAATCGAGCTGATTCGAGAGTCTTTATTACTGAATCAAGCTTATTCAAGAGCCTTTATTACTGAATCGAGCTGATTCGAGAGTCTTCATTACTGAATCGAGCTGATTCGAGAGTCTTTATTACTGAATCAAGCTTATTCAAGAGCCTTTATTACTGAATCGAGCTGATTCGAGAGTCTTTATTACTGAATCAAGCTTATTCGAGAGCCTTTATAACTGAATCAAGCTGATTCGAGTTTTCATTACTGAATCGAGCTGATTCGAGAGTCTTCATTACTGAATCGAGCTGATTCGAGAGTCTTCATTACTGAATCGAGCTGATTCGAGTCTTTATTACTGAATCAAGCTGATTCGAGAGCTGATTTGAGAGTCTTCATTACTGAATCAAGTTGATTCAAGAGTCTTTTACTGAATCAAGCTGATTAATTGAATCTTTTTTACTTAATCGAGCCTTTCAAGAAGAGTCTTTATTATGAAAACAAGTTGATTCAAGAAAATATTACTGAATTGAGTGATTTACAAGCCTTTGTTACTGAACCAAGCCATCAAATCATTACTGATTTACAATATTTAAAAAACGAATGATTAGAAATGCATTGCTTTGTAAAAATGTACTAATAATAAGAGAAATAGTAATACATGAATGGCTTCTGACTGATCTGCATGGTGTTCCTCATGTTCAGGTTCTGCGGAGTTTAGACCCAGTCTGCGTCCCCGAGCAGGAACACGACGCCTCTTCGTCTGATTCGCCGTTTCTGCCCAACAGGAAGAGCATCGGCCGCTTCCACCCGTACACACGTTACGAGAACATCACGTTTAACTGCTGCGAGCGCTGCCGCGGGGAGATCATCGTTCTGTAGAGCCACGCTTCAGTATTACAGCAGAAAAACACCAAAGACCAGCACTGGAGAGAGAGACAGAGAAAACACCATCAGGTCTGCTCTCTTACACACAGACTGATTTAAAGACACAGCTCACCCTGAATCTGACAAATATCCCAGAGGCATCCTACAGTAGTCAACATGTGAAGTGGATCAAAACCTTTCATCAAGGTTATCCTAATATATATATATATATATATATATATATAACTCGACACCTCTTCTTTTCTAATGACAGTTTTGAAAAACATTTTTTTATCCACTTCAAATGTTGACTACTGTAGATCCAACAGAGATATCTAGAAAATGATCTTGGGCTTTTTCAGCTCTACAATGGCAATAGGTGGGTGATTTAATTTTATTACAATGTTTTTCGATCAACGGTGCAAAAAAATCCATTAAAGCACACGCATTGCATAATATAAAGTGTTTTACGTGGCTCCAGGGGGTGAATAAAGCTCTCCTGTAGTGAATTCATGCTTTTTTTTATATTAATATCCATATTTAAAACTTTATAAACCATTAGACGTAACTTCTGTCTGTCGTCGTCGTCGTCTTCTGAGGAGTGTTTTCTCTCTTGCACTTCTGCATTTATTTAAACTGCGCATGTGCTTCACACTTGAGATTAAAAACACACTCCTGTCCAGCTGGTGGCGCTAATGCTAAAGTAAATACAGGTGTGTGTGCATTTTTAATTTTATTTTTCAGAGTGTGAAACGCATGCACAGTTGAAACAAATACAGAAGCGCAGTGAAGAGAGAGATCAAAACACACTCCTGTCCAGCTGGTGGCGCTAACGCACATAAAAATACACTCCAAAAGGTGACGAACGCCACTCTAGAGTTACACAATTTTTTTTCTAACAAAATTAAAAAAATAATTAGAAATTAACTTTAAAACAAATTCTAATTTTGAACTGCATAATAATAATATAAAAAATCATTTTAATGATTAGTGCCCTAATGCACCAAAAAATGCGCATTAAAGATGAATGGTGGTCACCGGTAGTTACACAAAATGGTTTATAAGTTTTAAATATTGATATTTTCCTAGCAAAAAATCCTGGATTTGCTGATGAGGACTTTTATTCAGAATGAGAGACAATTTTATTAACAATAAATGCACTTTATTGGACATCTGATTAATAAAACACCCACCTGTTGCCTTTAGTAGAGCTGGAAAAGCCTAATATAATTTTCTAAACACCTCAGATCAGACTGGACTGAAAGAAGAGTCAAAAACACAGAGGATGTATGAATCATGGGATAATTCTGATTTATGGGTGAACAAACCCCTTTACGGAGCCTCAAAATGAACTTTTATAGTGCAATACTCCTCGTCCTCTGAGAATGAGCAGCGTGAACATTCTGCTAAACGTCTCACTGTGTTTGAATATTGAGAAAATGCTGCATTAGAGTGAGTGGTTGATCAGTGGTGTAGATTTTACAGTGTTTAGAGGAGTGTGTGTGTGACTGATCTGAGTTCAGGGTTTATTTAATGCAGTGTTTCTGGACTATCATGTTGACCAATGACTCTGATGCTGGATCATATTTATGCTTCATGATTATTCTGCTTTTTTGTGTTATTCCTGGACCAGATTCTGTTTTTAAAACATTTTGCTGATATTTTCTCTGTGTTGCTCTTTAAATGAGCGAAATAAATCGTTTCGACTGAAAATCTTTAGTTTTCCCTTTTTATTCTTGACGTTACGCCTGTTATGGGAATAGTGGATGAATGTTCATACACAGAGCTGTTCATTCATTCATTCATTCATATTCTTTTCAGCTTAGTCCCTTTATTAATCAGTGGTCGCTACAGCGGAATGAACTGTCAACTATTCCAGCATATGATTTACACAGCAGACGCCCTTCCAGCCGCAACCCAACACTGAGAAACACCCATACATGCTTGCAGTCACACTTATACACTACGGCCAATTTAGTTGATTCCCCTATAGCGCATGTGTTTGGACTGTGGGGGAAACCGGAGCACCCGGAGGAAACCCACACCTGCACAGGGGAGAACATGCAAACTCCACACAGAAACACCAACTGACCCAGCCGGGACTCAAACCAGCGACCTTCTTGCTGCGGGGCGATCGTGCTACCCACTGCTTCAGCATGACGCCCTAGAGCTGTTCATAACATCTCATATTTCATTAGTAGTATTTTGTTAGTTAATATTTTAATAAGTATATAATTTATTTAACATTTTACTCTCCATTTAGGCCTATTTATGAACCAGTAAAGAGGGTTAAAAATATTACCACAGTGGGAAAACATATCAATAACCCTCTTTACTTAGACATATCAGACTCCTTTACTAAGGGTGTATTCTACAAATATTCATAAATCATGGCTGTGGTTGTTGTGCTGCCTTTAGTTTGTTAAAATTAAGGGCAAAATTAATTACAAAGTACGAATACTTCTAAAACCATTACTAAACCCATGTCCTTTGATTTTGGAGTGAAATATGCTGTGTTTTTGAGCTGACAAATTACCTCATTGCCACGGGAAGAAGTTTGTTGATTATTTTTACTACTATAAATGCAGAATCAGTATCAATGTGAGCTTTATTTCTCATCTTCCCAATATCTGGCGCTTTTTTTTATATTCTTACATTTAAAATAAAAGTTATAATGACATTATAAATAATATGGTCAAAATGAAAAGCAGTCCTAATACACGCTTTTGCTTTGATTCATTATTTTTGCCTTGATTTGTTTTTAGCTTCACCACATAAAGCACAAGTTTGCTGATGTCTGAAACTGCATTTTTACTGCAGTCCTAATACGTGCTTTCACTTTTATTAGATTTTTTAGCTCTAGTTTCACCACATGAAGCCGAAGATTTGTGAAGTCTAAAATCATTCTGTTTGAGAATCTTTGTTTCTGTCTGCTTTATACACTGAAATTCAGTGTGCAGTTATTTTTCAGTTCAGTTCACAAAAACGTTCTAATTTAATTACAGAATTAATGTCAAAATTTGAAAAGTTGCATTACTATACAAAATCAAATTTCCTGTTTCAGTCAAGATTATTAGCTCAAATTCTGTCTGAAGCAGAAGTTTGTTGATGTCTGAAATCATTTTTACCACTGTAAATGCCGAATCAGGAACTCTTAGATTAGATTAGATTAGATTCAACTTTATTGTCATTACACATGTACAAGTACAAGGAAACGAAATGCAGTTTAGGTCTAACCAGGAGTGCAATAGCAGCAAGTGCAGGATACAGGTATAAGTTATAAAGTGCAGTTATAGAAAAACTATGGTGATATTTACAAATGGATGTGCTATGAACATTATATACAGGTTGTGTTAGCTATGAACAGAGATTTACAATAGATGGATAGATGTACAGGTTGCTATTAATAATCAGAAGTGTGCAGATAGATAAACATAATTACAAGTGTATATGTACAGTGGGTGTGTACAGAATTACAAATGTACATGGGTATGTACAGTTCAAATAAATGAGTCAGTGCAGTGAATATGTGCAATTTTTAAATGTGCAAATGTTAAATAGTGCAGTGATTATGAGGAGTCTGAGTTATGAGGAGAGTGGGGGTGTATCAGGGGGGCAAAGAGTCAGTGGGGGGCAGAGTTCAAAAGGGAGACAGCTCTGGGGAAAAAGCTGTTCCTTAGTCTGCTGGTTTTTGTCCGGGGGAGCCTGAAGTGCCTGCCAGAAGGCAGGAGAGAAAACAGTCTGTGAGCAGGGTGAGAGGGATCTTTAAGAATACTGCGTGCTCGGCGCAGACAGTGTTTCCTCTGGATGTCCTCTATGGCTGGCAGTGTGGTCCCTGTGATGCGTTGGGCAGTTTTCACCACCCGCTGCAGTGCCTTACGCTCCGCAACAGAGCAGCTTCCATACCAGACTGTGACACAGTTCGTCAGGATGCTTTCTATTGTGCAGCGGTAGAAGTTCACCAAGACGGCTGATGACAGCTGGTTCTTCTTAAGTTGCCTTTAGAAAAATAGGCGCTGGTGAGCCTTCTTGACCAGGCTGGAGGTGTTGGTGGTCCAGGAAAAGTCCTTTGAGATGTGGGTCCCCAGGAACTTGAAGGATGAGACAGGCTCGACGGCCATCCCATTGATGTGGATGGGATCATGTGAGCCTGTTCGTCCCTTCCTGAAGTCCACAATGAGCTCCTTGGTCTTGTCGGTGTTAAGGAGCAGATTATTGTCGGTGCACCAAGTGGCCAGATGCTGTATCTCCTCCCTGTAGGCAGTCTCATCATTGTTGCTGATTAGACCAATCACTGTGGTGTCATCTGCAAAACTGATGATGGTGTTAGAACTGTTCACAGGCCTACAGTCGATGGTAAAAAGGGAGTAGAGGAAGGGGCTCAGCACACAGCCCTGTGGTACACCAGTGTTGAGTGTGACGGTGGTGGAGCAGATGTGGCCTGATCTAACATTCTGAGGTCTGTTAGTCAGAAAGTCCATAACCCAGTTGCAGAGAGACGTGTCGATATCCAGGTCTCTAAGTTTGATCATTAACTTAGAGGGTATGACAGTGTTGAATTTTATGCTGATCTTATGCTGAAATTGCATTTTTACTAATGCAGTTAATTATTCCTTCAAATGTAAGCAGAGAGAAACTGTTCAATTCACACAAAAACTGTCTAATTTAATCACCAAAATAATGTCAAAATGAAAAAAAGCTGTACTGCAGGCTTAATTATGCAAAATCTAGCTTAAATTTCACCTGAATGTTACATGAAGCACAAGTTTATTCATGTCTGAAATAACTTTTACTCCAGTAAATGCAGAATCAGTAACAGTATGAGCTTTTCTCCTGCTTTAAAAAACATTTCTTTAATTGGGATTACAATAATATCATTAATAATATAATTATTTATTATTTTTGTCTTAACAGTGAGCTTTATTTCTCATCCTCTCGATATCTGGCTCTTTCTTATACACTTAAACTGAATAAAATAATAATAATAATAGTGTCAAAATGAATGTTAATATTATAGGTATTAATGCGCGTGTAATACATCCTAATACATACATCCATAATACTCTTTCTTATACTCTTAAACTCAAGTAGGTATCAGCCTGGAGCCTGGAGATCACTGAGTGGGAGGGACTTAAACCACAAGTAGGCTGGGTTTAAGTGGTGCAGGTGGAGCAGATATTAATAAAACACATCAGGTTAGTGTGAGGTTGGGTTTAGGGTTGGGGTAGGTGTAAACATTCATAAAGCACAATATTGGACTTTGCGTCATGTACAAGACATTAAATAAATAAAAACTTCAGGTTTGTACAGCCCACTTGAAGCTCGAAGGCACACCCACTTGGAGCTGGCTCCTCCCTCCATTTATACCCTTCTCCTTAGAGCAGGCGTGTCCAAACTCAGTCCTGGAGGGCCGGTGTCCTGGAGAGTTTAGCTCCAACCCTAATCAAACACACCTGAATCAGCTTATCAAGCTCTTACTGGATATACTAGAAACTTCCTAGCAGGTGTGTTGAAGCAAGTTGGAGCTAAACTCAGCAGGACACCGGCCCTCCAGGACTGAGTTTGGACACCCCTGCCTTAGACTGATTAAACAACAACAACATTTCTTTAGTTGGTATTACAATTGTGTCAAAATGAAACAGAAAAAACTCCTAATACATGCTTTCATTTATTATATATAGTCTTGATTTGTTTTGAGCTTCACAACATGAAGCAGATTTATGATGTCTGAAATGTAAATGCAGAATCAGTAACAGTATGTGCTTTATTTCTTCATATCTCTTACACTGAAATCTTTTTTTTATATTTCTTTAATTGGTATTAAAATATCAAAATAAAGCAAGAAAAGTCCTAAAACATGCTTTTATTATTTTAGTTTCACCACATGAAGCAGAATATTGTTGATGTCTGAAGCTATTCGTAACTGCAGAGTCAGTAACAGCGTGATTATTTCTGTTGGTGTTGTTTCTGCTGCCTCCACCAGGGGGCTCTGTCTGCTCCTCTGTGGATTTTTTGGCTCCTCCTGTCTCCGCTCTGTTGATGGAAACCTTTGTGTTTCCTCTTGGGCACGAACTCCAGCGCTTTCTGCCAGCTGCCCGTCTGCTTCACCGTGGCCAGAATGCGGATCATCTGATCCAGAGTCAGATTTTTAGCTCCACAATCCCAGTCCAGATACTCGTCCAGCGGGAGGCGCGCCGTGGCCAGTTTGAGGCGTTTGGCATTAGCAAGCGATGCTCCTGCGCGGATGCTGCGGTCCACCATAGCTCCCACTATATACACCTGTCAGCATACACACACACACATGCAGATATTTATACAGTCAGTAATTCAATATTGATTGGATTGGCTCTATTTGGAAAGATTTGATTCATTTAGATGCACTGGGATGATCAAGTCTTTTCTATGCAGTGCATCTGCAGAATTATAAATCATTCAAAAATAATAATATCTTTAATAAATCTAATCCTATTAGATTTATATTGCGTATACACACGCTGTGATATCGATGCTCAAACGATACATTGTTCAGCCCTAATGAACATGCACACTATTGGTTATCGTGAGCACTAACTAGTGGATCATCTTGTATTTGATTGGTTAAATGGTGTTAAGAGCGCTCCATGTCCACACGATTGTTTTCATCTTTCCATCATCCACACTAAAAGCACTGAAAACGCTTGGGTGCATGCACTGAGCACATATGTAAGATGCTTTCACCTGCTCATATCCGCCTGCTGTTGATTTACTTTCCATCTCTCTGACACGTGGCAGTAAAATGTGTGAGCTGTGGTCTGATCTGAACAACAGCTCCCAGTTAACATTCCCCAGCATCCACACACTGACACTCCTCTTTAATAAAACATCCAAAGCATCTGCGACACGATGTCCTCCAGCATGTTAGCTGAATTGCAGCATCGTTTTCCGAAGCCTGTTTTCAGTCCACACTGCATCACGAAAACAGTGTTCAAATTAAGCCCATTTAGACAGCATTTTCAAAAAGATTTGCGTTTGTTTCTTAAAAATGGCAACTTCGTGTGGACTGAAGGCTGAAATGGAGAGAAAAACCTTTAAACAAAAGCGTATTAGTGTGGACGTGGCCTCAGTCACCCCCCCCCCCCCCCACTTACAATGCACCTGTGTGCAGGAATATTACTATATAATGGGGGTTCCACACACTAGACCACTTACAGCGCTCGGCATAATTGAGTGCAGCCCGTTTTGTAAATGAATATGTTCCTCCATTTCTCAGTGAATATAGGCAGTGTATTTTTGTGCATTTAAACAAAACAGATTAACAGATATATTTATTAAAATAATATTTTACTCACCAAACATATTGAGAAATTGAAAGATAATACAATTAAATTCAAGCTAAACATTGCAAAAATAAATAAAACCTACAAAATTTCAACTAAATTTTTCCATTTTTTTTTTTGCTTTTCTTGACTTTTCCTCTTTTTTTAAAGTTTGTTTTTAATATTTTTTTATAACAGATACATTTTTGGAGCGTTATCGTAAGTTATTTTGTTAGAATAGCTCCAGATTTGGCTTCAGTACTGACTAATCTAATGTACAGTTGAAGTCAGAATTATTCGCCCCCTTTGAATTTGTTTTTCTTTTTTAAATATTTCCCAAATGATGTTCACAGTATGTCTGATAATATTTTCTCTTCTGGAGAAAGTCTTATTTGTTTTATTTCAGCTAGAATAAAAGCAGTTTTTAATTTTTTTAACACCATTTTAAGGTCAATATTATTAGCCCCTTTAAGCTATATATTTCTCAATAGTCTACAGAACAAACCATCATTATACAATAACTTGCCTAATTACCCTAACCTGCCTAATTAACCTAATTAACCTAGTGAAGCCTTTAAATGTCTCTTTAAGCTGTAGAGAAGTGTCTTGAAGAATATCTAGTCTAATATTATTTACTGTCATCATGACAAAGAGAAAATAAATCAGTTATTAGAGATGAGTTATTAAACTATTATGATTAGAAATGTGTTGGAGAAATCTGCTCTCCGTTAAACAGAAATTGGGGAAAGAAATAAACAGGGGGCTAATAATTCTGACTTCAACTGTATATGCACTAATATAATATTGTAGAGCTTCCTATTAAAGATATGAATTTAAAAGAGAGATTAGTGAGGGGTGCACTCATATATGCTGAGTGCTGTAAATGCTCTTTGATTGATGTTGCCCAGTCACACTGAACAGTTCATGTGGTTTTTGACCTGAACTCCATGCCGGCCCAACACAAAGCTGGTTCACCGAATGAAACTGCCCTTTGATTACTGAAAGTCATTTTATAAATGTTATTTTCCTTATGTCAGCATCAGTGATTCAGATGAACTTTACATCATCAGCCGGTTAGATCGCTCCATGCAAACAGCCTCGAGCAGATGCTAGCTAATGCCGTTTAGGCAACACTGGAAAACTAATGTGATTGGCTGTTGTCCTAGCATCAGATATGGAGGCTTTTCACAAGACTGGTATGATGTGTTTAACGCTCATCAGCATCTTAAATACTTTTTAAATGTATGTACATTTATATGCATTTATTATATCTTTGATAGAATGACCGCTTGTGTGAGGTGTGTCTAATAATAATGATAATAATTCCTTACATTTCTATAGCGCTTTTTTCTGGATACTGAAAGCGCTTTACACACATGTTTGGGGGAGAATCTCCTCATCCAACACCAGTGTGCAGCATCCACCTGGACGAGGTGACGGCAGCCATATTGCGCCAGGCCGCACACCAGCTGATTGGTGGAGAGGAGACAGAGTGATGAAGCCAATTATGATAAGGGCATGATGGATCCCTGTGGGATGCCGGTTTCGAAGGACATCCATGAGTCAGGACCTTGGATTAACGTCTCATCTGAAATACGGCGCTCACTGAGCAGTATAGAGTCCCCTTCACTATACTGGGGCGTTAGGACCCACACAGACCGCAGGTTGAGCGCCCCCTGCTGGCCTCACTAACACCACTTCCAGCAACAACCTAGCTTTCCCATGTGGTCTCCCGTCCAGGTACTGACCAGGCGCAGGCTTGCTCAGCTCCAGTGGGCGACCATGTGAGAGTTGCAGAGAGCTAGCTGCCGGAGACTGTAATGCAGTGTGTATGGGGTCAGGACAGTAAATCTGCCATTATTCTCTCTTCTGTCCACCATTATCAGTCTCACACTAGTGTTTCCCTCTTTCTGAAAGTCTTGATAACACCATCCTGGAGTTTCTGTTATTATTTCAGCTAATAGGATGGTAATGATTCTCGCATTCACTGAGTTTACAGACTATGACCACTACTGCTGCGGAGGAACACACACATGTGGAAAGGCTGCAAGTTGTTCACCTTGGTGTGGTCGAATGTGCGCAGGACGGAGCGCGAATCCGCTGTGAGATACACCAGGTCCTGATGTGGGAACATCTCCAGCGGCGAGCGCTCGGTGTGTGTGATCAGCAGCCGTCTCCAGGTCTCGTCCCCGTATCTCCGCTGCAGCTCGCGCTCGTACGCTCCCCCCGGCTGCAGGCTGCAGAAGTGCAGGTGAAACGGCTCTGGCACCCGTCGGTTAAAGCCTTCGCTCTCCAGCAGCTGACTGACCGTATTCTCCAGCTCATGCCGGCTCATCTGCTGATCGTAGCTCATGTCGAAGACCAGCGGCTGGTCGAAGCGCATCGCCTGCGCCTGGAGATGAAGAACGGGAGCTCATTAACCAGCTACACTCATCCTACAAGACAAACTACAACCCCAATAGAGGTTAATGTAGGTGATGAAAACTAAACACACACACTCAAACACACTCAGACACAACAAATACACACTCAGACAGTACACACACCCCAAAACACTCACATATACAAACAGACGCTACACACACTCAAACAAAGAATATGCATCAGCACACACACACACACATACACACCGTCCTCCAGTTGTGTGCGCACTCGATGGAGTTGTTGCGGAGCCTCAGCATGAAGGTGTTCTCCAGGCCTGCGGCTCGCTCCTCCTCCTCCTCTTTTCCATTATTATTATGGAGTTTTCCCGCTTCTCTTTCAGCTCTCCTCTTCTCCTGCTTCCTCTTGTCGTTGATCTTCTGCGCCTCTTTGATGGCCAGGAATTTGAGGTATTTCTTCTTGGAGGATTTAGTGGTGAGAATGGAGAGTTCCTGCAGCTGCTGATCCGTGATCACCTTCGGCACCAGCTGAACATGTGGAGATATATTACATAATTACATGTGTAAATATACAGTTCAGTCAGAATATTTAGCCCTCCTGTTAAACTTTAATTCTTTATATTTTTTCCCCAATTTCTGTTTAACAGAGAGCAGATTTCTTCAACACATTTCTAATCATAATAGTTTTAATAACTAATCTCTAATAACTGATTTATTTTCTCTTTGTCATGATGACAGTAAATAATATTAGACTAGATATTCTTCAAGACACTTCTATACAGCTTAAAGTGACTTTTAAAGGCTTCACTAGGGTAATTAGGGTAAAGTTAGGGTAATTAGGCGAGTTATTGTATAACAGTGGTTTGTTCTGGAGACAATCCAAAACTAATATTGCTGAAGGGGCTAATAATACTGACCTTAAAATGAGTTTAAAACAATTACAAAGACTTTCTCTAGAAGGAAAAATATTACAGGAAACACTGAAAAATTCCTGAATCTGTTTATTTATATGTAACCCACCCCAGTCTGAGCTGGGATCGAACCGGCAACCTTCCGCATGGTAGTCAGATGCTCTAACAAGGAGGCTAAAAACTATTGCCTCTAACATCAGAGGAGTGAGAGCGTCAGAGGAGTGAGATTTACCTTACTTCCCTAGCTGGCCTCTGTTAGACTCACCCCCTAAACCTCACTCCCATCCCGGACAAGCCCCCATGTGTAACCCACGGGTTCTACTGCACCCAACCTGAGCTGGGATCGAACCGGCGATTCTTTGTATGGGAGTCGGTTGCTCTAACAAGGCTAAAGTCAACTCAAACCTCACTCCTCTGACCTCAAAAGGTGCTCTAGCGACAGACGCTATAGGCCAAGGTTTTTAGCCTCCTTGTTAGAGCAACCAAAAGCAACCCAAACCTTACTCCCATCCGGGTCACGGCACCAATGTAACCCCGCCAGTGCTATACCACCCAACCCACTCTGAGCTGGAATAGAACCGACGACCTTCCGCATGGGAGTCAGTTGCTTTAACAAGGAGGCTAAAGACCATGTCCTCTAGCGTCTGTCACCTGCACAGCACTTCGCTAGCTGGCCTCTGTTAGACTCACCCCCTAAACCTCACTCCCATCCCGGACGAGCCCCCACGTGTAACCCACCGGTTCTACTGCACCCAACCTGGTCTGAGCTGGGATTGAACCGGCGATTCTTTGTATGGGAGTAGGTTGCTCTAACAAGGAGGCTAAAGGCCATGGTTGCCGGTTCGATCCCAGCTCAGACCGGGTTGGCTGCAGTAGGACCGGTCAGTTACACATGTAGTGAAGTGCTGTGCAGGTAAACCTCACTCGTCTGACCTCAAAAGGTGCTCTAGTGACAGACGCTAGAGGCCATGGTTTTTAGCCTCCTTGTTAGAGCAACCAACGTCCATGCAAAGAATTGCCGGTTCGATCCCAGCTCAGAGCCGGTTGGGTGCAGTAGGACCGGTGGGTTACATATTACATATATATGACTCGTATGTTGGCAGTGGCTGTTCATCACTGTTTAGTTCAACTCAAGTCTATTTGTATAGCACAATATTAATCGTTCACAAAAGGTGCTAGGGCTGCACGATATTGGAAAAATCTAACATTGCTATATTATGTCATTCTGCGATGTATACTGCGATATTACCAGATGACTTAATATCTCTATTTGGAAAGGATTGATCATTTTAGATTTATTGGGATGTAGTGGAGCGTGGTGCATCTGTAGAAAATAGAAGAAACAATCTACAAGCAGTAGGCGACGCAGTGGCGCAGTAGGTAGTGCTGTCGCCTCACAGCAAGAAGGTCGCTGGTTTGAGTACCGGCTGGGTCAGTTGGTGTTTCTGTGTGGAGTTTGCATGTTCTCCCCGTGTTGGCGTGGGTTTCCTCCGGGTGCTCCGGTTTCCCCCACAGTCCAAACACATGCGCTGCGCTATAGGGGAATTGGGTAGGCAAAATTTTTCGTAGTGTATGTGTGTGAATGAGTGTGTATGGATGTTTCCCAGAGATGGGTTGCAGCTGGAAGGACATCTTTTCTTTCTTTGGCTCTCGACGAAGGCGATCGCAGTTTTTCCCTCTCCGTCCCTTATCTTCCCTGGCTGGCTCTTCTTGTCTTGTCTTATTCTATCTCTGAGGCTCTCCGTGCCCTGCGATAACTATAGCAGAACTATAGTGGACAGAAATGCTAATGCTCAGACTGCTGCGTTAAAGCGCAAATTGGAAAACATCGGGGTGAAATTATCGGCTTTGCAACATGATCTGGCCAGACCTGGAGACCAGTGATGGACATTAAATATCTGTGAAATGGCCAGATATTGTCCTAAATTTGAAATACTTTATTCTCTTTCGGCTCCCAGTGTTTTTCCAGCCAGACGGCCTCGGCTGGAGAAAAACAACTTCTCCCGGATAGCAAGATAAGGAGACGCTCTGATATTCCTGCTCCCTGTCAAGGACACCTGTTGGACTATACAGGCTTACACACACACATACACAGTTACAGATAGACTTCACTAGCGAGTCCCTCATCCCACGCCTTCGTGTGCTTTCATCCACTGGAGGGGGTAGGCGGGTCTGTGACCAGCGCTTTTCAGCTGCAGGCCGGATGGCTGCCCGCCCTTGCCGGACTATATCCACATCCCCTGTTCCCATTCCCTGTTGCGATGTTTTGTCTTGTCTATGTGTTTATGTGCTTGGTTGCCAGGGCTGGTTTTATCCTTGATCTGACTCTGCCCTAATCTTAGAGCAGAGTGAGAAGGACTTTTTTTGCCTATCTTTCCTTTTGTATCTTACTTCCTTTTTCTAAATAATACCTCCCCTTGACTTGTCTTCCCCTGAAATGTTTGTGTATGGTCGGGGGGGTTCCAATTTCACTATATGTCAGTGTATGTGAATACATGGAAGTATATGTGACAATAAAAAGCATATCATCATCATCATCATCCGCTGCGTAAAACATATGCTGCATAAGTTGGCGGTTCATTCTACTGTGGCGACCCCTGATTAATAAAGGGACTAAGCCAAAAAGAAAATGAATGAATGAATCTTCAAGCATAGATCAGGTTATATCAAAGAAAAAGATATAATTGAAATAAACAATGTTTTGTGGTTTCCTGAGTTAATAAAATTAGTCGTATTAAAGTTTCCAAGGGTACAGTTTCTTATGCCTGCATGCTTTTAAAAACATTATACAGTCACAGGCCTCAAAAACACATTCAAATTATAATACAGACTCAACATATCCTGCGATATCCATGCTGAAAGCCTTTATTGTGCAGCCCTCAGAAATCAGAAAAGTCAGCAAAAGATATTCAATATCCAGGAGCAGGTTTGGAGTGTGTAAAATATATATATGTTTTAAAAAAAGAGGAGAAAATAAATACTTCTCTGTAACGATACTGGACTTTTCTTATCTCTCAGTGCTGTTGATGCATATAATTTATCTTCAAAATGGTCGCTATCGCAATAAATAGCAGAAAATATTGTGATATCATTTTAAGTCCACATTGCAAATCCCTCAAAACCTGCCTGAACTACTTTATCTGTGTGTTTAATATCTGATGTGGTTATAATAAGTGTAGCATCACCTTTCCGGCATAATGCCAGGTCTCCACCAGCTCTCGGTGCGCCTCCAGCACAGACATAGCCGATGTCGAGTCCTGCATATGTGGAGGATCTTCCGGCAGAGCTTGAGATCTCATCACAGACTTCCAGGCGTCCAGATCCAGCTTCTCCTCATGCTGTGGATCATCTTTGAGAAGCGTCCGGCTGCTGCTGAAGGACCTGACGGAGATCTGCTGACACACACACATCCGTCTGACCGGCGGGAAACACCAGCGCAGAAACATCATCAGCTGAGAGAAGGAGATCAACACAGCACAGAGATCAGGTATTTTAATAATCCATTAATCTACCACTGTAATCGGATCAGATTTTTCATTTTCTTTGAAGATCTTGAGACTGAAATGCAACACAGCAGTTAAAAAGTGTTATGAAAGCCAAACACAGACACACACACAAATCTACATATACACGTACACTCACTGGCCACTTTATTAGGTACACCTGTCCAACTGCTCATTAACACAAATGTCTAATCAGCCAATCACAAGGCAGCAGCTCACTGCATTTAGGCATGTAGACATGGTCAAGACGATCTGCTGCAGGTCAAAGCAAGCATCAGAATGGGGAAGAAAGGGGATTTAAGTGACTTTGAACGTGGCATGATTGTTGCTGCCAGACGGGCTGCTCTGAGTATTTCAGAAACTGCTGATCTACTGGGATTTTCACGCACAACCATCTCTAGGGTTTACAGAGAATGGTCCGACAAAGAGGAAATCTCCAGTGAGCGGCAGTTCTGTGGGCGCAAATGCCTTGTTGATGCCAGAGGTCAGAGGAGAATGGCCAGACTGGTTCCAGCTGATAGAAAGGCAACAGTAACTCAAATAAGCACTCGTTACAACCGAGGTCTGCAGAAGAGCATCTCTGAACACACAACACGTCCAACCTTGAGGCGGATGGGCTACAGCAGCAGAAGACCACACCGGGTGCCACTCCTGTCAGCTAAGAACAGGAAACTGAGGCTACAATTCACACAGGCTCACCAAAACTGGACAAGAGAAGATTGGAGAAACGTTGCCTGGTCTGATGAGTCTCCATTTCTGCTGCCACATTCGGACGGTCGGGTCAGAATTTGGCCTCAACAACATGAAAGCATGGATCATCCTGCCTTGTATCAGCGGTTCAGGCTGGTGGTGGTGGTGTAATGGTGTGGGGGAGATTTTTCTTGGCACACTTTGGGTCCATTAGTACCAATTGAGCATGGTGTCAACGCCACAGCCTACCTGAGTATTGCTGCTGACCATGTCCATCCCTTTATGAGCACAGTGTCTCCATCTTCTGATGGCTACTTCCTGCAGGATAACGCACCATGTCATAAAGCGCCAATCATCTCAGACTGGTTTCTTGAACATGACAATGAGTTCACTGTACTCAAATGGCCTCCACAGTCACCAGAGCTCAATCCAATAGAGCACCTTTGGGATGTGGTGGAACGGGAGATTGGCATCATGGATGTGCAGCCGACAAATCTGCAGCAACTGTGTGATGCTATCATGACAATATGGAGCAAAATCTCTGAGGAATATTTCCAGTAGCTTGTTGAATCTCTGACATGAAGGATTAAGGCAGTTCCGAAGGTGAAAGTGGGTCCGACCGGGTACTAGTGAGGTGTACCTAATAAAGTGGCCGGTGAGTGAACATCTATATAAATATATTGCAATAAACTTTATTCTTTGTTTATTCTGTTCATCTCTAACAGTGAGTGTATTTGATAAAGCAATCTAAAACCTCATCTGTAAAAACCTTCATTCTGTCAACAAACCCAAGAGAATCCTGAACCTGCTTTATCTAATCTTCTGATTTATGTTCTCCAAATGACTGTATAATTAATTATCTGTTAACTTATTTGCATATGTAAACATAAGAAATGTCAAATTACAGTGCAGTATACTACTCAACATAACTAACCTGTAGTGTCTCGCATTAAAAAGTAAAATTATTATCAAATGTTCGCGGTATCATTCAGGAATAATACATCAGAAATACATCAACACAGTTTAGTTTGAGCGGAAAGTGAAAGACTCACTGTTGGGGTAAAGAAACTCAGATTAAATCAGCACTGTGACGTCCTCTTCTACATCTACAACATTATTCACAGTTCAATTCAAGTAAATCTCTGCTCCACATCAGCTGCGGGTCTGCATGTCCACTCAGAAGTGGACCCTCAAAAGGACACACGCGCGTGGATGTCGGTGTGCAGCAGTAGAATCTGACCGTCCGGAAATCAAAATGAAACGAGCGCTCTGTAATTGGACATTATATAGATGATTTGTGAACCCATTTGAGTGCTAATATTAATCTTATTTTAAATCATAAAACAATTTAGCATTAATAATAATACGCTATTTAAGCGAAGACAACCAAACTGTAGGAACAGTTGTTGGCGTTTCTACTCGGTTCTAATATAGTGTTGTACCACACGCTAGTAAACATCCGCCGGAGTTCGCGCACACCTTCCTCGATGTTAATTCAGTTGATAATTGTGTTTAATTTTAATTAAAGCGTCATGAGCTTTTTTCTCCCTAAACTATCGAGTAAAAAAGACATTGATGAGGCGATTAAGAGTGTCGCTGAGAAGGTTTTAGTGCTGCGCTTCGGCAGAGATGAAGATTCTGTGTGTCTGCAGATCGACGAGATCGTGAGTCGGTTATTAACCATCTTTAATCATTGATAAATTAGTTTATATAACCGTGGGCAGCACGGTGGCGCAGTGGGTAGCACAATCGCCTCACAGCAAGAAGGTCGCTGGTTCGAGTCTCGTCTGGGTCAGTTGGTGTTTCTGTATGGAGTTTGTATGTTCTCCCCGTGTCCCCGGTTTCCCCCACTATACCGTCGCTTCCCAGATTTGTCCTGCATATTTTAGTTCCAACCCCAATTAAACACACCTGAACCAGCTAATCAAGCTCTTTCTAGGTATACTAGAAAGCTCCAGGCAGGTGTGTTGAGGGAGTTGGAGCTAAACTATGCAGGACACCAGCCCTCCAGGACCGAGTTTGGACACCCCTGGTATATACCTGTATAACTATACCACTATAGGGGGATTGGGTTAGCTAAAATTGTCCTTAGTGTAGGTGTGTGTATGGGTGTTTCCCAGCGATGGGTTGCAGCTGAAAGAAGGGCATCCGCTGTGTAATAACATATGCTGGAATAGCTGGCAGTTCATTCCACTGTGGCGACCCCAGATTAATAAAGAGACTAAGCCGAAAAGAAAATGAATGATATATGTTCTCTATGCTGTTCATACCATTAGTGAATATGTTCTCTCTGTTGTCTGTGTCACTTTATATGTACATCTGTTAGCATTATAATAAGCTTAATGATTATTATTATTAGCTTACTAATGTCTTTGTGTACTTCAACAGTCACGTTTTATGGGTATATGTATGTTTTAGGCTGGAATGTTTTTTTTTTGTCTAAACTGAAAGTAATAACTATCATCAGCCACTGGTGTATCAATAGTTTTTATGTTAAATATCATATTATTTAGAGAATAATATCATTTTCTGACCTATTAAAACTGTTGTTTAATGATCACAGTTTGGCCCCCAAATACTCATTAAATGTTATTGAAATCATTGCTACTGTATTCTTCAAAAACTCAAGTACAGCTCAGATTAAGTATGTTGTTTATTGTTATTTATACCACTGGACAGTTGAATGGTCACTCTCAGGTGTGCTGTTATTGTCAGATAAAGGCACAGCTAAAGAAGTTCCAGCAGGTTTAGAGCGCATTACAGCTTCATATCACTCCGCTGAATGATCAGAGTTATTTCACAGCTACAACAGTCTAAATCACATCAGAACACAACAGGAGGAGGAGATGTGGCGGACACTAGTGCCACACACAGGAGCAAAAACCTGACTGATAAACTCAAATACTACATCTGAACTGTGGATTTAGCAGAGGATAAGCGGGATAATGCACTCCTCAATATTGAGTTATTAGAATATAATGCACACTTGTTTTTCTATTAACTCCATGACTTTGTCATTTATTACTTGCATAAATAAGCTACATATAATGATGATTAATTTAAACAAAATTCATTTGAAACAAGAAGACACTTTGCTTCCATTTAATATGCTTTCTGTTTATAATCACTATGTATATATAATAAATCAATTTGTGAATATTATTTTATGTAGGCACCAAATTTTGACTTGAATTTGACTTTGATCGACCCATGTATTTCACTTAAATACCTTTATTCAGTTTACTATTAAAGTATCTATTATATTTGTTAGATCTGTACAACTTTTTGATTTTTAATAATAATTTCTTGCATTTATATAGCGCTTTTCTGGGCACTCAAAGCGCTTTACACATGGGGGGGGGGTATATACTCCAGATATATACTTATACTTAAGTTTGCATATTTTAAGTCACAATTAATGCATATTAGAGTGCAATTAATGCATTATAAAGTTATAGTATGTTATTTAAATCCACATTTTTATAAATGGATAATCGCTGAAAGTGTGTTTGTGTGATTGACAGCTGTCAAAGACGGCTCATGATCTGAGTAATATGGCCAGTATTTATCTGGTGGATGTGGATTCAGCTCCGGTTTACACCAGATACTTTGATATCAGCTTCATTCCCTCCACCGTGTTCTTCTTCAATGGACAGCACATGAAAGTGGACTACGGGTGAGTTCTGATCAATGTTTGATTTTGCCGCTATCAACATTTGTTTTGGGATTAATTGGTGAAGCTTTTATCACAATATATGCTATTATCATCACAATGTTTATTTAAGCTGCCAAATATGTTACTTTAACAGGTGTAAACACTAAAATAGGTTGCATTATTGTATATAAATGTTCAGAGTAAACGATGCTTTTCCCCTCTGATGACACGTACAAAGGGAGAATGTAATGTAATGTGTATTTATATAGCGCATTTATTGTGTATGGTCATACACCCAGAGCGCTTCACAATCATGAGGGGGGTCTCTCCATACCACCACCAGTGTGTAGCATCCACTTGGATGATGCGACGGCAGCCACAGGACAACGGCGCCAGTGCGCTCACCACACACCAGCTATTGGTGGAGTGAAGAGACAGTGATAGAGCCAATTCGGTGGATGGGGATGATTAGGAGGCCATGATGGGTAAGTGCTGATTGAAGGACTTGGGCCAGGACACCAGGGTTACACCCCTACTCTTTACCAGAAGTGCCATGGGATTATTAATGAGCACAGAGAGTCAGGAGCTCGGTTTACCGTCTCATCCAAAAGACGGCGCCCACTGACAGTGTAGTGTCCCCTTCACTTTTACTGGGGCATTAGGACTCACACAGACCACAGGTTGAGCGCCCCCTGCTGGCCTCTCTAACACCACTTCCAACAGCAACCTAGTTTTCCCATGTGGTCTCCCATCCAGGTACTGACCAGGCTCAGCCCTGCTTAGCTTCAGTGAGTAACCGGTCTTGGGCTGCAGGGTGATATGGCTGTCAATGTCGATGTCAATCAAAGTGTTTCATTCATCAAGTCTGATTATAACACACACAATTAATTCATGTTTAGCATTAGAGGCTGGAGATATTCACACACTGCTGAGTTTAAACTTCTTATAAAAGGGATTTTTGCATAATAAGTCCCATTTAACATACATATTAAGCATTAATATTATTATTTAAGTATTAAAGTAAATTAGTAGTATCTCAACATGTCTCAGGAAAGACGAACATGTGAAAATGTTTATGCGTGATGTCACTTAATAATTATTATTTTTTTTTTATTATTTTTTTTTATTGAACATTTTGGTTTTGAACAAAGGCCAAGATCCACCCAAAAAAAAAAAAAAAAAATTAAATGGAATAAAAACAGTAATACTGTAATAATAAGTACAAAATCAGGATTGAAACATATCTGATACAGTCTCTCTCATATTTAACCAAAATTGTACAGCTTTTTTTACTGGCACCATTTATTTTGGCTGTGGTGTATTCCAAACTAATAATGTCCAGTAGATGGAGCCTCCAGGATAGATTCACTTAATAATTCTTCATCATTTGGTGCACTGAAATACATCTAAACCTTTAAATAATAAATTATTATTGATAGTATTTTGAAGTGCCCATGGTAACAATATCATGCATGTTTATTATCACTATATATTGTATTATTGAGCATCTGCAACGCCGTCTCTCATGGTAAATCTATATATTATCTATATTAATACACTGTTATTAAACCAATGATCACCTGGCTCTGATCCAGAGACACAGAATACACTGTTCTGCAAAAGTCACAAACACAGGATATGTGGTTAAAGTGAGCAGCTTCTTACTGCTGAATCTATATTTAACTTCTGCTGACATGGATATTTCCAAAGAACTGTGTTAGGAAACTGCAGCGACGAAAAGATCTCACTTCTCACTCGTTTAAAGGGACAGTTCACCCAAAAATGAACATTTTGTCATCATTTATTAGCTTCTTTATTCTGTTGAACACCAAAGAAGATATTCTGAAGAATGTTCAGCCATTGACATCCATAGTTTGTCCATTAAATCTATTTCCATTGTCGTTTGTGCACATTTGTTTCTCATTAAATTAAAAGTTTATCCTGTTCAAAATGTATGAGCATCTTGGTGTTTCCATTAAGATTAACTTTGTATATGATAATACAAATTGCACATATTAAAATATGTATGGAAACAGAGCTTAAGACAATTAATTGTTTTTTTTATTGTGCATTATATTGTCACAGAAATTGTTGACATTCTCCCTTTGTACGTGTCATCAGAGGGGGAAAGCCCCGCCCACTAGTGCCCATCTCTCCGTCATTAGCATAAACAGCAGCCCTGAGTGAGAAGCAGCCGTCTGTCCATTAGCCATTTGAGTGTTTGAGCTGCTGAGGATAATGTCAGCATAGACTAAGAGGATTATAGATGTGGAGTTTAAGATGAAGCACAGATGAACAGCGACATAGACTGACAGAAGCATGAAGCACACACTGAAGCACACACAGTGCTGTTTTACATCTGTCGCTATGCTGAAGTATTTAGATATATAGCCCCGCCCTCTTCTGAAAAGAGCACAATCTCATTTGCATTTAAAGCGACAGTCACCAAAACACCACCATTAGGATCAAAGCCTGAAAGGGTCAGTTACAGAGAGCTGGAGAACATTATCTGTGTGCTATTCTCAGCTCAAACACACACACCTTTTAATATTTGATAATCTATCGCACTGAGCTTGTGTAATAATGTGGTGATTACGCTGTTTTTATCTCTCATGTGTTTCAGATCTCCAGATCACACTAAGTTTGTGGGAAGCTTCAAAAGCAAGCAGGACTTCATGGATCTGGTTGAAGTGATTTATCGAGGAGCCATGAGAGGAAAGCTGATCGTCCAGAGCCCGATCGACCCCAGAAACATCCCCAAATATGATCTGCTGTACCACGACATCTAGCCGTGAGTTTAAGAGTAGTTAAAGGGAGAGTTCAGACCAAAATGAACATTTCCTCCTCATTTATTTGCAGTTTTTTTCTGTTGAACACAAAACAAGATATTTTGAAGAATGTTCATTGTCATTATAGTAGGAACAAAAATATTATGGAGGTCAATGTTTGTTTTTTCCAGCATTACTCAGTAGATCTTCATTTGTGTTCAACAGTTGATTAAATGATGGAAGAATCTTCACTTTTAGGTGTACCGTCCCTTTAAGAGCGTTTGAAGAAGAGGATGCAGGGTTTCCTGTGGAAACGATGATCTGATGTATTTATAATAACAGCTTTGTGTTGTGAAATATTCGTATGTTTTCGTAATAAAGCTCTGTGTTTTTACACTATGGAGGTTTGAAGGTGATTTACACACAAAAAATATACAATCAGTAAGACTATACGAAACGGTATTTACTAACGTGAACAAACAATGCTTTTGCTGCAGGCGATGATCTCAAACAGCGTCGACATTGGAGAATATTTTAAAAAGAATTAAAAGTGCTAATAATTTTGACCGGTGATGCGGTGGTGCAGTGGGTAACACTTTCGCCTCACAGCAAGAAGGTCGCTGGTTCGAGCCTCGGCTGGGTCAGTTGGTGTTTCTGTGTGGAGTTTGCATGTTCTCCCTGTGTTGGTTTGGGTTTCCCCCACAGTCCAAACACATGCTCTATAGGGGAATTGATTAACTAAATTGGCCGTAGTGTATGAGTGTGTGTGTGAATGAGTGTGTATGGGTGTTTCCCAGTGATGGGTTGTGGCTGGAAGGGTATCCACTGTGTAAAACGTGCTGGATAAGTTGGCGGTTCATTCTGCTGTGGCGACCCGGGGTTAATAAAGGGACTTAGCTGAAAAGAAAATGAATGAATGAATAATTTTGACCATGTATTGTGTAAATAACTTATTTTGTACACGATTAGTCATGATTAATTGTGACTAATTTAGAACAGATACTTTTACACTACTTGCCGCATGATATGGGGAAAATTTGCGATAATGTAATAATATTTGTTATGATATAACTCATGTTATTACGTAAGTCCTAAGAGGCCATGCATTAAAATATTTTTTCTCTCTTGTTTTGTCGTGATCACGACTTATTTTTTTTGCTTTAATTTATTTATTTATGTATTAATTATTATTATTATTATTAGTAGTATAGTAGTAGTATTAGTATTAATATCTGGCAAATGTCAGGACACCGGCCTTGCGAACAGGGAGAGAATAACTGCAGACGCTCATTCGTGCAACACATTAAAGGCGTTCAGAACAGCCATAATATGAGAGCAAACGCTCGTGCTCCTGATTAATGTACATTCATGATTATGTTCATGTATATGATCATTATTTACAATAATTTGCATCAACTGTTACCATTTTAAAGCAACTCTATGGCGCATTTTTAAAGTTGTAAATAATTTGCGAAAAGGATCAAAGCAAGAGCAGGATCTTCATCATTCTTCATCATTTAATTCATGCATGCAGCAACTTATTTTGCGCCATATAGAGTTGCCTTAAAATGGTTACAGTTGAGGGAATATTATTGTAAATAATGGTATATAATCAAATACGTGAATATAATCATAAATGTACATTAATCATGAACACGAGCGTTTGCTCTCATATTATGGCTGTTCTGAACGCCTTTAATGTGTTGCACAAATGCGTGTCTGCAGTTAGGCTATTCTCTCCCTGTTCGCAGGGCCGGTGTAGACTCTCTGGCCAGACATTTGCCAGATATTAATAATAATAATAATAATAATAATAATAATAATAATTAATACATAAATAAATAAAAGCAAAAAAAAAAAAAAGTCGTGATTACGACATAACAACTTTTTGTTATGTCGAGATCACGAGAAAATGAGTTGTTATGTCGAGATCACGAGATAATTAAGTCGTGATCACGACATAACAAGAGAGAAAAAATATTTTAATGCATGGCCTCTTAGGACTTCAGTATGTTATAAATCGCAATTAAATATGTATATCAATTAGGATTATACTAAAATAAACAGGTCATAGATATTTCTTTGAGGTAATTAAATATTAATTAATTTTCCTTCACCTTAGTTCCTTTATTTAACAGGGGTCGCCACAGCGGAATGAACCGCCAACTATTCCAGCATATGTTTTACACAGTGGATGTCGTCATTGTCCTCTCTCGTCTTCCAGCGTTAGTGTTTAAGAATACTGTATATTATGTAAATAACTTTATTTTTTACACGATTAGTCGTGATTGACTAATTTAGAAGAGATACTCTTACTCTATTTGCTGCTCGATACTGGGAAAATATGTGATGTGCATTAATGACATTTCTTATAGTCAAACTTACTTTTAGAAAATGTTAAAAAATCTATTTATGTAATTATCATACTAAAATAATCAGTTCATATATATTTTCTGAGCTAATTAAAAACAACTTTCCTTTACTAAAGACTTTAAAACATCATGAATAAAATCTTTAGTGGAAACTCAGATTCTCATTGTTTATTCAGTGTTTATGAATAAAGATCTTGGTAACACTTCAGTTTAGGTCACAATTCCCAGTATTAACAAACCATTAACTAACACTACTAGCTTATTAAACGACTAATTATCTGTTTATTAATAGTTAGTAAGCTAGTAGTTGGGTGTAGGTATAGGGTAGGATTAGGGATGCAGAATTAGTTCATTAGAAGTGCTAGAGAACAGTTCTTATCTTAATAATAGGCAGGTAATGACTTAAGCCAGTAGTTAATAGCATGAGTTACGAGCTAAACTAAAGTGTTACCAAGATCATGATTAAAGACTGTAAACACTGATTCTGATGCAGATTGTGCTTTATTTAGGGTCAGTGTTTACTGTTGTTGTTGTGGTCGTGTGAGCGGCTCCTGCTGCGGGTGATGATCTCGAACGGTATCGGTGCGGCTTTGGGTTTGATGGTTTTGCTGAAGAAGCGAAACACAGACTCCATGCAGACGGCGGGCGCAGAGTCGTGACACTGAGTCCCGGCAGAGATCTGTGTACATCCGGCCTTCAGCGAGCCCACCGAGCGGTTCAGGGCTTTTGTGCTCAAGATCCATGTCCTGGAGTGACACCTGGACAGAGTGCAGTCACACATTACACACAATCCAATGCCCTAGTCTAGAAGAGATACAGCTGCGGCCGGAAGTTAACAAGAATTATTTATATTATTTATTATATTAGCCAGTAATTGTATTTTATTTACATCTACCCCTACACCAACGCTAAACACAACCCTCACAGTAATGTAACACAGTAATTATACAGAGTATTGTTCATATTATTTATTAAATTACCCATTAAACTGTATTTTATTAATGTTTACCACTACTCCAATCCTAAACCAACCCTCATAGTAATGTAAAAACTGTAATTATACAGAGTATTATTCATTAAATTACCCATTAAACTGTATTTGATTAATGTTTACCACTACTCCAACCCTAAACCAACCCTCATAGTAATGTAAAAACTGTAATTATACAGAGTATTATTCATTAAATTACCCATTAAACTGTATTTGATTAATGTTTACCACTACTCCAACCCTAAACCAAAGCTCATAGTAATGTAAAAACAGTAATTATACAGAGTATTATTCATTAAATTACCCATTAAATTGCATTTTATTAACGTCTACCACACATTATTAGCCCTACACAAATCTTTTCAAGTGTTCATGAGATGGATTGCTGTTATCGTGATACATTTTTCGATATTTTCCAGTTCTAACTTGAGTGATTTATTCTTTTTTTTAGTCATTAATGTGCACCTGAGCCAGTCTCGTCCGGCTTTTCCCAGTGGCTGATGCCACAGACTGTGACTGGAGTCCAGAAAGGCCACGGCCGTGACCCGCCGCTGCACCTCCTCCATCCGGGAGCACAGCAGATCCACAAATGCCAGACCTCCGTATCCATGAGCCACCACACACACATGCTGCGCCGTGCTCACACACACCAGACGCCGCCACACAGCAGACACGTGCTCCTCTGGCGTCTGCAGAAAACGGCATTACATTACTGGTCTGCATTCATATTTAAAGCTGCAGTATGGAAGACTGACACCCAGTGGCTGAACTGGGTATTGCAGTCCAAAATCAAAACACTTTGTCACTCGGCCCCTCTGAGACTGACTCCACGTGAACGCAGGATGCCAGATTGAAGACCCAAACAGAAGAGGGCATGGCTGACTATCGAGTCTGGCTAGTTTTAAAAACATTTTTAGTTTAGTTTCTAAATGTTTTTCGTTTCGTTTATGTATAATCAAGCTCTTGACTGATGCGTTTGGCGTCACCTACTGGTGGTTTTCTAAACAGCCGCAGCTCAGATTCTACACCACAGAATGAGTGCTTATTAATTCTGAAAACCATTATTATTTTTGCCAATTATTATTTCATTTCAGTTGACTATTGTTAGTTTTTCAATTATTATTAATATTTAATTTAATTTCAGTTAAATTTCAGTCAGACTAAAAAGTTTTTTGACCAATAGTTTTTGTTTTTGTTTACTAAAATGGTCTGCACATTTAATTATGACAGTCAAATAATTATTACATTTTTAAAGAAAAGATTATATTTGTATATAATCAAGCTCTTGACTGATGTGTTTGGCACCACCTACTGGTGTTTCTCTAAACAGCTGCAGTTCAGATTTTACACCGCAGGATGAGTGATTGTTAATTCTGAAAACCATTATTATTTTATTTCAGTTAGTTTTTCAGCAGCTCTTGTTAGTTTAATTTTAGTTTTTCATTTATTATTTATTTTTTATATTATTTCAGCTAAATTTCCGTCAGACTATAATGTTTTTTCACCCCTAGTTTGTCTTGATTAATACATTTGGCGCCACCTACTGGTGTTTCTCTAAACAGTTGATCAAGAGTTTGTCTTAGTTTTTGTTTATACATTTTTTTCCGTTTCGTTTGTTTTTATATATAATCAAGCTCTTGACGGATGCATTTGGCGCCACCTACTGGTGTTTTCTAAACAGCCGCAGCTCAGATTTTACACCACAGAATGAGTCCTTATTAATTCTGAAAACCATTATTATTATTTTATTCCAGTTTTCCATAGATTTTTGTTAGTTTTTCATTCATCATTAATTTTTAATTTTAATTCAGTTAAATTTCAGTCAGACTAAACATTTTCTTTGACCAATAGTTTTTGTTTTCGTTTACTAAAATGGTCTGCACGTCTAATTATGACACTCAAATAATTCTATAATTTTTTATAGAAAATATTATATTTGTATATAATCAAGCTCTTGACTGATGTGTTTGGCACCACCTACTGGTGTTTCTCTAAACAGCTGCAGTTCAGATTTTACACCGCAGAATAAGTGCTTATTAATTCTGAAAACCATTATTATTTTATTTCAGTTTTCAGCAGCTCTTGTTAGTTTAATTTTAGTTTTTCATTTATTATTATTTTTAAAATTATTTCAGCTAAATTTCCATCAGACTAAAATGTTTTTTGACCAATAGTTTGTCTTGATTAATGCATTTGGCGCCACCTACTGGTGTTTCACTAAACAGTTGATCAAGAGTTTGTCTTAGTTTTTGTTTATACATTTTTTTTTTCGTTTGTTTTTATATATAATCAAGCTCTTGACGGATGCATTTGGCGCCACCTACTAGTGTTACTCTAAACAGCCGCAGCTCAGATTTTACACCACAGATTGAGTGCTTATTAATTCTGAAAACCATTATTATTTTTGCCAATTATTATTTTATTCCAGTTTTCCATAGATTTTTGTTAGTTTTTCGTTTATCATTACTTTTTAATTTCAATTCAGTAAAATTTTTCAGTCAGACTAAATTTTTTTGACCAATAGTTTTTGTTTTCGTTAACTAAAATGGTCTGACACTCAAATAATTCTATAATTTTTATAGAAAAGATTATATTTATAAATAATCAAGCTCTTGACGGATGCGTTTGGCACTACCTACTGGTGTTTCTCTAAACAGCCGCAGCTCAGATTTTAAAGCACCAGAATGAGTCCTTATTAATTCTGAAAACCATTATTATTTTTGCCAATTATTATTTCATTCCAGTTTTCAGTTGACTATTGTTAGTTTTTAATTTTTTATTAATATTTAATTGAATTTCAGTTAACTTTCAGTCAGACTAAAAGGTTTTTTGACCAATAGTTTTCGTTTACTAAAATGGTCTGCACGTCTAATTATGACACTCAAATAATTCTATAATTCTATAATTTTTATAGAAAAGATTATATTTGTATATAATCAAGCTCTTGACGGATGCGTTTGGCGCCACCTACTGGTGTTTCTCTAAACAGCCGCAGCTCAGATTTTAAACCACCAATAGTGTTTTTGACCAATAGTCTTGGCTTCCTAAAATAACCTTGTTGTGCAGATCTCCATTGGGGTTCATGATGATAACAGCGTAGTCCTCCATCAGAGCCCAGCGCAGGTACGGGATCTGGCTGCCTGTCTCCAAACCCTCATGAGCCGTGATCTTCCAGCTCCAGAGGCCACCGCGCACTGTTCCCCGGTCCTGCAGGAGCAGCAGCAAAGACCCAGCGTGCTCCAGGGCTCCGGGGGTCATGAACACAGAGCTGTGTTCCTCCAGACGCATCTGAAAGTTCTGCTGTAGGAGTGTGGAAACGTGCTGCGTCAGGAATCTGCAGAGTCTGCGCTGCTCTGTATCTGTCTTCAGAGCATCTCGTAGGTGGAACTGGAACCGGTATGGCTCACCGGTGTGTGTGTGTTGCAGGCGGCCATCAGCGGAGAACGAGTACGGGAAGTCAGAGTCACTGGATTGTGGCCACTCTGACATCATACGGGACTTTGAATCTGCAAATAATAAAAAAAAAAACATTAATAGTTAAATGGTATTATTCACTATAAAAATGCTGGGTTGTTTTTTTACCTGTGTTAGTGCCAAATATGAACCCAATGTTGGGTAAATTTTTTTCAAATTAAATTTAAATGACATTTGTAGCCCAGTAGTTAGGTCAAACATGGACAAAACAAATGTTGAGTTAGAACAGGGGTGTCCAAACTCAGTCCTGGAGGGCCAGTGTCCAGCAAAGTTTGGTTTGGTTTCAACCCCAATCAGACACACCTGGGCCAGCTAATCAAGCTCGTAAGCCGCGGTCACACTGGACTTTTCCCTCCATAGACTTCCATTCATACACACGCGAATACGTCAGACCGGAAACGCAAGGTCATGCGTCAGATTTCGCAGGTTGCTGCGGTGCAAAGTTCAAGCTTGGTGAACTCTGACCAGCGAAATCGCATCACTTGACTGCGTGAGACCAATCCAGAATCCAAACATGACCTCTCTGAACAGAAATTTAAAACATGGAGCAATCGCTCGCTTTATTAATGTCTAATCATCTTGTTTAATCCCGCCTCTTCGCAGCGCCGTACGACAGAATTTCACAAGCTCAAACTCTAGTGTGACTGCGGCTTTAGGCTTTGTAGAAACATCCTTGCAGGTGTGTTGAGGCAAGTTGGAGCAAAAATCTGCAGGACACCGGCCCTGCAGGACCGAGTTTGGACACCCCTGAGTTAGAACAACCCTGCATTTTTTTGTTTTGGCAATGGTGGGGAAGGTTACTTTTAAAATTACACTAAAAATGCTAGGTTGTTTTGACCCAGCTTTGGGTCAAGTATGAACAAACCCAACTGAAAATCCAAATTCCACTCAAAAAATGCTGGGTACATGCTAATTAATCTTTCAAATTAAATTTGTATTACATTTTTAACCCAATTGTTGAGTCAAATATGGACAAAATCAACCATTGTGTTACAAAGTGCAATTTAAACTTCATTCATTCATTCGGGGCCGGGTTGTGGGAGTAGTTAGGAGAGAACCCCAGACTTCCCTCTCCCCAGACACTTCCTCCAGCTCCTCCGGGGGGATCCCGAGGCGTTCCCAGGCCAGCCAGGAGACATAGTCCCTCCAGCGTGTCTTGGGTCTTATCACAATTATTGTATCTGTCTATATTTGACCAATTGGTTATGAGAAAACTGCATTTTTATTTAGACTGTACATGTTTTAACCCACATGCTGGGTCAATATGGACAAACCCAACAGATTAAATTGTTATTTCAATATTAGGGTATAAGTCAGTGTTCATAGTGTTCGTCTAAGTCTAGGATGCAATAAACTGATCAAAATATGATATAAAATATTTTAATAAAAGCTATAATTATTATTTATTGACTTCCTGTTTATCTGCAAATCCTAAAAAAACACCTAAAATAAGATGTAATGGTCCAAAGGTTTATGGCACTTTTTAAAGGTAAGAAGCACAAATATTGTCAAAAGTGCAGTACAGTTGTTTTAACATCAAATCATATTAGAGTGATTTCTGAATTATCATCAACACTGAGGACTGCAGAAAATACAGCTTAACAACACACATACACATTAATCAGTTATTAATATGGAAAACTGCTTTACATTCCAATATTTTTCACAATATCACTATATTTTTCATCAAGTCAATGTGGCTTTGGTAAGCAGGAAACTCCTTTCAAAAACATGAACAAATCTTAATTATTCTAAAGTTGACTAGTGTCTGTCTGAAAGGGAGATTTTACTTTAAAGTCAAAGCATTTGTTTATTAACTGATCAACACTGTATCCTGAGAACGAGTTAAAGTTTACCTGAAGTAGTTCTTCAGCGCTCAGTGGACTAATTAATAATAGATCTCGATCATGTGACAGGTGTTATTGATTATCATCAGGCAGGTATAAATAGTGTAGTGCTTACTACGTAGTGTATGCTAATTGTGGAAAAATATTATTTAAACCGTTAATGAACAGTTTAAATGTTGTTGTTTCTCAAAACAAATATGTCTGAATTGTTTTATTTGTGTGTAAAATCTGTTTTGGTAGTCAAGTAATGAATCCTAATGTAGTGTTTATTGGATCAAGTGTGCACTAGGCAGTGTTCTACCCTATATAGTATGCTAATTTAGCCACTTTTCTGATACTGAACGCTAAACAAGCATACATTTCCCCTTAAACGTTTGATGTTATTGTTTACTTTATTAAACTACGAGAGTTTTTAATGAAAATTAGTGAAATCGAAAACGATTAATTATATTTAAAAAAATCAAGCGGAACTGAAGTTTGCAGATTTCCCACCGACGGAGTTTCACCGACACACCGCATGTTGATCAAACATGGCAGCGACCTTGCGGAGCCGACGTGAATTATAACTGGCAGCAGAAATGAACATTTATACATATTTACATGGCAAAAATCCATAAATTCCAGATTCAGTCATGTTCCCAGTAGTGAAGAGTGTCTTTCTGGGCATTGTCCGGTCATCCAGTCAGACAGGTACATTTAAATATCTCATAATCTCATTAACATATAACGATATTTTATTAAATGAGTAATTTTCATTATTAGCAGTACCGCGCGACATGTTTGTATTCATACAGTATGGCGATAGTTTTATTTTCTCACCCTGTGCATGAATATGCTAGGCAGTAGTGGTTAGTAACAGTACTAGTTTATGCTAGTTTATTGGTGTGAGTTAGCATATTTGATACACGATGCTAATTCAAAGTGCTTTACATGACAACGAAGGATAAAAAACACATTGAGTACAAGAAATAAAGCATTAAAACGAGACTTAAATGAATATAAAAAGAGAAAGAACGACACACATAGGGTGTTTACGAATAGTAAACCGTAGTTCACTGTGTAGTAGCTTGAGTTAGTGGAGTAGTCTGCATAATTATTGATTTGGGTTAACTAGTTTAGAATAACTCAGCCATTGCACCTGTTTACTGAGAGCTTATTCATCAGAGGTCGCCACAGCGGAATGAACCGCCAACTTATTCAGCATATGTTTTACACAGTAGATTCCCTTCTAGTTGCAACCCAGTACTGGGAAACACTCATTCACACACAAACACACTCATACACTACGGCCAGTTTAGTTGATCAGTTCCCCTATAGCGCATGTGTTTGGACTGTTGGGGAAACCGGAGCACCCGGAGGAAACCCACACCAACACGGGGAGAACATGCAAACACACAGAAACACCAGCTGACCTAGCCGGGACTCGAACCAGCGACCTTCTTGCTGTAAGGCGAACGTGCGACACCACTGAGCCATCATGCCACCCACATTTAACTTCATAACCAACCTATTAACCCTAAGTTAACAATATCAGGGTTACACAGTGGCTCAGCACTATGGCCTCACAGCAAGAAGGTCTCTGGTTCGAGTCTCAGCTGTGTCAGTTGGCGTTTCTGTGTGGAGTTTGCATGTTCTCCCCGTGTTGGTGTGGGTTTCCTCCGGGTGCTCCGGTTTCCCCCACAGTCCAAACACATGCGCTATAGGGGAAATGATCAACTAAATTGGCCGTAGTGTATGAGTGTGTATGAATGTTTCCCAGTGATGGGTTGCAGCTGGAAGGGCATCCGCTGTGTAAAACATTTGCTGGAATAGTTGGCGGTTCATTCCGCTGTGGCAACCTCTGCAATAGAGACGTAAGCTGAAGGAAAATGAATCAAGTCAAATGATCAATGCTAACTGTCTGTCTGGTTTTCAGATGTGCTGCAGAAACAGATGAAGCTGCTGTCGGCGGGCCTGAAGACTTATGAAATCCCTCCAGACTTCAGCCGTAAATATGGATTTACCCTCATATTCTACAATTTTATATTTTCAGTTTTCATATTAATTTTAGTTTAAATTTTGATCATTTTGATTTTAAATACATTTTGTTTAGAATTTTACACAAAAATGCCTGTGTTTTTAAAGTAATTTAGTTTAGTATGTCAGATTAATGTTAATAAACAATATGTTTTTTTGGAAATAATTTGACTATTTTATTTCAAATCGTTGTCAGCTATCAGCGTTTGGCAGTTTTTTGATGTAGCATTTTCTTATTAGATAGCAATATGTTTTTATTAGTATAATACTAATATTGTTTAACAAATATTAAAAATTGCTTAAAGATAAATTGCAAATTTTGTAACATTTTCCTGAATATAAAAAAAATCAATAATGTTAAATTTATTTGATTTTAGATTATACTATAACGTTACAATACTGATATTTATCATACATTTATTTGTCATAATTTGAAGCTGAAGACAAAATTATTAATAAAATATTTAGAAATTATTATTGTTATTAAATATTATAGAAGACTGGCAACACAGTGGCTCAGTGGTCAGCACTGTGGCCGCACAGCAAGAAGGTCGCTGGTTTGAGTCCCGGCTGGGTCAGTTTGCATGTTCTCCCCGTGTTGGCGTGGGTTTCCTCCGGGTGCTCCGGTTTCCCCCACAGTCCAAACACATGCACTATAGGGGAACTAATGAACTACATTGACCATAGTGTATGAGTGTGTATGGTTGTTTCCTAGTGGTGGGTTGCAGCTGGAAGGGCATTCGCTGCGTAACAAACATATGCTGGATAAGTTGGCGGTTCATTCCGCTGTGGCCACCCCAGATTAATAAAGGGACTAAGCCGAAAAGAAAATGAATGAATTATTGAAGATGGGTGGCTTAGTGGTTAGCACTGTGGCTTCACAGCAAGAAGGTCTCTAGTTCGAGTCCCAGCTGGGTCAGTTGGTGTTTCTGTGTGGAGTTTGCATGTTCTCCCCGTGTTGGTGTGGGTTTCCTCCGGGTGCTCCGGTTTCCCCCACAGTCCAAACACAAGCGCTATAGGAGAATTGATTAACTACATTGGCCGTAGTGTATGAGTGTGCATCCGCTGTGTCAAACATATGCTGGAATAGTTGGCGGTTCATTCCGCTGTGGTGACCCCTGAAGAATAAAGGCACTAAGCCTAAGGAAAATGAATGAATGAAGACCAAATTAATATTCTTATAATTAGGAGAGATAATAATTGTACAAAAAAGCATAACTCTGTGTGTTCTGTATATATCGTATGAACTGGTGTTTGTGATTTGATAATCGCGCTAAGGCGTGTGCAGTGTTCACTTCATGACTGAGTGTGTTTCTCTCACACAGATGTGGTTCTACCAGAGAAACCCAAACTCAAGTTTATGGAGAAAGTGCCGAGTCTGAAACAAGCCAAGAAGGAGATGAAGAGGCTGCGGGACATTCAGGGCCCGTCCCAAACCGCCACCAAATTCAGCCAGGGACAGTACGGCATTCTGGTCAGTGTCACACACACATTATTTACATTTAAACAGCAGAGCTAATCAACACAAGTAATAATGCTGGAACTATTAAGTAGACGACTGATTCAGAAAGATTTATTTTCTGTGTTGTTAAATTGTGCAAAGCGCTTTAGGACTGCTATGTGTGTGTGTGTTTACGCGTGTATACATGTGCTTGTGTGTATGTGTGTGTATTTATAAGCATTTTTGTTTTGTTGTGTATATACATATACATGAGTATTGTTTAGTTTATGGAGAGTTTAACTATAATGGAGTAAATGTTTTTCATCTGCGTGTGTTTTTAAGGCCTGACAGCGTTCAAAGTATTCTGGCACAAGAGATTTTACCATTTGTAACTTTAATAAAGATAGTTTTATTGAATTATTCATACAATAAAGACATTTGCAGTGTTGTTTTACATTTAAAATAATATTCAAATTCAATTAAAAAAACTATTATGATTAGAAATGTGTTGAAGAAATCTGCTCTCTGATAAACAGAAATTGGGGAAAAAATAAACAGGGGGGCGAATAATACTGACTTCAGCTGTGTGTGTGTGTGTATATATATATATATATATATATATATATATATATATATATATATATATATATATATATGTAATGTTTATATGTCTGTGTATATGCATATGTGTGTTTTTATATGCATGTGTAAATTTGTGTGTTTATGTGTGTGTGTGTCTATGCATTTGTGGGTTTTTATATATACAGGGAGTGCAGAATTATTAGGCAAGTTGTATTTTTGAGGATTAATTTTATTATTGAACAACAACCATGTTCTCAATGAACCCAAAAAACTCATTAATATCAAAGCTGAATATTTGTGGAAGTAGTTTTTAGTTTGTTTTTAGTTTGAGCTATTTTAGGAGGATATCTGTGTGTGCAGGTGACTATTACTGTGCAGAATTATTAGGCAACTTAACAAAAAACAAATATATCCCCATTTCAATGATTTATTTTCACCAGTGAAACCAATATAACATCTCAACATTCACAAATATACATTTCTGACATTCAAAAACAAAACAAAAACAAATCAGTGAGCAATATAGCCACCTTTCTTTGCAAGGACACTCAAAAGCCTGCCATCCATGGATTCTGTCAGTGTTTTGATCTCTTCACCATCAACATTGCGTGCAGCAGCAACCACAGCCGCCCAGACACTGTTCAGAGAGGTGGACTGTTTTCCCTCCTTGTAAATCTCACATTTGATGATGGACCACAGGTTCTCTATGGGGTTCAGATCAGGGGAACAAGGAGGCCATGTCATTAGTTTTTCTTCTTTTAGACCCTTTCTTGCCAGCCATGCTGTGGAGTACTTGGACGCGTGTGATGGAGCATTGTCCTGCATGAAAATCATGTTTTTCTTGAAGGATGCAGACTTCTTCCTGTACCACTGCTTGAAGGTGTCTTCCAGAAACTGCCAGTAGGACTGGGAGTTGAGCTTGACTCCATCCTCAACCCGAAAAGGCCCCACAAGCTCATCTTTGATGATACCAGCCCAAACCAGTACTCCACCTCCACCTTGCTGGCGTCTGAGTCGGACTGGGGCTCTCTGCCCTTTACCGATCCAGCCACGGGCCCATCAAGTCTCACTCTCATTTCATCAGTCCATAAAACCTTAGAAAAATCAGTCTTGAGATATTTCTTGGCCCAGTCTTGACGTTTCAGCTTGTGTGTCTTGTTCAGTGGTGGTGGTTTTTCAGCCTTTCTTACCTTGGCCATGTCTCTGAGTATTGCACACCTTGTGCTTTTGGGCACTCCAGTGATGTTGCAGCTCTGAAATATGGCAAAACTGGTGGCAAGTGGCATCTTGGCAGCTGCACGCTTGACTTTTCTCAGTTCATGGGCAGTTTATTTTGCACCTTGGTTTTTCCACACGCTTCTTGCGACCCTGTTGACTATTTTGAATGAAACGCTTGATTGTTGGATGATCACGCTTCAGAAGCTTGGCAATTTTAAGAGTGCTGCATCCCTCTGCAAGATATCTCACTATTTTTGACTTTTCGGAGCCTGTCAAGTCCTTCTTTTGACCCATTTTGCCAAAGGAAAGGAAGTTGCCTAATAATTATGCGCACCTGATATAGGGTGTTGATGTCATTAGACCACACCCCTTCTCATTACAGAGATGCACATCACCTAATATGCTTAATTGGTAGTAGGCTTTCCAGCCTATACAGCTTGGAGTAAGACAACATGCATAAAGAGGATGATGTGCTCAAAATACTCATTTGCCTAATAATTCTGCACTGCCTGTATATATATATATATATATGTGTGTATGCATATGTGTTTTGTGTGCATGTATGTGTAAATGTATGTGTGTGTGTGTGTTAAAGTGTTTATGTGCATATATAAATGTGTGTAATGTGTATGTGTATTTATGTGTTCATGTGAGGTCTGTTTGTAGGCAAGTATGTATGTATGTTTGCATGTGTAAATGTTTATGTCTGTGTGAAAACTAATATTGCCTAAGGGGGCTAATAATATTGACCTTAAAATGGGTTAAAAACTGCTTTTATTCTAGCCAAAACAAAACAAATAAGACTTTCTCCAGAAGAAAAAACATTAACCCTAACCCTAATACTGTGAACAATTCCTGAATTAATGAAATATCACTTGGAAAATATAGGAAAAAGAATAAATATAATCATTTTGACTTCAACTGTATGTGTGTGCTCGTATAAGTGTCTGTGCACTTCTGTGTGTATATGTGTTTGTGCATTTGTAATTGTATGTGTGTATTAATGTGTGTGTTTGTGTGTGTGCGCAGGCTCTGGGTGGAGGGTTCCTACACTGGGGTCACATAGAGATGATGCGTCTGACCATAAACCGCACCATTGACCCCAGCAGCATGTTTGCAGTGTGGCGTTTCCAGCCTCCACACAAACCCATCACACGCAAGAGTCTGGGCCAGCGCATGGGCGGAGGCAAGGGCGCCATCGACCACTACGTGACGCCCATCAAGTGTGGACGGCTGGTGCTGGAGGTGGGGGGACACCTGGAGCTGGCACAGGTGGAGGCCGTGCTCAAACAAGTGGCCAAAAAACTGCCCTTCCCTGCTAAGGTCAGTGCAGCACACACACAGAGCCACTGTCTGCTGCTCTGAGCAAGCTAATGAAAAATGAAATAAAGTCATGATGACAAATCTTTTTATGTTACTTTAACTTATTTTAATAAGCTAATAAGGTATGAACTGCAATTTCTAAGTTATACAAAGTTTAACTTCTTATTTTTAGTCAGTTTTCTTGGTGTAACTTGGTTGAGATGACTAGAAAGGTTCAACTAAAACAGTTTAAGGCAGCAACAGTTTTAGGGTGTAGTAAACTAGAACTATCAATAGATCAAATTCACATCTTATTAGACACATACAGAGTCATGCACAGTGTGATATGCAGTCAAATGCTTACACAGCTACTCGTGACCTTAACAGTAATAACAATAAGAATTTAAATTATGGAATAAAATAATAAGAAAAACTAATTTAGATATAGAAATAGAAGTTATGCAAGAGAAAATAAACAGATATAAAATATATTTAAATTATAAAATATTTAAAAACTTGATATATACACTCACCGGCCACTTTATTAGGTACACCTCACTAGTACCAGGTTGGACCCCTTTTGCCTTCAGAGCTTCCTTAATCCTTGGTGTCAGAGCTACTGGAAATATTCCTCAGAGATTTTGCTCCATATTGTCATGATAGCATCACACAGTTGCTGCAGATTTGTCGGCTGCACATCCATGATGCCAATCTCCCGTTCCACCACATCCCAAAGCTGCTCTATTGGATTGAGCTCTGGTGACTGTGGAGGCCATTTGAGTACAGTGAACTCATCGTCATGTTCAAGAAACCAGTCTGAGATGATTGGCGCTTTAAGACATGGTGCGTTATCCTGCTGGAAGTAGCCATCAGAAGATGGAGACACTGTGGTCATAAAGGGATGGACATGGTCAGCAACAATACTCAGGTAGGCTGTGGCGTTGACACCATGCTCAATTGGTACTAATAGACCCAAAGTGTGCCAAGAAAATCTCCCCCACACCATTACACCACCACCAGCAGCCTGAACCGCTGATACAAGGCAGGATGGATCCATGCTTTCATGTTGTTGAGGCCAAATTCTGAGCCGACCATCCGAATGTGGCAGCAGAAATGGAGACTCATCAGACCAGGCAACGTTTCTCCAATCTTCTATTGTCCAGTTTTGGTGAGCCTGTGTGAATTGTAGCCTCAGTTTCCTGTTCTTAGCTGACAGGAGTGGCACCCGGTGTGGTCTTCTGCTGCTGTAGCCCATCCGCCTCAAGGTTGGACGTGTTGTGTGTTCAGAGATGCTCTTCTGCAGACCTCGGTTTGTAACGAGTGCTTATTTGAGTTACTGTTGCCTTTCTATCAGCTGGAACCAGTCTGGCCATTCTCCTCTGACCTCTGGCATCAACAAGGCATTTGCGCCCACAGAACTGCCGCTCACTGGATATTTCCTCTTTGTCAGACCTTTCTTTGTAAACCCTAGAGATGGTTGTGCGTGAAAATCCCAGTAGATCAGCAGTTTCTGAAATACTCAGAGCAGCCCGTCTGGCAGCAACAACCATGCCACGTTCAAAGTCACTTAAATCCCCTTTCTTCCCCATTCTGATGCTCGCTTTGACCTGCAGCAGATCGTCTTGACCATGTTTACATGCCTAAATGCAGTGAGCTGCTGCCATGTGATTGGCTGATTAGACATTCGTGTTAATAAGCAGTTGGACAAGTGTACCTAATAAAGTGGCCAGTGAGTGTATAGCATGTAGCTGTAGAAAAAACAGTGGAAACCTATGGAGTGACCTCACAATTTACTAAAGAAAACCTGTGTGTGCGTGTGTGTGTGTGTGTGTGTGTGTGCAGGTTGTGAGCAGAGAGAGTCTGGCGTTGATGTATAAGGAACATGCTGAACGCATCTCCAACAACCAGAACCCCTGGAGCTTCCAGAGGATCATCCGCTCCAACATGCTGGGCATCCGAAAGGTGCTGAGCCCGCTGGACGTACACAACCACGGCAGATACACCGGCAAATTCTTCGACCCCAGCAGGGTGTAGTGTGTGTGTCTGAGAGAGAGAGAGAGAGAGAGAGTGTGTGTTTGTGTGCTCATCAGTATGTCTCTGTGTGACTGTCTGTGTGTGCGTGCGTGTGTGAGACAGATGTGTTATCACTCAGATGATAAACACACACACTCGAGCAGGATGTGGTGTGCTAATATTTAGAGAGCTTTTTTAAGCAGATCAAGATCAGTTGTTTTGAGTGATCTGCTCTTTTATCACACATTTTTTGCAAGACTTTCAGCTTTGAACGCACACACACACACACACACACACACACACACCTAACATGTAATCCATACACAGAGATCACCTGTCTACTATCAAATCTGTGAGTGTATAAATGTTAAAGCACATGTCTATAATAAATAAATGTGGTTCCTTTGCAGTGTAAGGGGTTATTTTGCACTACATCCTACACTATTATTCATTTAGACGTAAAATTATACATATAAAGATAAATACACATGTGTACATTAATTAAAACGATGTTAAATGACAGCATTAATGTAATTTTAAGTCTCACTGAGAAACTATAGTCATTTTTGAGGAGAAATAAAAAAAAAGCGTTAAAGATTTTCTATTACAAGGACTGATTCAAATATATAATATAGTATTTCTGTGATGTTAGTGTATCATCGAGTAACCACACGCGCATGCGCACTGCAGTTCCCGCTTTGAGTCCTGTGGCGGGAGTGTTGAGAAGGAGACGCTGGTCTGGCGGATGAGGAAGAGCTGAGTTTACACTGCATTCATTACTGAGGTTTGTTTGGTTTAAGCGCACAGCATTCACCAAATCTTTGCTTTATCTTCATGTACATGCTAGTCTTAATGTATTAGTGAGAAAAAGCTGCGGTTTCATATCTGAACGCGATCGACGCCATGAAACAAGATCATAAACAAACCCGTCAAGACGCGTTTCGTTGTGTTTAAGTTCGCAGACATATTATAGCGTTAACGTTTTCATCATTTAGTGTTTATTATATTCAAACATTATGGTACCGGTGTGTAAAAATGTCTGCAAATACAATGTTATCGATCGTGTCCAACTGATAAACAGCCGTCCTAACTCCCATTCAAAAAGTAGCTAACGTTATGACATGAATATGCTAACGTTACTCATCACATTTGGCTACCAGTGTCAATTTATAGAGGTAAAGTTGGTTTATATTCGCACATTCGGACTTTCCCCTTAATAATATAACTTCATAAATGTGTCATTTGCAAACTCTAAATTGCGAAATCATATTAGCAGCCAATGACTATCAAAGTACAACATTGTTCACAGTCAAATAAACAGTGTTCATGTTGTTTTCAAGTCATACTTGCAGGTTATTTCAGACCGAATATTCAAAGTGTGGTAACACCCTGCCCGAAAAACCAGCATATGCTGGTAAGGTATGTTTTGATGCTGGTCTTGCTGGTTTCAGTGCTGGTATTACTGGTTTCAATGCTGGTTTTGTTGGTCTCGATGCTGGTCTTGCTGGTTTCAGTGCTGGTCTCAATGCTGGTCTTGCTGGCCTGAGTGCTGGTCCTGACCAGCGTTTAGACCAGCAGGACCAGCATTAAGACCAGCATCAAGACCAGCAAGACCAGCATCAAAACATACCTTACCAGCATATGCTGGTTTTTTCAGCAGGGCAATATAGGGCAGGGGTGTTCAAACTCGGTCCTGGAGGGCCGCTGTCCTGCATATTTTAGTTCCAAGCCCAATTAAACACACCTGAACCAGCTAATCAAGCTCTTTCTAAGTATACTAGAAACTTCCAGACAAGTGTGTTGAAGGAAGTTGGAGCTAAACTATGCAGGACACCGGCCCTCCAGGACCGAGTTTGGACATCCCTGATATAGGGAGTGTGTCACAGGTTATCACTGAACAAATGTGTGAATATAAAACCAACCTCTAATGTAATGTGGAGTAGTGTGATATGAATTGTAATATCGCCCTAATACCTAACCCCAACCTCATAACCATTCAAATGCAGTGTTGGTAGCATAATCTGATGGGTAATTTAGGATAAAATGTCAGGACATCTGTGATTCAGTGTTTCTTGTTTATGTTATTGGTGTGTTTACTTTGACGATGATGTTTCTACAGCCTAATCTGTAACTGGAACTTTATTGTGCCCTCTTAGGGTGATTTGTTCTGCAGTGTAACGTTAATATATTTACACCATCTATACCACACCACACACATAAGACAAACATCACACAGCATATATAGTACTAGACACTGCCGCTTCTGCTTTTTATTAAAATTCTGCAAATCAACAGCACAAGAAACAAAAGGAAAATTAAGTCTATTGGGCCTTGCTAAACAGACTCAATATACTGAAATCATGGGTGAAGGGGTTAAAATCAGTCAAAAAGAGGATGAGATATGACAGATGTATTCAATTCAATTCAATTAATCTTTATTTGTATAGCGCTTTTACAATATGGATTGTGTCAAAGCAGCTTCGTAGTCAATTTATAGTCAATTGAAACGGTTTAAGTTCAGTTCAGTTTAGCTCAGGTCAGTGTGGGTTAATAATCACTACTGAGAGTCCAAACACTGAAGAGCAAATCCATCGATGCGCAGCTCTACAGATCCCGAACCATGCAAGCCAGTGGCGACAGCGGCGAGGAAAAAACGTCACCAATTGCTGTAAGTGAAGGATCAAAACCTTGAGATAAACCAGGCTCAGTTGGGCACGACCATTTGTCCTATGGCCAAACGTCTTGTGCAGAGCTGCAGTCTAGGCGCTGGAGGCTGGAGAACGCTGGACCTCAGCGAAGACTCGGCTGAAGCCTGGTCCGAGCTTATGTATTCTGATGAGCTTTCTTTAATATCTAAACTTCATGCAAATTGGATAACCCTGGTATTTTCACTCTTAATACTTTGCTGCAGGTGTTTAAAATAGACATAGATAGTGAGTGTTTTACGTTTAAAGAAGCAAATCAACAAATCAGTGGACATGTTCAAACTGATTCTACATACACCTTATAAAAAGCAACTATCAGAGTCCTATCAATATTAAACTTAGATAATTCCCATAGGCAATAACGTCTTTGTTGGCCTGTCCTGCATAGACTTTCAGTGTCCTCATTAAAATGTAATTTCATATCAATAATGGTACCTAGGTATTATAACTTTAGACTAATTCAATCTGGTGCTATCAACCTTATTTTTATCCCAATGTGAATTTAGTGTACATACACACTTAATTGTTTGTGTGTGTATGCAGTTTTGACGATGAAGCCAGCGCGAGGGTCTGGAAGGGCCTCCACACGGGGCCCCAGAGGAGCTGCGGATAGAAACAAACAAAAAACACGTCAAGTAAGACACAGATGAACACAAAACACTTTATTTTACTGCATTTATTTCCCTCTTACAAACTCCTATGGGAATTGTATTAGACATAATGCAGACAACAAAAGTGTCAATTCTACTACATGCAACAGCCTATGTTATTGAACAACAAGTGATGGTGGGTACGTGAACTAGCATAGATAGATATAGATATAAAACATTATCTAACCTTTTCAGTAGTTTTAGGAAGCATGCATGTAAATAGTATCCCCAAAGTCTAAAACGGGGAGAAACACAGACTGAATAATTCATTTTGTTGCTGCAATTAGAAAAACTTCTTTTGTCTTAATGCTGGCATTACATAAATATACAACAAGAGTTATTTACAGGGTGTCATAGAAAGTCTTTTTATTTTCAAAAACAATATAAAAAAAGTCTTAAATTCGCTGAAAAAACTGTGTTTTAGGTCTTAAATCTTTTAAACGGGTCTTCATTTACTTATGTCCATGTAAAGCACTCAATTTGGACAACATACACCAATCACCATCATTGACAAGTTTTATTTATTAACTCTATTTACCATCATTGTTCCATTATCTTGCTTACAATAGCATTTGTTTAAAAGTTCTTGAAGTATTAATAGCCTGTATCTATATAAGTAAGTAAGTAAGTAAAGGTTTACAGTATATAGCACCTTTCCCAGACATTAGCCGCGTTTCCACTATCGCGCCTAATGCGAGCGAGCCAGGGCCAGTCGCGTTTCCACTGTCTGGGGCCTGATCAAGCCAAAGCAGGGCTTTCTCGGGGCCAGCAGCCGGCCATTTTTGGCCTGCCGAATACCTTGGGCCAAAGAGGGCAAGCTGGGGCTTCGGGGCGGAGTGAAAAGAGAAGCGGACTTTACCCAAGTCTGGTAAAGATGGCGTGCCGTCATTACACTAGTTTTTCAATCACACACGAGTACATGCGCCAAACAAATAAATAAATAAGGGAAAAAAAACATATAGCTGGTCAGTTTAAGATGGGCTATTCCATAAAACACCTTATAGGCTAGGGGTCTTTTTGCTTATGATCGCCCTTATGTTTTTTTTTATGTAAGGCTGTTGCATAAAATGATAAAGTTTTAATTTATAAATGACATTTCTTTGCTGTGTCCTCCTTGATGTTTCCGTAACGCATAATAATCTTTACACCATATTAAACACACAGCAGCCAGTAAAGGTTGTCGAGAGTTTTTGTCAAGTTTAAAAGGTGTTTGTGCATGATACATGCGTGTTTAGATGCCTGTATGTGAGTGTGAGACTGGGCAAAAGAGCGCTCGCTTGACAGCTCTGTTGATGCCGCGAGCTGCTTCTTTATTTTATTTTTTTATTATGGAAATAATACAAAATATAAATACAACTGAAAGACATAAAACTTTACAAATTACGTGTCCACTTCTGTAGGCTCAAAACAATAGTGTCATATCTTGATAAAATAGCCTAAGCTATATTGAAATAATTTAAAGTATAACAAATAACAGATACAATAAAATCACAGTAAATAAATAAACCAATATAAAACAAACAAAAGCTAGCTATAACAATGTAGGAAAATACAATACATAAACCGTTTTAAAGCCATATTAAACTTTCATTTTACAGAGGCCTGTCTGGAAAAAAGATTTGAGATATTTTCTAAAAGCAATAAACACCGGAGGAGGTTTAAAATATTATTTATAAAGTATTTGGATACGATGATATTAATCAAATCCTGCAAACAGAGCATTTTTTGGGTGAGTGAAAGCAGAAACTACCCTCTTTTCTATCATTCAGTCCTGCGCAGTGCTGCTTTACAAACGCATTGGGGAAAACTGCAAATACAAAATGTCTTCTATATCCTCAAACAAGTGTTTATGATTTTATATGACATGGTAAAATTTAAAAATGAAATTTTAAATGTAGAGCTTTATTAGTGAATGCTGCTGAGCGCAACGAAATACAGCCTGTATTTTACTTGCTCTTATGTGCTGAAACACTTAACACTTTCCTTTACTTAATATCATCGAATAATATGCAACATCCTTAAATAAAGAGGAATTAGCTATAAAGTGTCATATAGTCTAGGGAAAAATTCATATGTTTTAGGTCTCTGCGGAGCATTTGGGCTGAATGTTTGACGACGTCTATCAAAATGAGCATGTTATAAAATACATTTCATACAGAGTTATTACCGGAGAATTTCTGTGGTGTTATATTATTGATGGTGCGCTGCATGGACCATGGGTCCCTCCGTTAGTGGCGAGGCCACTCGATGTATGATACCAACAGTCGGTCAGCGAGTAAACAAATATAATGAATGAAAATACACAGGCCTGTGCGTATAGACATATAATGTACTGCTGTACAGTAACGGGTCATTTGTTTGTTTCGGTTGTCTTCATTTTAATCGTTTCATTATGATGCAATGGTGTGCTTTATCTGCCTGCCTGATTTTCGCTGAAGTGGGTGGGTTGTGTGACGTTTAATTCAGGGGATATTCTGGGGGCGGGGTGTGCGTTACACACTGCGAGCTACTAGCCCGACAGTGGAAACTCGACATGATCTCGGCCTCACTACTCAACCTCCCGGGCGATTGGCCCGGCCCGATAAAAGCCCTGGCTTGCACTGGCCCGACAGTGGAAATGCGGCTATTGAGTCACAAAGTGCTTTACAATAAGAGAAAAAGAACATGTATTAATAAAAGAAAACATATTAAAACAAGTTAAAAATCCAAGTACAGTAACACTAATACTGTCAATTAAAAGCTTGTCCAAAAGTTCAACTGATCCAGATTTCTCAATGCTATAGGTAGAGAGTTCCAGAGCCTTGAGGCCACAACACAAAAGGCACAGTCACCTTTAGTCTTAAGACGAGTTCTGGGAATGGCTAAAAGGTCTTTGCCAGAAGACCTCAGAAACCAGCTACATTAATGACTACGTAAAAGATCTTGAATATAAAACATTAAAATTTTCTCTAAAACTAATAGAAAGCCAGTGAAGTGCCTTAAGCCCAGGAGTAATGTGCGACCTCTTACTGGTGCTGGTTAAAAGCCTCGCTGCTGCATTCTGCACAACTTGCAATCGATCCATGGAAGATTTGTTCAGACAAGTGAACAGAATATTACAATAATCCAATGGTGACGAGATGAAGGCATCGACAAGCATCTCCATCTCTTCCTTAGAAACAATATTTCTGATTTTTGCAGATATATATTCGGACTGACTGTTGCATTTAGTTTATTATAGTTTTAAACTTGCATGAAAAAGTCTATGTATACAACTAGAGTTTGCATTTTTTTAAGCTTTTATTTCAACTATATGGCTAAAAATTTATAATAATAATTTTTCTTGAGTAAAATTCTACTAGGGGCAAGTAAAAATCATTTCCACTGGCCCATTAGAAAACAAACCTTAGGATTTTGCCCTGTATAAGTCTGAAGTTTAATTCATAAGGGTCTTAAAAAGCTCTTAAAGTCTTTCTTCCTCATAATCTGCACTATATGTCATGAAGCATAATTTATATACACATATTGTATAGTTATTTATTTAAAATACACTTATGTGCACTTTTGGTTGTGCATCTGTAAAAAGGAGATATTGCTGTTCTAGTAAATCATTTTTATGATCAATGTAATGTTTATTTAATGTAATGTATTATTATTTATTTATTTAATGTTATTATTACATCCCAGTCTTCACATTTGAGCCTCATTGAGTGAGAGAAACAAAAACAGATAACAAACACAATACACATAAGGAACTTAACAGTAATGTTCATGCATGTGTAAAAGTCCATCTATTAGCCCAATGACGAAACTAACAGCATGGTCGAAGGTTAAATGCATGTAAGCCTTTTCCAGTGCTTCTGAAAAGAATTCTGTTATTTATTAGAGTTTATTTATACTCATTTTCTAGCTCCGAACTTTATCTGACTCCATTTTTAAGTGATCGTAATATTTAGACTGTATTTCTAATTATAAGAACGGATCACAATAATCATTTATGACTTAATTTAGAGTTTTGATCTATCTGTTCCCATACTCTTCAATTTATACGTTCATTACTGGTCAATCGCCGCACAGAGTTTCATGCCCCGGGAATGCATCAGAGCTCACGATCAGAATGCCGGCACTCTGAAATTAGTCAGAGGATACGGGATGAATTAATATTTAATTAGGCTGGTTGTACAATACTAACACATGCCAAAAGAAAACATCTCACTTAATCAAGATCCGTAACTTGCTAGTCTCAGTGGTTATAGAATTAAAAAGATCTCCAAACTACGGGGGCGATCCTACATATAGTCTATGGGTCTAATAATTTCCATAATTATGCCGCCATAAAGGTAGCGAAAATGACTTCACATAATCTACTGGATATAAAAGATTTCAGGAGAATTCAGAATGAGTCAAAACTTAACATTTTATTCGTCAGGTAAAATTGTATAATGCCAATTATATAATCAAACAATCATCAAGCCAATTCAGAGATGATATCTGTAACAATATAACATTCATTAACTCAAATATAGATTACAGAATTAAAGAATGCATACCTGAACAGAGAAATACATTGCAGCACAAATGAGTTGCTGCAATGGGGGTCTTAGCTAACAAGATCTCCCCCGAGCAGTGTCCACCTTATACTTTTATACCCACTCAGAACAAACAGTCATAAATTCAAGACAATAGAAGCGTCACAGAGACTCTTGCCTGGTTACTTTGAGATGTTAATCATCTCTAGAGAGGGGGGAAACATCTGGCAAAGATTATATCAAAGTCAAAAACCAAATCAACATATAAAAATGAAATATCATCGTGAAATTAAGACCACTTTACCAATCACACAGAGACATTTAAAATGATACCAAACATGAATACAGTGCTATAACATACATCATATTAAAACCTTGAGCATTTTATGTGGACTGTGAATTATGGAGAAAGGTAGCTTACAGGTCAAGAAGGGGGGCTTGAGGTGAAATGAGAGGGGTCTTTCTCGCATTACCCCCTGGCCTGTTGGCAGTCCACACCTATGTTTGATGTTTGAATGGTCAATAGTAATTAAAATAGAACAGTTGGACAGCTGTAATCCTGTAATCCTTATCTTCTTAGACTCGAGAGATTGTTTTTATTGCATCTCATGAAATTCCATATCAGCTCTCAGGATCTGCCATAGTGAAGAGGTTAAAAGCCATCTTACAGATCCTTACAGACGGCCCCTGGTCCCTTGGAGCAATCCTGAAGAGTCTCTAAGGGAACACAAGATAATTTGGATGGCTTTTTCCGAGTGATGATGTCGACTGGAGATAACAATGTTGTCACCTGAAAACAAAATGTTATGCATATGGAGTTGAGCTTATGCTCAAGTTGCTGCTCAGGCATTTCTGCCATCAGCGTTGTTGGATTTGTGTCCATCTGTGGTGACATTCAGTCCATAAGATGACAAAGTCCAGTGCATTGATCAAACAGGTTGCAACTCTCGTTGTATTTAGGGAAACATCCATGTGCATTAGATTCTTTCTAAGTCTTTCATCTGCTCCTCGGAAAAGACCTCTGTCAGTTTCAGACATAGGGTGAGGTTCACAAGGCAGATCATATGTCGAAAGCTTAGGGAATAATGTCACTGATGATGCTCCACTGTATGCAAGACACTTGAAAAATATTTGAATGATCATGCAATAATGGAATAAAATGAGCTTTTCATCACTGTAGAATGGGTAAACAAAAAGATAATGACCATGTTCAAAGTGTGAGAGGTAAATAAGATCTTAATAAGTCCTAAATTTAGTGGTAGTAAATTCCCAGATGCTTCACTCCCATATGATGGAACATTTGATATGAGTAATTCGAAAAAAAGGTGTACAGGCCTATATAACCAGTATATTACCAGTGGTATGCATAATAAAATATATATAACATCAATAAGAAAAATACACAATTTCACAATTATAATCATAAAATTGTCAATATAAATGGTTCAATTGAAATAACATAAATGCAAATTTAAGGTTTAACTAAATCAACAAGAGAATGAAAACTCAAACAAAGATTTAAAACCTTCAGGATTTTTCCTTCTTCATTCTTTATGTAACTGATGTACAGGCTAAAGTCACATTCAATAATGCAGGTATAATTTAGAATTTGGTTGAATTATTAGAGCCTGCATTTTTAGTTTTAGTTGTTTTTATCAATTTTGAGTTTTCAAAAGTCACTGTTGGAAAATAGTGGGCCCTACTATTTTGCAACAGGGCTAATGAATGAACATGAATGGATTAAACATCTAAAGAGACTAGTAGCCTCGTTTAGATTTTGCTAATTCACAAGTTGAAATAATTTGATATGTGACTGTATCCATGCACGAGACTTCTGCACATTACTACATCAATACACAGCAATTTGAAAAACCATAAAGTTGCAAAATTGTTTACCACAATTGATATTTAAATAATGTCTCCACATTGTCCTATATGTATGAGCTGAATAATGTATGATAGATATGAATGAGGTAAATCATTTTTTAAACTGGATAGTCGACATATACCAGTTAAAAATACTGTGAGGTTGCAGCAATGAATGTGTGTGGTGTGTGTTTGTGTGTATGAGATGGGTGAGGTTTAATTATAATTTGTGTTGCAAAATTTTGATCCAGCGCTACACTGGGAGGCCATGTAGATAAACATGTGTTAGTGTATTTATGGGGTGTGATTGGCCTCCTTAAATACCTTTATCACCCATCTCATGTCAAGCTGTGTGTCCTGTCTGGATACAGGCAGGTTTAGGCAGTCGTCAACCTGAATGGTAAAATAAATGCAGAGAGTAAAACAGTTTTATCTGAGCCTTTACACAAATTACATTAAAATAGCTGGTACTATTTTAATTCTCCATGTATGGTCTTAGCCAAACAGGTTTTACAATTGGCATCAAATTAAATGCCATTAGAATTTGTGTTGGTTTACAAAGACATTTCATTCTCCTGATCATATTTTTGCAAAGCAAAGCATCAGATAAACTGAGCATCGATGGTCAAATTTGAGCATGTCCTTTTAAACTTCTTTTGCATTTGAACTTTCAGTCTGCCACAATGTTTTATGAACTCAGATTTACTGAGATATGTTTTATTCATTCTGGTCAGATCTGTGTTTTAAGCATCAGTTTCTCAATTTGGATGCTGTGATTTTCATTTAGCAATTAAAATTTAGGAATGCTGATCAAATTCCCCATCTTATACATCTCTGTATTTTATATATGAATTTCTGCCAAAGATTGTATTGCACACACCTTTGATTATGTGCCCAATTAAATGAATCTCCTGATTAAATTTAATACTAGGTATTGTTTTCCCGGAGAGGGATATTTTAGTTTAAAATAATTTTACCATAGAGTTCCAAGTAGAGGTACAGATATGTACCTCCCCTTGTTACTCAGTCACAGCTTTAAGTAAATTCGGCAAAGTTTAGACCAATAGACTCCTTTAAAGAAGACATTTTCTTTGTTAATGCAATTATGAAAGAAACTCTAGCCTCATGGCTAATACTGTACTCCTGTTAGTGGTTTAAACTGCAGCTATATTGAGAATAGCACAGTTTTCCCCTTTTAGGAGACAAACTCATTTACCATAAAAACACGTATCTTAAAATTAATTAATTAATTTCAGCATACAGTTAATTCCATTTTGATACATGACATACGGTCTAAAATGCATCTGTGGCCTCTAAAACCTCAAACCCAAGTGTTTCCACACCTGCAGTAAGAAAATCATGTTTTAGGAATTACTCAGTCTATGTGTATATTATCACAAAATACTGTTGGGTTCTATGGCAATGAAAAAGTGTCTAGCACAATTACAAATGTGAAAATGCAATCAGCCTATACCCTGCCTAGTTAACTAATAAAGCCATTACTATTGGGTTGACGTTTACCGAGAGTATTTTTAATAAAATCAGGTCGATCAGTTTAGTTGACAAATTTTGGGCTTGTCGATTGATCCCATTAAAGATTTTTGCATAATTAAAAGATAAAGAAATTCTTTCTTGGTAATTTGATTATTTTCTCTTTCCGTTTTCTCTCTTCCCTACTTACTGTTGTCCATCTTTAACTTCTTTTCCATCTGCTGACTTCTTTTTAATGTTTTAGCATTAATAAAGACCCTCATTTTCCTGCTACACGCACTCACTCTCCTTTTCAAACTTGCTTTGTCCATTTTTCATCCATTCAATTTTCTTTTCTTTTCCTAAATAATGCTGAATCATTATGAGATTTAAATGCCATTATTGGCTGTGATAATATAATATATCATGATGTTGTTATGATATAAGTTTTATTATCTTAAAATGGAATGAATTTAAAATATATTTTATTACTGTACTCTGTAGAGTCTGCCGAGTTAACAAATCAGAATGACTGAATCTCAACTTACTGGTCTTTTAGAAGTCTCGCTTTTGATTTGATCATGTGCTGCAGTTGTTTTTACATTTTCTCTGTGTGCACAGGATTAAGTTAAACTGGAAACCAGTCATAACCTTTGTTGCCTGGGCATTTAGTGAAACGCAAGTACATACTGCTTGAAAACACAAGTCAATCATTGCTTGGTTTAAAGGTTTTGTGAGGTAGTCACCCTTTGCTTAATTTGAGCTAGGTTAGCAGAGGAACATTCTTCAGCAGATCTTTCTTGATATGTGAATGTGTGAAAGGGTATCTCAGGGCAAATGCACAATACACATCTTCTAGATGTATGATCTTATCTGCCTAGTGTTGGGTGTGATTTTTCACAAAGTAATTTGTCACTGGAATTCAAGATTATTTTTTTTTTCCAGGGTAAAGTAAGGAATTATTTCTCATTCTTAGATAATTTAATTGCCTAAAATGCTATATATAATTTTAATCATTTTATTTAAATCAAATTAGAGAAGTAGGGTGATCCCTATTTTACCTATCTCAAAGAATGTAAGTTTATGAAAATATAGTGTCATTTATTTGAAATCTTGTGTTTTCTATTAAAACAACACTAAACCTTCCGGTTTATTTTATTTCTATTATCCATGCAATTTATTCATGTGGAATTTTAGTCTTTAGTCAAGCAATTAAATTACTTATTGAGTAACTGAGTTACTTTTCAGGCAAAGCCATTAGAAACCTAAATTAACTACAACTGTAGTGATGTAATTAATAATTTTCCTTTTGTCTTTTTTGTCTTTAAAGTAACTCTCCCAACACTGATCCTGTCCTTATCTGCCTTACAGCTTTGAAACTCATAAGAGTGTAATAATTTAACTATTTAGACTGAGTCTTAAACAGCATTTTAAAAACTATTTTCAGTGTTTTTATAAACCTCTTGAAGGAGTTTCATTATATTTAATTTATAAAATTAGGAATATTAAAGATTAATCTTTATCGAAAATAATTTACAGGCTTTGTTATAAGTTTCTGTGGCATTATAATCATATTTGATTTCATTTTTAATGTAATTATTACTGGGTCAGTTTTCTGAACTATACTGCATGTGAGCCGTATTTCCCAATATAAATGTTATTTTAACAATTTCTCCAAACAGTAAAACAAAAGAACATGCTTTTTCTACATTCTTTTAGCGGATGCTTTAAATTTCTTCTTTAAGAATTCAAATTTTAGAGAACGTATCAGGTCTAATGTTCCTGTTTGGAGAGAAAGTTTTTCTTTTGAACAATTCCTATTTATAAATTGAATTGCGCTGTATATGCCCTCTTTACATTCACATACAAAAGATTCTCGCAAGAATTTTCAGTTCATCTGATCACAGCTTTCCCGAAATTCTTAAAATATAACTTATTGCTTATTTTCAATATTGCAAAGTTATTGCAACTTATTCAAGAAATAATCCTGAGTGGAAATTATTATATTTAGAATTCAGGTGTTAATTTGCAGCTCTCTGTTGAGTATCAGAATAAAATCTGGATGATGTTATTCCATTTTAAAATGTAATCTCTTAAAGAGATCTTAGATTTGGAGTTTTTAGTACTTCTTCTGCTACTCTGCGGCTATTATATCCCTGAAAAGGAATGTGGTTTTGTCTAATTCTCAGCCCCGCGGAGTTACGGACTCCGGTCTAATATTGAGCATTTCCGACTCATTCTACAAATGTGTCTATATGGGATGCATTAATCTTTCCCTCAACACTTCTAAAAGGCAAATAAGAATTGACTTACCCCAGCAGTAGGAAGAAGAGAAACTCAAACCTCTTTTCGGAGCATTTCTTTCGCATATCGCACTGAAAAGACATCACTCGCCTTATCTTTCTGGGAGATCACGGAGGGACGGTCACCAACTGTAAAAGTCCATCTATTAGCCCAATGACGAAACTAACAGCATGGTCGAAGGTTAAATGCATGTAAGCCTTTTCCAGTGCTTCTGAAAAGAATTCTGTTATTTATTAGAGTTTATTTATACTCATTTTCTAGCTCCGAACTTTATCTGACTCCATTTTTAAGTGATCGTAATATTTAGACTGTATTTCTAATTATAAGAACGGATCACAATAATCATTTATGACTTAATTTAGAGTTTTGATCTATCTGTTCCCATACTCTTCAATTTATACGTTCATTACTGGTCAATCGCCGCACAGAGTTTCATGCCCCGGGAATGCATCAGAGCTCACGATCAGAATGCCGGCACTCTGAAATTAGTCAGAGGATACGGGATGAATTAATATTTAATTAGGCTGGTTGTACAATACTAACACATGCCAAAAGAAAACATCTCACTTAATCAAGATCCGTAACTTGCTAGTCTCAGTGGTTATAGAATTAAAAAGATCTCCAAACTACGGGGGCGATCCTACATATAGTCTATGGGTCTAATAATTTCCATAATTATGCCGCCATAAAGGTAGCGAAAATGACTTCACATAATCTACTGGATATAAAAGATTTCAGGAGAATTCAGAATGAGTCAAAACTTAACATTTTATTCGTCAGGTAAAATTGTATAATGCCAATTATATAATCAAACAATCATCAAGCCAATTCAGAGATGATATCTGTAACAATATAACATTCATTAACTCAAATATAGATTACAGAATTAAAGAATGCATACCTGAACAGAGAAATACATTGCAGCACAAATGAGTTGCTGCAATGGGGGTCTTAGCTAACAAGATCTCCCCCGAGCAGTGTCCACCTTATACTTTTATACCCACTCAGAACAAACAGTCATAAATTCAAGACAATAGAAGCGTCACAGAGACTCTTGCCTGGTTACTTTGAGATGTTAATCATCTCTAGAGAGGGGGGAAACATCTGGCAAAGATTATATCAAAGTCAAAAACCAAATCAACATATAAAAATGAAATATCATCGTGAAATTAAGACCACTTTACCAATCACACAGAGACATTTAAAATGATACCAAACATGAATACAGTGCTATAACATACATCATATTAAAACCTTGAGCATTTTATGTGGACTGTGAATTATGGAGAAAGGTAGCTTACAGGTCAAGAAGGGGGGCTTGAGGTGAAATGAGAGGGGTCTTTCTCGCATTACCCCCTGGCCTGTTGGCAGTCCACACCTATGTTTGATGTTTGAATGGTCAATAGTAATTAAAATAGAACAGTTGGACAGCTGTAATCCTGTAATCCTTATCTTCTTAGACTCGAGAGATTGTTTTTATTGCATCTCATGAAATTCCATATCAGCTCTCAGGATCTGCCATAGTGAAGAGGTTAAAAGCCATCTTACAGATCCTTACACATGTAAGCAGGGGCGGACTGGGAAAGCATTTTCAACCGGGCAAAAGTAACTGTCAGTCAGGCCACATCTGATGCGATCTAGAAAGTGAAGAGCAGGGAGGGGGCCCAGAGGGGTGCATGGCAGGCCAGAGTCCCAGTGGCAGGCCACATCCGATGCAATATAGAAAGTGAAAAGCTGTGGGGGGGGATGAGCGGCAGGCCACATCCGATGTGATATAGAAAGTGAAGGGGGGGAGGCAGTGCGCGGCAGGCCAGAATCACGGTGGCAGGCCAGATTAACCGTCAGGCCACCGGGAAATGTCCCGGTGCTCCCTATGGCCAGTCCGCCCCTGCATGTAAGTGTCACAATGTATTCCAATGGGCTGTGCTAACTTTAAAGGGCACCTATGCTGAAAAATCTACTTTTCAAGCTGTTTGGACAGACATAGTGTAGGTATAGTGTATAGAGCGTCATATTGGGGTGATATAAACACACCCAGTCCTTTTTTTTTTTTCAATTTAACAACATAAAAACGGTGGACCATTTGGAGCGGTTTTGAGATCTCCCGCAACTTGACGCAGGAGTGCGGTCCCACCACCCACCAATATTGATTGACAGGTGCGCATTACCATATCCTCAGTATGTTGTTTCACGTCCGCCATTTTCAGCGTGTGTCAAAGCGACGTCACCAAAGAAACACCCTAGCTCTATTTTTAGATGTAAGGCTCATTGGGCTCAACAGTCACCACGTTATCGCTCTCCTCCGCGCCAGTGTTTGCATACATGTGTACTTTTCATTGCGTCTTCCTTAAACTTCAGCCGTTTGCATTTCCCGCGGTCACAGAAGCTCCCTGTCATCTTAACTAGGTGCAGCTGGAAAGTGCGAGTGCGTTGCCTCATGTGCGCGTCCCTCCATTGGAAATAACGAACTAACGACGCGCAGCGCCATGCATTTCGCAGTGTCGCGGATGAAAGTGAGGACCGGTAGGGAGGGGGTGAGTGGCGCGGATGACGGTGAGGACCGGGAAGGAGGGGGTGAGTGGCGCGGATGAAAGTGAGGACCGGGAGAGAGGGGGTGAGTGGCGCGGATGAAAGTGAGGACCAGGGGGTTCGCTTACTATTCTGCCGCCTAGGTCGCCTCTATGGACGCGATGGCCCTGCTCAGGACACTGTTCATATTTGCCGCGCCACAAAGCGTTATCTGAATAGTTTCATTTTAAATAACATGCGAATGTGCGCGTCTGGTGTGCCGTGTCGTGGCTCTGAGCGGCGCATTCGGTGTATGACGCCCTTTAGTTATAACCTCAAGCAGGTAGTACACCAGAAGGGACACGAAGGGTCGCGTCACGCAGCGGCATGCATTTCTGAATTCTAAACATAAGTTTCTATCAGGGGACACACACCGGTGCCGCAAGTGTGCGATACGTTCAACGGTCATGTGCGCGCAGTGTCGCGGTGCATCCGGTGTGTGATGCCCTTCAGTCAAAGTTAATTCAGTGTGCTTGGTTATTAGTCTCGGTGTAGGCTACAAGCTCGGAGCTTTAAACTAGCACACAGTTGGCTGTAAAACTATACAAAGACACAAATGATTTTGTAGTCTCTGCTTGGTCTGTGTCCGAGTCGTACATGTACAGCTGAATGCTGGTCCTCTCACTCATGTTGCTTCTCTCTGTCTGCCTGTCTGTTGCCATACACAAAGAGGGGAGCTCTTGGCTCCGCCCACTTGTTAAGTTGGGCGGGAAGTCAAAACTAATTTTCATGTGAAGCAACACGCCCCTAAAACAGCGAGCTGTATACACGCCCCCAAAATGGCACTTTTTAACACATCATAATAAAAAATCTGAATTGTGTTTTGAGCTGAACCTAAACTGGCACACTCAGAAGAGCCATGATATTAATATTACATCTTAAAAAAGGGGTAAAATAGGTGCCCTTTAAGGCCCGCATTCAGCTCTTTTACATGAGTTTGATGTTATATGCTAATGAAAGCTGCATTATAATCTTGTGCAATTATTTTTCTTTCAGAAATCCATCAGCCGTGCTGAAGGCCCACATCCGCAGCCGTCTCAGAAGAGCATCGGTAAGTTGAGAAATGATGGGAGATGTTTGTACATGAAAGCTTCGGCAGACTTGTTGCGAAAGCTTTTATGAAATGCATTTGCCAACTTGCTGGTTTTCCTGTTACAAAAAAAATGCATTTCAAATCAGTGGGTTACATTTGACCATGTTTCCTCTTTTTGCTGAAAATGCACTTAGTCATTTACTGACACATCCTATGCATTTGTTTAGTGATAAATAGGAGAAGATTGCTTTAAGAAGATGGTGATCTTCAAAGTTTATAAAGACAACAAACAGATCAAACACACTCCTGTTATGAACACATGGGTTATTTTTACATGTTAGTCACTGAATATCTTGCCAAAGATCTGTTTGCTTGCTTATATCTGCCATCATTCAAACCAGATCAAGTAGTAAGTAAGCTTTTTCTTCATCATTTGATGTATGTCTTGTCAGGATAGTAACATCTGTTAACATTATCTGGAATCTGACTATGCAAAAAAAATTAAATATTGAGAAAATCACCCTTTAACGCTGTTTAAATTAACTAATTTTAACTAACATTGTAACAAACTTAAAATAATGTGTTACTTTATTATTTATGATTTAGAGTTTTTTTGTTGTATTTTGTATATGGGTTGATTTGTTGAATGAATTAAGTTGTTGGGGACTTTAATTATGACATCGAAATTGCGGAGCCTACCGGATATATATCGCGTGTAGTAATGGATGTAAAGCAAAGAACGCCAAGCATCGAACACTAGGTGAAACACGGTAAAAAAGGCTGCTTCACGGATTCCCCGTTCATGAGTTTTAGCTCCTGGTTTAAGGGAAAATAAGGTAATTTGGTTAATTTGTTTAAGATTAACGTTTGATTGTTGATGTTGGCTTAGTGTTTTAAGTTTCGGGATTCATTTGTGTTTGTTTGTTTATTTTCTCTCTATATCTTACGGTGATTCGTGATGCAATCATGTGTAACAGTTCTATGGAATGTGACAAATATATGAATCGTGAACCATCAGTAAAAGACTTAATCATCTTTTAACCAGGACGCTACAAACATTGACCTAAAACGGGTAAAAATATAGACGAATAATTTGCTTCAACTGAAAAGCTTTGCTAGCATTACATAAACATGAACATGAACATAAGCTATTTGTCTGTGGCGTCTTAAAAAGTCTTAAAATGTCTTAATTTTCAAAAACAATATTTTAGCCATTAAAAAAAAGTCTAAAATTCACTGAAATATTGTGTTGTAGGTCTTAAATCATTTTAAACAGGTCTGTGTTTGAATGAAAATTTACATTAGGAAATTTACATAATGTCAGTGATCTTTATTTATGAATATATTATGACACAATTGGCATTTTTTTTGCTGAATAGTTTCCTTTTTCATTCTATGTTGCACCAAAATGATCGTTTAATTTTACCTTAATATATGGTCTAATATATTATTAATATTTTTTGTCTCCTCCTTACCTGATTTCCTTCAGTGATGGTTGGAAAGAGTAAAAATCAGAAAAACTGGAGACCGCTGACCAAGTCCTCCGTTTTGGCTCTGAGGAACATGTTCGATATGTCCATTCTGTGAGTTCTGTCATGTTTAAGTATCTAATGATTGGAATATTTTTCATACCTTGATTTGTCATTGGCTGCATGGTGGCTCAGTGGTTAGCACTGTTTCCTCACAGCAAGAAGGTCACTGGTTCGAGCATCGGCTGGGTCAGTTGCCGTTTCTGTGTGGAGTTTGCATGTTCTCCCCGTGTTGGTGTGGGTTTCCTCCGGGTGCTTCGGTTTCCCCCACAGTCCAAACACATGCGCTATAGGGGAATTGATCAACTAAATTGGTCGTAGTGTATGAGTGTGTATGGGTGTTTTCCAGTACTGGGTTGCAGCTGCAAGCACATCCGATGCGTAAAATATATGCAGTTCATTCTGCTGTTGGAAACCCTGATAAACAAGAGACTAAGCCAAAGGAAATTAATGAATAAATACCATCGAAGAAATGTCGTCTTTGTCAAGCAATTCTTAGGCCCTTTTACACTAATGCGTTTTCGTTTTGAAACGCCGTTTTAGGTCAAAAACGATCCGTGTCCACACTAGCGTTTCATCTAGAGTTTCTAAACATATCTCCGTCCACACTACTCCACCAAAAACGTATATCACGTGACCATTCGAGCACTCTGGGCATGCGCGTTCAAGTATAAACAGGAAGCATGTTTCTCGCTCAGCATTTGGTTATTGTTAGTCAACAAACGCTGGTAGAACGATGAAAGCGAGCGATTAGCGAGTGCTCGAACAATAGCTTGCCTCTTGCGAATATATGCAGCTGCTGTAGTAAAAAAGGCAGAGTTTAACTGCACAATGGCGCCTGAAACGGACAATAGTGCAAACAACGCTCCCGTTTCTGTGTCCATGTTGTTGTTTACAGTGAAGGCTGGTGTGCCGTCTTCCGGTAGCGTTAAAGTCATGTGATAGGGGCTTGACAAATAGGGGGAGGATACGCAATGACCCAAAAGCCCCAATCAGGTAGCTAATCTCAGCAGCCACGCCTCTGTTTTCAGATGTCTCTGTTTTCCCCCATCCACACTGAGACGGAGCAGCAGCATTTCAGAATGAAAATGGCCTCTCCAGCGTTTTCAAAACGCTCCGTTTTTGGGGCTCGAAAACTCCGGCGTAGTGTGGACGGATGGCGTAACTGTAGCAAAACTTATGCGTTTTAAAACTAAAACGCATTAGTGTAAACGGGGCCTAAGATTAGTGTAAAAGAAAACAATTTGCACAGCAAAAACAAAAATAATTGTATGTGTTAGTGTATAAATGAGTCAAAGATGTGATTTATGTGCTAAAAAGCAAGACAAGATTTTGGCACATATAAACTATTATGCGAATTCATGAGGTAAATTTACTTTAGTCATTATTATTTGCCAAAATTTTAAGAGTAAAAATATAAAAAGTAAACTGGGTACATTTAAAATGTTTAATTTTAATAAACAACAGTGCAAGGAGCATTAACAGATGAAAATAAACAAATAAAGGTTTCATTTTTGATGTGCAGGACAAAGAAACAAACACACTTGTGTTACGCTTATTGCTTTAAATCTTAAAATCTCTTTTTACAGCTTTGACCCATTTGATTACTGCTTTCATGCTGATTTCAATTAACGAATGTTACAGCCGGCTTTTAAGCTGGAACAAAAAGGAGGACCAGACGCAACCATCACGGGCAAAATAACATTTATTTTAACATAACAAATATTGACTTACCCATTGAGGGAATATAAATTTAAATAATCTAGTTTCAAATGAACAATAATCTGTATATAACTGAAAAGCTATATTTTTTGGTTTTTAATTAGCTCATTTCATTCAGAACTCTAGCCAGGGTGTAACATTGAAACCTCTTGCTTCCTGAGCACGGGCTGAGCCAAAGTGATGGTAAAGGTAGGGTCCCAACGACTCTGTCTTTGGGTGATACTTTCAAGCTGGTCAGGGCAGGTGAAACCTCAGGATCTATTCAAGACCCTAAAGCAAGATGTTCAACTAAAACTAGTCATACCTGTTTTCTATGCCTCCACCTACAAACACTGCCCCCTCCTACAACACACAATAGACAGGACGACTCTGTCTCAATTAGACTTGATTACAGACTCATTTCAGACTTGTGATAAAACTGGCAGACTGCAGATCTGTAAGAGACTCCTGTAGACTCGTTAAATTAATCAACACGTCTTAATAAATAAATTCTGCTTGTTTGAGTCTCCTGGACTGGGTTCTCTTTTTATTTATTTTTCTACAACACCCTGAACATACAATTTGTGTCCGCCTCCCGCAAAATTCTAATTTTCATTACCGTACTCTATAAATTAAACAAATGCAAACAAAATCAAATCAAATTTTAACTTCCACTACTGTTTACGGACGAGCCCCCATTTGTTACAATAAGCAATTGGTTTACAAAAAATGTAGGACTAATTAGTATCATGAAAGAATACTGTAATGTGCTAAATATTTTGTTGCACCGTCTATAATTATGATTTGACATAAAAATAATGTTTAAAATCTTACTGGTCCTAAACAGAGACTTATATAATTTGACTCTACAATTTTCCTGGGTGAAATGAGACACATTACAGGGAGTGCAGAATTATCAGGCAAATGAGTATTTTGAGCACATCCTCCTCTTTATGCATGTTGTCTTACTCCAAGCTGTATAGGCTCGAAAGCCTACTACCAATGAAGCATATTAGGTGATGTGCATCTCTGTAATGAGAAGGGGTGTGGTCTAATGACATCAACACCCTATATCAGGTGTGCATAATTATTAGGCAACTTCCTTTGGCAAAATGGGTCAAAAGAATTAAGGACTTGACAGGCTCCGAAAAGTCAACAATAGTGAGATATCTTGCAGAGGGATGCAGCACTCTTAAAATTGCCAAGCTTCTGAAGCGTGATCATCCAACAATCAAGCGTTTCATTCAAAATAGTCAACAGGGTCGCAAGAAGCGTCTGGAAAAACCAAGGTGCAAAATAAACTGCCCATGAACTGAGAAAAGTCAAGCGTGCAGCTGCCAAGATGCCACTTGCCACCAGTTTTGCCATATTTCAGAGCTGCAACATCACTGGAGTGCCCAAAAGCACAAGGTGTGCAATACTCAGAGACATGGCCAAGGTAAGAAAGGCTGAAAAACCACCACCACTGAACAAGACACACAAGCTGAAACGTCAAGACTGGGCCAAGAAATATCTCCAGACTGATTTTTCTAAGGTTTTATGGACTGATGAAATGAGAGTGAGTCTTGATGGACCCGTGGCTGGATCGGTAAAGGGCAGAGAGCTCCAGTCCGACTCAGACGCCAGCAAGGTGGAGGTGGAGTACTGGTTTGGGCTGGTATCATCTCCATTGAGGATGGAGTCAAGCTCAACTCCCAGTCCTAATGCCAGTTTCTGGAAGACACCTTCTTCAAGCAGTGGTACAGGAAGAAGTCTGCATCCTTCAAGAAAAACATGATCTTCATGCAGGACAATGCTCCATCACACGCGTCCAAGTACTCCACAGCGTGGCTGGCAAGAAAGGGTCTAAAAGAAGAAAAACTAATGACATGGCCTCCTTGTTCCCCTGATCTGAACCCCATAGAGAACCTGTGGTCCATCATCAAATGTGAGATTTACAAGGAGGGAAAACAGTACACCTCTCTGAACAGTGTCTGGGAGGCTGTGGTTGCTGCTGCACGCAATGTTGATGGTGAACAGATCAAAACACTGACAGAATCCATGGATGGCAGGCTTTTGAGTGTCCTTGCAAAGAAAGGTGGCTATATTGGTCACTGATTTGTTTTTGTTTTGTTTTTGAATGTCAGAAATGTATATTTGTGAATGTTGAGATGTTATATTGGTTTCACTGGTGAAAATAAATCATTGAAATGGGGATATATTTGTTTTTTGTTAAGTTGCCTAATAATTCTGCACAGTAATAGTCACCTGCACACACAGATATCCTCCTAAAATAGCTCAAACTAAAAACAAACTAAAAACTACTTCCAAAAATATTCAGCTTTGATATTAATGAGTGTTTTGGGTTCATTGAGAACATGGTTGTTGTTCAATAATAAAATTAATCCTCAAAAATACAACTTGCCTAATAATTCTGCACTCCCTGTATAGAGACTTCTTTATTCTATATGGTCTATCATTGTTGTTTTTCTTGCCTGTGTGTCAGATCTGTGCTCACATTGAAAACCAAAGAGAAAGAGGAATCGCAAAAGCATCTCAACCTCATCAAAGACCGGTAAGAGCTTTGGTTTGCCAAGCATTATCACTCTTTCAATTTAAAGGGCCAGAACACCCAAAATAAAAATGAAATTTGCCTGCATTTGAGTGGTGGTAAATCGTTATGAGCGTCTTTCTTCTGTTGAACACAAAGGATGATGTTCTGAAGAATGTTCAGGCATTGACATACATAGCAGAAACAAAAATTATTATGAAAGTCAATGACTGTTTTTTTTTCCATCTTCCTTTATCCATAATTTATGAAGCTGTCTCTGTAATGAGATAAGATAATAAGAGCTGTGAATCTCCAGCATGTGTGTTCAGCTTACTACACATGGCGAGTGACATAGAATGAGTTTAAATTTACATAGTATTTTCTAGTCAAGCATGTTCCAGTATTTAAAACGCAACATGTTTTTCAAGGTTTCTGGCGAAATGTGCACAGCTTTCTGTTCCTCCGAGGAAACGTGGAGACATGATGAGTGTGTCGCGTCAGTTCAGCACGGAGAGTAAGAAGTCTGAACATGGAAAGAAGACGCTCCAGGCTCTAGAGGTGATCAATGACTCAGGATGATTGCATAAGAAATAGCTGATGACTGGCTACTGAATAATTGGAAAATAGCTCACACTTGAGGTCATGATTCTCCTCAGATGTGTATTATTTTATCTCTTTCCCTGCTAGTGTTTTTTTATTTATTTATTTTTTAAAGTTGCCAACATTTTTGATGATTTTTACCTAAATTTGACGTCCCTCAGAAATTTTAGGAACATATGAGCATAGTATATACACTCACCGGCCATTTTATTAGGTACACCTCACTAGTACCGGGTTGGACCCCCTTTCACCTTCAGAACTGCTTTAATCCTTCATGTCAGAGATTCAACAAGCTACTGGAAATATTCCTCAGAGATTTTGCTCCATATTGTCATGATAGCATCACGCAGTTTCTGCGGATTTGTCGGCTGCACATCCATGATGCCAATCTCCCGTTCCACCACATCCCAAAGGTGATCTATTGGATAGAGCTCTGGTGACTGTGGAGGCCATTTGAGTACAGTGAACTCATCGTCATGTTCAAGAAACCAGTCTGAGATGATTGGCGCTTTATGACATGGTGCTTTAACCTGCTGGAAGTAGCCATCAGAAGATGGAGACACTGTGCTCATAAAGGGATGGACATGGTCAGCAGCAATACTCAGGTAGGCTGTGGCGTTGACACCATGCTCAATTGGTACTAATGGACCCAAAGTGTGCCAAGAAAATGTCCTCTACACCATTACACCACCACCACCAGCCTGAACCGCTGATACAAGGCAGGATTCATGCTTTCGTGTTGCTGATTAAAAATTTGTGTTAACGAGCAGTTGGACAGGTGTGCCTAATAAAGTGGCCGTGCACTTGCATTAAGCCAAAGTCACACTAGAGTTTGAGCTTGCGAAAAGGGGCGGGATTAAACAAGATGAATAGACATAAATAAAGCGAGCGATTGCTCCATGTTTTAAATTTCTGTTCAGAGAGGTCATGTTTTGATCCTGGATTGGTCCCACGCAGTCAAATGATGCGATTTCGCAGGTCAGAGTTCACCAAGTTTGAACTTTGCACCGCAGCAACGTGCGAAATCTGACGCATGACCCTGCGTTTCTGGTCTGACGCATTCGCGTGCGTATGAATGGAAGTCTATGGAGGGAAAAGTCCAGTGTGACCGCGGCTTTATGATGATATTGTCATTCTGGCATTATATAATGAGTGGCATAAATTGGTCTTAAAATGACAATAATATCATTTATTGCAATATATTTTGGTGCAATATATCATACAACAAATAAATAGATATCATGACAGGCCTAATCAAAATAACTTTCAAACAAAAGAAGCATTTTATTCAATCTTCATGTGTTCGTGTGTAAGACTGGATTTTACTGGATTTTAATCAAACAAACATCTCTTGCAATAAAGTCATAAAAACTCTGGAATCTGGGCAAAGAGACACGAGGACACCCTCAGAGCATCCTTCTCACCCCCTCCCTCTCCCCTACTGGTGTTGTTTTTTAATTATAATCATTCAGGTGTGGTTGGTAAACTGGTGAACTCTTTCAACTTTATTTACCCCAAACAAATTGATAAACCTTCGTCGGGAGTTAACCCAGAGACCATTCTTGTGTTTACAGATGTTAATGAAAAGATAAACTGGTGAACTCTTTTTGCACTATTTACCCAAACTCATTGACAAACCTTTGTAGTTAATTAACTCCGAGAACAAAGGACATTCCTGGGTTCACAGATGTTAATTAAAAGATAAACTGGTAAATGGTTTTTCTCTCCTAGGGATGACAACCCCTAATAAAGATCTCTGGATAAACTTTTTCACCCCAAACAAATATGTGATTTTTGGTGGTTAATTAACTCTGAAAGCCTAGTCAAATATTTGGGTGCTAAATATTCATGACTGTGTCATAAGATGTTAATGGGTATTTAAGGAGTCTTGGGAAACTACTTGGGGAAGCTTCTGTAGCCAGACTTCCCGCACAGCCTTTGTGTGTCTCTCATATTGCCAGGTATGCTGACTTTATCAAATTATTTTTAACATTGTATTTGTACTTGTGTTTATATGTTATGCTGATCAGTTGTGTTTATATTCCTTTCGATTCAATTTAAATGATGTTTTTACCTGCCTGGCAAAATAAATGTTAACCCTTTTGATTAATTCTGGAGTATTCTGAATTCATTGTATCCAGTAGATTAAGTGGAGCCTTTTCGCTACCTTTATGGCGGCATAATTATGGAAATTATTAGACCCATAGACTATATGTAGGATCGCCCCCGTAGTTTGGAGATCTTTTTAATTCTATAACCACTGAGACTAGCAAGTTACGGATCTTGATTAAGTGAGATGTTTTCTTTTGGCACGAGTTAGTATTGTACAACCAGCCTAATTAAATATTAATTCATCCCGTATCCTCTGACTAATTTCAGAGTGTCTTCCATTCTGTCCGTGAGAAGAGACGCAACCCGGGGCGTGGAACTCTGAGCGGCGATTGGCCCTAATGAACGTACAATTAGAATATCAGACCCAAGGAAATATCAAATTCTAAATTATATCACAACTGCAAATATGATCAGCTAAATGTGAATGGTGAATTGATAATAAAATAGAATTGGAGTCAGATTAAATTATGCGTAAAGTCAGAGGTTAAATTGGTCAATAAATTTTAATGAGATAACAACTTTTCCAGAAGCGTCCGAAAAGACATACACGCAGATACCTTCGACCACAACACTGGATTCCGTCATTGGGCCGGTGGGTGGATTCTTACACGTGTGTTATGTCTAGTAGAATCCAGGTAGGTTTAATCAATACATTTTTCTGTGTTTGCATTTTTCAAAAAGCCCCTATTATTGATAAAAACGGTCATATTTTGGTTTTGGGGGTTTCCAACATCAGGCTGATATGCATGCAAGGTCAAAAACACTTTCATTGTTTTCATTCACTTAGAGCTGTGTTACACACTGCATGGAAATCATTTTCAAAAACCAATAATATTGGCTCTTTAAGATATATAGAATATAATACATAGAATTAGCCCTGTTATGATATCTATTTATTTATTGTACGATATACTGCACCAAAATATATTGTAATAAATTATATTGTTGTCATTTTAAGACCATTTTTGTGCCACTCATTATATAATACCAGAATGACAATATAATATCATCACAATTCAAGTACACTCTTGTAAAGAACACATCATATTACATCAGAGTTTATTAGTCTGGTTTTTGCTCCTGTGTTTAGCACTAGTTTCTTTCACATCTCCTCCTCCTTCTGTAGTGTTCTGATGTGATTTCTTACTGTTGTAGCTGTGAAATAACTAATTATTCAGAGTGGAGTGCTCTAAACCTGCCGGAACTACTTTAGCTGTGCCTTTATTTGACAATAACCGAAGACCTGAGTGACCATTAGCCAATCAGAAACAAGCATTCAGCAGGACTGTGGTACAAGTGTTCATAACTAGCCCCTCATTAAACTGTTGTGTTTTATACTCGTTTAGGAGAACATGAGCTCGATCGTTAGCACTCTTGAGGAGATGGAGGTGAAGATGGAGAGGCTGCAGGAGAAATGCAGGATAATGAGTAGCAGAATAGAGGAGCAAGAGGAAAAGGCACAGGAGGTTAAGCATCATACAGTGATTTATTTATTTATGATTTCAGGCATTTGTCAGCGATTTCTCAACCTGTCGGCGAGTCAAAATCAGGGCTAAAATCATGTAGCCTGAACTCGGCATAAGTGTCCCTTTTGTGATTTATTTGATTTTTATTATCTATCTATCTGTCTGTCTGTCTATCTGTCTATCTATCTATCTGTCTGTCTGTCTGTCTATCTATCTATCTATCTATCTGTCTATCTGTCTGTCTGTCTGTCTGTCTGTCTATCTATCTATCTATCTGTCTGTCTGTCTATCATCTATCTATCCATCTATCCGTCTGTCCGTCCGTCCATCCGTCCATCCGTCCGTCCGTCCGTCCGTCCGTCCGTCCGTCCGTCCGTCTATCTATATCTGTCTATCTATCTATCTATCTATCTATCTATCTATCTATCTATCTATCTATCTATCTATCTATCTATCTATCTATCTATCTATCTATCTATCTATCTATCTATCTATCTATATATATATATATCTATATATATATCTGTCTGTCTGTCTGTCTATCTATCTATCTGTCTATCTGTCTGTTTTTAAATTTGCCCAAGGCACATACCTACTATGTAGATATCAGAAAACAATTTAACTTATTGGCACCTTTAATAATGACGCTCAACTAATGTCAGCTTCGGTCTGTTGTGTAATAATAATGTTTGATTCTGTTTCTGTTCCAGTTTCTTCAACTGTCAGAACAAACAGTCCTGCATCTCCCAGTGTTACAGTCTCGCTCAGCCAGTGAGCCAACGCTACAGGTACATCACTCTTCACTTCCTGTCACATGACCCCATAATACACACAATGCACAATTAATGAAACTCTCTCAGTATGAACTTATTTTTTAATTTATGAAATGTATAAAATCAGTATCACATTTGTGAAGCTGCTCATGCGCTGATATGCACTCTTGCTTGTGTAATATTACTATATTATATATATTATATTGATATCACTCAATCAGGTTGTATTAGTTGATGCATTTACTAACATGAACAAACAGTAAACAACACATTTATTATGGTATTTGTTCATGTTCGGTAATGGAAATAAAGTCATTCATTGTTAGTTCATGGTAACTCACTGTGCATTAACTAATGTTAAAGGGTCAAAGTGCTTTGAAATGTGCATTTTTATTTCATGTTTGATATTATCTCAATTGAAAAACACATAGAGACATAGAGTAGCTCCTCCCCTTTAAAAAAAAACAACCAATAGCGATTAAAAAGCAATTTGCAAATGAGTAGCATCTTGAAAGGGGGCAGGGCATGCCAGATACTAGAGAGCATGTGATTGGCCAGAATATTTGATGAGAAACAGTTGGCGTTTCTGTGTGGAGTTTGCATGTTCTCCCCGTGTTGGCGTGGGTTTCCTCCGGGTGCTCCGGTTTCCCCCACAGTCCAAACACATGCGCTATTGGAGAATTGATGAACTAAATTGGTCGTAGTGTATGAGTGTGTGTGAATGAGTGTGTATGGGTGTTTTCCAGTACTGGGATGCGGCTGGAAAGGCATCCGTTGTGTAAAACATATGCTGGAATAGTTGGTTGTTCATTCCGCTTTGGCGACCTCTGAAATAGAGACTAAGCTAAAGGAATGAATATAGACTTCTAGGTAGTGGTTCATTTTCTGCTTCTAAAAAACAAAAACATTCCACTATAGAAATGTGAGACTTGCATTGCTGTAATAATTTGCAAGCAAAATGTGTTGGCAATGCAAATGCTGCCTCATTACTGAAATTCTTATTAATCCCAAAAATAGGCTGTTTTTCTTTCTTTTTATTTTGACCCTGAGTAAACTGAGGCATATTTTACTGAGCAAATGTGCTGTTTTGTTCGTTTGTTTACGAGTAATATCAGTATTGATTTAATCAACTCTGGAAATTTCACTCTCACCACTACAAGAAATAAAACGTCAATGACTATTTATTTGAAACACATCTTTGTTGTTTTATGTGTGGTTTATGAATCAACCAAACGTGAACTCATTCTCAGCTTTCATAGTGTTGACAGCAGCATTTTATTTTGTTCTGACCAACTGAGGTTTTAACACCTCTTTTAACACCTCATCATCACGGAAATATTCACTCTTTATGGAGAAGGCATCTTGAGAATCTTGCCTTCAGCTTATCTGAAACAGGAGAGTTACTCGGACAGACTTGTTTCAAACTTCTCAGGAAATGCAGTTTCAACACTGAATAATCTTCGAAATTGTTTTGCAAGTGATTCTCATGTAGAAATCTGAAGCATGGAAAATATGCAAATTACATATGACTTGCATGCTCATATTTGGATTTCTCCATATTATATTTTCTCCATATTATATACCAGCAAAGGTGGTTGATCGATGCTCCTTTATCTGCTAAACCTATGTGTGGTTGACCTTTCAGGAGCAGCTGATGCAGACGGTCCCCAATCCTTCTGCAGTGGTGGAGGCTCTACATCCGACTCCAGTTCTGGAGGACGTGAGGGTGTTTCTGGAGCTCGCACATAAACAGGTGGACCACACAGAAAAAGCAGCTCACAATGACAAAATCCTGGACTGAACATCGGAGAGAGCCATACACACAAACACCGCTGATGCACACAATCTCTGCTCATTTATTATATAAAAGAAGTTACAGTCATATCAAGCGTTAATGCAGCTGTCTAAGATCAATCGTAATATCTGTGCTCTGTCAGACGTTTTACTCATGTTGGGTTTGTATCAGATGTGTGCCTTGTTTTAGCTGTTTTGCCAATAATTTGCATAATTAGAATTTTTTTTAGAATAGGGCATATTTATAGTGCATGGATATGAGATTATAAACTGCATACGTGTGTGTGTGTGTGAGAAAATTGTATGTTCTATCTAATATTATATTATATTATATTATATTATATTATATTATATTATATTATATTATATTATATTATATTATATTATATTATATTATATTAAGGGCTGCGCGATATTAGAGAACTAACATTGCAATATTTTCATTCAATGCCATAAATATTGTGATATAGATGCAATTTCAGCAGATGACTTGAATAGCTTGCAAAAAATTTATAATTATATATTGATTTGGATGATTCTGTAGGGGAGCGAATCTGCATAAAATATCAAGCATAAAATGACAAGCAGAATTAAATACAACAAAGAAAAGATGCAAATAAACAATAACATATGATTTTCTGGGGAGTCAAAACAGTTTTCAGAAGCAGAAATTAAATAATCATTGTATTATAATAATGATAAAACACTAACATTTTAATTAAGTAAATTATATAATGTTTAATTAACCTTTAAGCTAGAAACGTTGGTAACACTTTATAATAACTACACACTATGAACCATTTATTAAGCATTAGCAAATAGTGAATTCATTATCTGTTAAGCATTAATTCTATTTATAACTACGGCTACACATGCTTATTCTTGACTTATAAGCACATTTATAATGTCCTTAATAATTGTACTTTCATACTTTGTTAATGATTTATTTCTCATTACTAAATAAAGTATTGCATTATTTACAAACTAGTTATTTAAGAATTGTTGGTTGTTATTTAAGATCATTAAAAATGAGTTAGTAATTAATAATAAACTATTAAAATTTGCATTTAAATATCTTATTATTTAGGCATATACTGATATTAATTTGTATGTTAATCCAAACATCCAGTTTTGTGACCTCGTCTAAAGTGAGGACTATTTATGCTTTATAAATCCCTTATAAATGACAATTAAAGGCTCAGTTAAATTGTAAACATGAAAAAATAAATGACATTATTCATTTCTATTCGTTTCAAGATACAGAAATGAAACAGTACTTGAAATGAAAAATAAATCTTTGCAATCTTATCAAAAAACAAATTACTGTACAGTTTAAACATGGCATTATTGTTGTTGTTTAATCTAATTGTATGTCGTGTTTTGACACTCCTGTTATTCAGCTATGTTAAATCTTTACACTAATTTTACTTTTTAGATAAGATTGCAATGATTTATGTTCATTTGAAACTGAACCTTTAATTGTCATTTATAAGGGATTTATAAAGCATAAATAGTCCTCACTAGATTAGGTCACAAAACTGCATGAAGTAGAGTTAATAAAGCATATATTAACATACATAGTAACCATTACTATATGTCTGAATAATAAGATATGTAAACATTGCTTTCAATAGTTTATTAATCATTTACTAACTCAGTCTGAATTATCTTAAAAGCCACCAACTACTCTTAAATACAAATAGTTTGAAAATAATGCAATACTTTATTTAGTAATGAGAAATAAATCATTAACAAAGCATGAAAGTACAATTATTAAGCACATTATATATGCACTTATAAGTCAAGAATACAGCATTTGTAGCTGCAGTTATAAACTGCTTACTAACACTTATTAATGTAGAGTTAATGCTTTACAAATCATGAGTTCACTAGATGCTAATGCTTAATAAATGATTAATAGTGTGTAGTTATTATAAAGTGTTACCGAAACATTTAATTTATTGTGCCCAAATGGCTACCGTTTACTTCAAATTCTTATAGTCAGGCCTTAAAAACACATGCTAATAATAAACTTAACTGTAATGTCTGGTCAACTAAAATCCCAACTACATTGCAGATACCTGCGATGTGTCTATTGCAGACTCGCACATTATGATGTTGAAATGATATATTGTGCAGCCCTAATATATATATATATATATATATATATATATATGTATGTATGCGGATTATAATCTTATATTCATGCAGTAGAAATATGCGCTATTATAAAAGCTTTCTAATTATCCATGCGTGTATGTATGTGTGTGTGTATAAATATGAAAACATTCATTATTAGCTTGCTTTAAGTCTCACAATAGCAGCAAAGCCTTCAGTCAAAGGAGGGAAAGCGCAGTTTTTTTGTTTTGTTTTTTTTCCTCCATAATGCAAATGCTACATAATAATATCTCGCAATCAATTTCAATATTAAAAGAACAACAATGCAAGATGAGTTTCTGAAATGCTCTTGTGTTCATTGAATGATTATAAAATCGAATGCAAGGAGTCAGCCATCTCTAATGGAGATATTTCTATATTTAACTCCTGCAGTCAGCTTGTCTCATAGTTTGTGCTTAGATTGTCCATAATATTGTCCTACAGTTGTTTGTAATTGAAATTCGCTTCCTTGAAGCTCCCCTAAAACTGAGAGTCTCTCCTTCGTAGGGATTTTCTTCGTAAAGACTCTGATAGCTCCTCGTTGAAGACTCTCTCGATTGTTGACAGAAGTGACGCCCGGACTGTACGTCCGAGTCCGCGAGCTGCAAACACATAGAGGATGGGATTGACTGCACTTTTAAAGTAGACCAGGAACAGCGACACATAAGCGCCATATAGGGCATGCTCTTCGAGCGTCGTCCATTTGCGTTCTTGCGAAAGAGCCTTTAAAAAGCGGCACACAAAATACGGCACCCAGCAGGTCAAAAACAGCAGCATGGTGAGAAACAAAACTCTGTAGAGACGGGTCAATCTCTGCGATGTGTACACCGGCGCGGATGAAGATGTCGGTGACGACATTGAACTTTCAGCCCTTTTTTGCGCAGAAGATCACAGCAATATTACAGGACATAAAGATCACCAGCGGCAGCAGGAAACCGAACACCGTTTCCACCACTATCAAAGCCTGTCCTGCCTCCTTATTGTATTCAATGCATGCTTTATGGTTGTCCAGGTCAACGATAATAGCCGACTTGATATATGGAGATGCGAATGCAGCGGCTAGCACCCAGATTGCTGCACAAGCTAGTGGTACAACCCAACGAGGGCGCTTCAATCGAGCCCAAACTGGTCTAAGTAGACACAAACATCGCTCCACTGCTACTGCACACAGTAGAAATGCGCTTGCATACAATCCCAGGCAGCGTAAATAAATAATCAGCCTGCACACGGCTTCCCCGAGGGTCCACGAGAAGTTGTTTGCCAAGTACGTAAGCATTATCGGCGTACGTAGTAGTAGTACCAAGTCTGCTAGCGCAAGGTTGACCACGTAGATCCTGAAGCTGTCTGCACTCTGAGTCTCACCCATTGAGCTTCTGCGGTGGCACCAAACGCGGACACCCAGCGCCCAGACCACAAGAGCGTTCAGAGAGACGCCCACGGTGAAGATGAGCACGGTCAGGACCATCTGCAGGATACGGATCCCCTCACCGGGCATCTGGGGGCCAGTGGTGTTGGTGATGTTGGACGTAGCATTTAGTGGTGCTTCCGTAGACATTGATACTCTGTGGAAACAGTTGAGAAAAGTGGTGAGTACACTGAGGAAATATTGGTCTATATTAAATTATATAATTATATATTGTATAATTAATATATCAGCAGCTTAAAGACGCCTCTCATATGGAGAATGAAGCCTCATGCATTGCTCAGGTATGAGATTCACACAGACTTCACCAGAGTGTCTAAATCTTGATGGTCCTGTGGGTCTCGTCTATCAGATCTGAGCTTTATTCTGTATTTTCTATATGATTCGGATCAGGTGATTGGCTGGGCCATTCTACAGCTTGTTTTTCTTTCTCTGAAAGCATCTGAGAGTCTCCTTGGCTGTGTTTTGGATCATTGTCTTGCTGAAATGGTTTGATCTTCATCCTCCTGTAATGTAGATGTTGGACTGAAGCAGCTGATATTCATTTACACTGAAAAAGGGAAGAGGGATGCTGAAGAACTACTGAAGAACTTCTGGGCTTTCACTGCCCAAATACACCTCCCTTTCTTCATCTGTTCAATACCTTTTCCCTGCGTCATTTTATTTTATTAGCCATAACTTCATTTGTAAACTCATTAGTTTAGTTTAGTTGCATATATGGATTACTTTGGTTGTTACCAACATCTGGAGAAAATGTCAAGTCAACGGCACCTTTAGAAATATGTTTATGAGTAAATATGAGTAAATTGGTGACATGTTCAAAACTTATTTCGCCCACTGTATGAATTCAGAAAATATATACCTTTATTCATAATCAAGTTAATCTATAAAGTAAATCTATGAACTTATGCCGAGTTCAGACTGCATGATTTTAGCCCTGATTTTGACTCGCCGACAGGTTTTGAGAAATTGCAGACAAATGCCTGAAATCACAGGCAAATCGGTGCTCGTCATACCTGCCAACACTCCCGTTTTTCCCGGGAGTCTCCCGTATTTCAGACCCATCTCCCGTATTGTTCTGTCTCCCGGAATCCCCCCCATCCGCCCCCCGCTCCTCAGCATTTTGGTACAGTCTGGGCTGAAACCTGGTGCTTGTGCGCGTGCTCTTCCGGTCGCGCGCCTCCATCTCCCCAAATCTCTCACCCCTCCCGGCCCGCTCCCCGCTCTTCAATTCGTGCCAGTATTGCCAACTTATCGACTTTTCAGACCCCCCTAGCGACAAATCTAGCGACTTTTTTGTGTGTTACTGGAGATTTTTATAGACTGTCGTTTGTCCATTACTGTACCGTCCCTACTCTTCTCAACGAGCTGCGGGTGATGCCGCGGCCCCTCCCCCGCCTCAGAGCACTGACAGGCGGCCCATTCCTCGTACAGCAGCCTCTCCCACCTGCAGCCTGACAGCAGATCACCCCTCTGCGTACCGACGGCAAATGATTTAGCACCGGGAGTGTGAAGGTATTTCCCTTGTACAACCAAACTGATCTGCTTCTCCTTTATTTTAACAATTTAATTTGACCGTTTATTGTTCACAATCAGAGATGTTTTAAGAGAGAGTTTCAGAACTTGTCTGAGTATATTACGTCTAAGAGATTACTATAATAATATACTGTATTCAAACAGCAATAAATTTAGTTAAATTGACAAGCTTACATAAAGCGTAGTGCGAATATAATACCCCATTTATTTACCATAGGCTGTTAAACAAACAGAAAAGGTAGAACGTGATGACGTCAGTAATATGCAAATTAGCGTATGACGTAACCCCCTAACCCCCCCCCCCCCCCCCCCCCCCATCTCCCGGAATTTACGAACCAAATGTTGGCAGGTATGGTGCTCGTGCACGTGAGTGACAATCACACAGTGTGAACTATCAAGGACGCGATATGAGAGAATAGGCGATGAGTCGAAGACACCTGTGAGATATTTGGCATGCTAAATATCTGGAGCTGTTGGCGATTCAAACCATGCTGTGTGAAGTGTTTTCTGATTGAAAATAATATCTGCGATCACCTACAGCCAATGAGAGAGAAGCATTCACTAGGAGAAGCTAAAAAAGCGCTGATTTTCCTTTTTTTTTGGACCCAAGAAATGGAGGAAAAACTAGTGTAAATTTGGCAGGAGCACTGTGTCTGTTTGATGTGTCATCTGATCAATATCACAATCAGGTCTAAAAGTAAAAAAAAGTTGAGGAGAGATTGCTAATTCTCTTCAAAAGTCAGGAGAGCAACACAAGTTTCTAAAGCTAAAGCCTTCTGCTTACATTATGCAGTTAATAACGAAAGATATATTAGGTGACCTCACGTTGTTTCCATGTCACTTCTCGCGTTTGTTTGGTTGTGAGACGTAGTTTGGACAAAGTTGTCTGTGATTTTTTTTTTTTTTTTTTCATATTTTACATTCATGCAGTGTGAACTCTCCTGTCAAAACGCTGGCTGGGTCAGTTGGTGTTTCTGTGTGGAGTTTGCATGTTCTCCCCATGTTTGTGTGGGTTTCCTCTGAGTGCTCCCCACAATCCAAAGACATGTGGTACAGGTGAATTGGGTAGGCTAAATTGTCCGTAGTTTATGAGTGTGAATAGGTGTTTCCCAGTGATGGGTTGCAGCTGGAAGGGCATCCGCTGCGTAAAACATATGCTGGATGAGTTGGCGGTTCATTCCGCTGTGGCGACCCCAGATTAATAAAGGGACTAAGCCGAAAAGAAAATGAGAGGATAATGAAAATACATAGATGCATTAAAAAGGTTTACCATGTTCAGTGGCAGAAGTGGCAGTGAAATTAAGCAAGAGCCGTTTCCTCATTTCAGAAGGATTATGAAATAAGAACATGTTTTGTTTTTATGAAATGAAGTGGTCGTGTCACAATGCCTCCTGTGTGTGTTTTTACTAAGCTGTGTGTATTTCTCAGAACTGTTGTTATTAAAACAGAAATACTCCAGTATATATATCAAACAATGCTGATATTTGACAGCACCAAAACAGCCATGCTTTTGTTGAACACAAAGGAAGATATTTTGAAAAATGTAGTGTTAAATACATAAAAATAGCTTATTTTAGCAGGAAGCGATAAGTATTTGTAATGTTTGTACATTCAAATATCAGAAAAATCACAAAAGACTGATTTACTGAAGCTTTTTACAGTCTAGAAAAACAAAAATAAAAAATCCTATTAGTCCATCCCTATCAGCACGTCATTGCAGTGTTTGTGTGATGCTGTGTGTGTGTGTGTGTGTGTGTGTGTGTGTGTGTGTGTGTGTGTGTGTGTGTGTGTGTGTGTGTGTGTGTGTGTGTGTTTAGGCATGTTTAAAATACTCTAATTGTTTTTTTAAATGTATTTTCAATTTTCATTCACGTTTAGAAATCATTGTCTTGTATTTACATTTTTAAATGCGTCTAAATACATCAATTTATACATCAGCAAGAAGCGATCAGTATTTTTCAGATTTGTTCAATATATTTTATAAATAAATTATAAATACTGTATATCTATCTATCTACCTATCTATCTATCTATCTATCTATCTATCTATCTATCTATCTATCTATCTATCTATCTATCCATCTACCTATCTATCTATCTATCTATCTATCTATCTATCTATCTATCTATCTATCTATCTATCTATCTATCTATCTATCTATCTATCTATCTATCTATATCTATCTATCTATCTATATCTATCTATCCACTTATCCATCCATCCATCCATCCATCCATCCATCCATATCTTATGAATTGTACATGCCCACTGTACATATACATTTGTAATTATGTTCATATCTATCTGCATACCTCTGATTATTAACAGCAAACTACATATTTCCATCTATTGTAAATCTCTGATCATAGCTAATACAACCTGCATATAATGTCGATAGTACATCCATCTCTAAATATCACCATAGTTTTTCTATAACTGCACTTTATAACGTCATACCTATATCCTGCATTTGCTGCTATAGCACTCCTACACTGCATTCCGTTGCTTTGTACTTGTACATGTGTAATGACAATAAAGTTGAATCTAATCTAATCTTATATACACTATTTTATATAAACCTTATCAGTTGTTTATAATTTACAACACCAACCCAGACAATTTATCACTTCAAACTGTTAAAAATGTCAATAAAAGTCACTTTTTCCAACTTTTCCAACTCATCAAATGCTGTTGGAGGAAAGATCAAAGCCCCATAATGCAATACAAAAACATAAATAAAATATGAGTCACAAAAGACTGAAACCTGCAGATTTAATGAAACCTTTTACAGTGTGGCCAAAAAAAAAACATATTAGTGCATCCCTATCAGTAAGTCACTGCACCACGTCTCCCTTAAGGCTGATTTATACTTCTGCGTCAAGCCTAACTGCCAGCTAGTGTTTCGGAAGTGTTATTGCAGAGCAACAGAAACAGCATGCAGAAGTATAAATGCACAGCTATGCACAAGGCTTGCGCCGTGGGTCACGCCGATCACTTGACGCAGAAGTATAAACCAGGCTTTACTGTGTTTTTATGCACGTTTATGAAACTCTGATTGTCTTTTAATGTATTTTCAGTTCTCATTTAAATTTCATATTGCATATTTACTACAAAATCATCACCAAAAAACTGCAGATTTACTGAAACTTTTTACAGGGTGATCAAAAAAATAAATAAATGTCTATTAGTGCATCCCTATCAATAAGTCACTGCACCACATCTCTGACCGGTGTGTGTTTTAAGCATGTTTATGTATACTTTAGTTGTCTTTTAATGTATTTTCAGTTTTCATTTAAATTTTAGCAATGGTTATCTTGTATGTATAATTTTATTATCAATTATATTAACAATTTTATTACTATTATTATTGCATTAAATTAGTATCAATTGTTATATGCCTCCCCTATCTAGGGCCAGGGAAACACAACAGAGTAACATAAAGGGAAAAAATAAAATAAAAAATAAAATTTAACCTAATTAAAGTTAATTAGAGGCCAATTTTGATAATTGAAAATATAACTAAATAATAAAAAAAAAACTGAAGGGCAAGGCAGCCAACAATCATCACCCTTCTCTTCTCCCAGCACTTCAACAATAACACACCAAATACAATGTCCAAAAAAAGAAGTACATTTATTTACAGATTAACAAATAATAAATGACCAAGGGTGATTGTTTGTTTAAAAAAAAAAAAAAGCTCAGGAGGGGATAACGGAAGCAACTTTCTAAACTCTCAAAATAAAATTTAAAAGAAAAACAAAGATCTTAGCTTGCTCCCTCTTTACCAGAAACAGGAGAAGGGTGATGATTGTTGGCTGCCTTGCCCTTTATTTATTTTTATTATTTAGTTATATTTTCATTTATCAAAATTGGCCTCTAATTAACTTTAATTTGGCTAAATTAAATTTTTTAATATAGTATCAATGCAAAAACATTAGTGCATCCCTGTCAATAAGTCACTGCACGACGTCTCCTTTACTGTGTTTTTATGCATGAAACTCTGGTTGTCTTTTAATGTATTTTCAGCTCATTTAAATTTAGTTACTACAAAATTATCACCAAAAAACTGCAGATTTACTCACAGCAAAAAAATCAGTGTACATTTAACTCAAATTGAGTTTAACTTAACACTCCTTGGGTGTACATATGACTCTCTCCGTTCTGGAGTTAAAATAACACTTTCTAAAGTGTGAAATCTGTACATTACTCTCAGAGTTCATTTTAACACAGTAAGAGTTTATTCTCACATCAAACTGGAGTGTGTGTTCCCCTTCAAAGTGTTAATATATTACCTTTTTTCCTATATTATCAATTGGTGTGTGACAGATAACAGTGATCAAATATGCTGAAAATAGTTTTACTTTATTAAATGTTCATTAATCTTTTCAGAAATCATTTCAAAACTCTTTGCATTTTAAAATGCAACAAGACATGTTTCAAGTTTAAGTAAAACATACTGGTTTGATCACTGTTTGTCTGAAAGAACCGGTTGGAGTAAAAGAACTGGACTTCCCATCACTAGTGGGAAATACACTGCATATTGGGTTAAAAGTTTAACACTAAAAAAACTCTTAAATATACGCTCTTTCACACTCGTGGATTAAAATGTACTCTGGTTTTAACACTGAACAACATCAAAAAAATCACACTGTATATTTAACACTGGAATATTTGCTGTGCTGAAACTTTTTACAGGGTGATCAAAAAAAAAAAAAATATATATATATATATATATATATATATTAGTGCATCCCTATCAGTAAGTCACTGCACCACATCTCTGTTACTGTGTGTGTTTTAAGCATGTTTAAGATACTCTAGTTGTCTTTTTTTAATCAATTTAACATTTTTATTTTACCAATCATTGTCTTGTATGTAAAGTTTTATTTTCATGCTTTCATATGCATCAAAATAGTTTAAACTAATTATACTGTACATTAAATTATCACAAAAAACTGCTGATTTACTGAAGATTTTTACTGAAACGTTTTACAATGTAGTCACAATATAATCCTATTAGTGCATATCAGTAAGTCACTGCATCACGTCTCTGTTACTGTGTTAAGCATGTTTATATACTTTAGTTGTCTTTTAATGTATTTTTGCATTTACATTTTAGCTGTCATTATCTTGTATGTACAATTTTATTATCAATTATATTAACACTATTATCATTGCATTAAATTAGTATCAAAGCAATAATATTAATGCAAAAACAGTAGTTCATCCCTATCAGTAAGTCACTGCACCACGTCTCCTTAAATGTGTGTTTTTATGCATGTTTATGATACTTTAGTTAGCTTTTAATGTATTTTCGCATTATCTTGTATGTACAATTTTATTATCAATGCATTAAAATAGTATCAGCGCAAAAACAGTAGTTCATCCCAATCAGTAAGTCACTATTCCCGGAACTCTGCTGCAGTGTTTGCGTGATGCTGCGTGCTTTCGCGTGTGTTGTTTTAACAGTAGTGGCTTGCAGGAATGTTAACTTTATCACCTGAAGGCTTCTGAATAGTCCGCCCACAGGTGTCCACCCATTCACAACCTGTTTACACACATCCATGATGCATTCCTGCTATGTGAACGAACCACCGAACACACCTTCAGCTTCAGCACGTACTGTACACCTGAGCCACACGTCCCATTGAACGTGTTTTAAATCTCAATGTGAGAAAACCTGGCTGTATATTATTATTATATATTAACTTCAAACTGGATAAACAGATTAATTCTGTAATTAAAAATAGTTTTTGCTTTGTCTTATAGTGTTTTTGAAAGGATTATACATCTTTTTTATCCCGACTCGGCTTCCTGGTGAACTTTAAGAGTACGTTTTAAGATAGTCTAGGTGTTTATATCCCTAAATGGACTAGCACCAGGACACCTTTCTCCGTTAGTTCAACAGTACACTTCATCAATGGCACTTACAGTTGAGGGCAAAATTATTAGCCTCCCTCCTATGAAATATTTACTCTTTTTCAGATATTTATCAAGTGATATTTAATGGAGCAGGGAAATATCAGTTCTGACCTTAAATGTAGATGTGCTCATCAGTTTATTTTAGTTTGTACTCACACACTAGGTTAAAAACCAAGGGGAGCCTGCTTCTGCAAACTCTTTCTGTGTTTAAATCTAGTCTTAAAACTCATTTCTACTCATTTCTTTGGCTTTTAACACCATATGCGATGTCTTGTTTTATTTGTTTTTCTTAGTACAGCACTTTGGTAAGCACTTGTTGTATTTAAAAGTGCTTCATAAATAAACACTGACTTGACTAAATCCTCAGAGAAACGCCTGATTGTTTGTTTTGTAGTGGATCTGCTGGAGTTTTCAGGTGTGTGTCGGGAGCGTCTCTTACCTTCTTGCGAGGCTTTTGTCCTCTTGCATGCATTGACTCTGGTCTGAGAGCTCTGGTTTGGTGGTTGAGGCTGTTTCTGCTGCTGGATGATTAAATGCTGAGAGAGGGAGTGTTTCCTATGTTTTACGCTATCGGTTTGTAGAGGAGGGTTTCAGTTTGAAACACACACACACACACACTCCTGATTGCAACATTAATGGACAGACAGCATTATTGTGGCATCAGAAATCTACATCTGAATGCAGGTTTTAAATAGTGACGCGTGAGATCTGGGTTGCAGTTTATATCTGGACAAAGCGAAATGAGAATCCTGTTTTCTCTGATTAAAAAATGTGGATATATTATATAGAAACAGAAAAAATGAGTTAATTGAAAATATAAACTAGAATTTTTGTACTATAATTATTGTTATTTGAGTTGTTTTATTTCTGCATTTATTATTTTTTTATTTCTTCTTTTTAATTTTTATAAAATTAGTTTGAAATTTTGGTAATTCATTCATTCATTTTCCTACAGCTTAGTCCCTTATTTATCAGGGGTCGCCACAGCGGAATGAACCGCCAACTTATCCACAGCGGTTTTACATTCACAGTATTACACAGCGGATGCCTTCCCAGCTGCAACCCAGTACTGGGAAACACCCACACACACTCATTCACACACACTCACTCATACACTACTGCCAATTTAGTTGATAGATCAATTCCCCTATAGCGCATGTGTTTGGACTGTGGGGGAAATTGGAGCACCCAGAGGAAACCCATGCCAACACGGGGAGAACATGCAACACAGAAATGCCAAGTGACTCAGCCGGGACTCGAACCAGTGACCTTCTTGTAGTGAGGCCACAGTGCTAACCCTACCATGTTAGTCATTTTTATAATGTTTTTAATTTTTTTATTATGCCTATATGGCAATTATATGCATGTTTGAGATACTCTGGTATGTGTGTATGTATGTACACGGCATTAAAGCATCCTGAAGTATATATATATATATATATATATATATATATATATATATATATATATATATATATATATATATATATATATATATATATATATATATAATATACTTCAGGATGCTTTAATGCCGCTCTGTAGGTCTATTGGAGATGTTCATAAATATTCCTTGCAAATCTAATAAAGGTTGGAGACATATTCACTACGTAAACGCGCTAAATTGCACTTGAGCAGCGTATATTTGAGGGTTTGCAGGAAGTTTTGTGCACGAAGAGGGGAAATCCTAGCGCAAGCAAAAAGATCTGCATGCTCGTATTACACAAATCCGTTCTCGACTAGTACTGCGTCACGACATTTGTCATTGAAATAACTAAGCCGTAGATAAAAAGGCCTGCCGCCACAGCTGGAAAAAATTCTAGAGAAAACACTGTATATATATATATCTATTCAGTTTTCATTTAAATTAAAGTTTTAGGAGTTAAATTGGATGTTAGTTTTGGTTTTAAACAGATCAATTAAGTTTAAGCAAGCAGTCATTACTGTTTTTTGTTGAATAAATTAAACAAAATGTACATATTCTTAACGCGGTGAAATTAAATATTTAATTTAATTGATAAAAAAGCTTCTGCTAAATGACTAAATCTTATTTTATTTTAGTTAACATTTATTTTCTTGCAATTAGCTATTATGCATTTAATTGTATTTAACTATAATAAATCTGTTATATACTTATTTTATGTCAGTTTTAGTTTTGTTTTATGTTAGAGGTCACGGTGGCTCAGTGGTTAGCACTGTCACATCACAACAAGAAGGTTGCTTGTTCGAGTTCCCATCTGGGCCAATTGGCACTTCTGTGTGGAGTTTGCATGTTCTCCCCGTGTTGGTGTGGGTTTCCTCCGGGTGCTCCGGTTTTCCCCACAGTCCAAACACATGCGCTATAAGGGAATTGATTAACTAAATTGGCCGTAGTGTATGAGTGTGTGTGTGAGAGTGAGTGTGTATGAGTGTTTCCCAGTAATGGGTTGCAGCTGGAAGGGCGTCTGCTGTGTAGAACATATGCTGGAATAGTTGGCGGTTCATTCTGCTTTGGTGACCCTTGATAAATAAAGGGACTAAGCTGAAGGAAAACTAATGAATGTTAGAGTTAGTAAAGTTACTAAATGAAACGAGAAGTGTTGTCTTGACAACTGTTTTGTTTATTTTATTATCAGCTAATGTTTATTTCAAGAACTGAAATGTAACTTTGGCAGTGTTAACTATAATAATCCTGAATTCCATAAAATACCAGTTTATTATTATTATTATTACAGCATATTTTATACAGGAGACCCACAACCCTTAATTTAATCTAACTTAATAACACTGAGTTCTACACCTCAACTCAAGTCAATCGTTCTGTTTACTGACATTTGCTATTGCAGATTTTTATTTGTTAAAAGTGCTTCTTAGCTTAGCAAATAAAGCTAATAAAGTCTAATTTAGCACGTGTAAGCTGAGCAGAACAGGCTTGCCTGAGCACGTTCAGTCTGTCAGTATTAGTGTAGTGTTTCATCATCGAGTTTCTTGCCACCGAAACTTCCGTATCAATGAAGCATGTGTGGTTAAAGTCAGCAGTTTTCAGATGTGTTGGTTCGACTGATAGCATCACATTCCTGTGGTTTCTTTACTTTTCTTTACATTCTGTGAGAAATGCCTTCTTCTGTGTTCTCACAATAATACATGGGTATGGTGTTATATTTGCACTAATGTTGGTTGATGGTTTTGAACCAACTTGTGTGTTGTTTTGACAGATTATGAAACTATTTGCGATGTGATTGTGGTAATTGGTGTTTTAAATGAATTACTTTCAGCTTTAAAATCCACTTTCACTCTATTTAATTTAACATATAGGTTTTCTCGAAGACTTTCAGGTGCCTGTGAGAGCCACTAGAGGGTGCTTTAGGTATCCGTACAGTCCACCAGCCATCTGGACTACACCTCCCACAATCCTTTGCATTCATTACACACACATCTGAAACTGATTAACCTGACTCTGGTTAGACTTTCAGCTAAAAGACATTTAGGGGTTGTTTACAGCTATTTGTACAATCCATTAACCACCTGGACTACACTTCCCACAATCCTTTGCATTGATAACACACACACATCTGATTAGACTCTCATCTAAAAGACATTTAGGGCTGTTTACAGCTATTCGTACAATCCATTAACCACCAGGACTACACCTCCCACAACACTTTGCATTCGTTACACACATCTGAAACTGATTACCGGACTCAGATTAGACTCCCATCTAAAATAGATTTAAGGCTGTTTACAGCTATCCGTACAACCCATTAACCACCTGGACTACACTTCCCACAATCGCTTGCATTCATTGCACACACACATCTGAAACTGATTAGCCAGACTTTGATTAGACTCTCATCTAAAAAACATTTAGGGTTGTTTACAGCTATTCGTACATTCTATTAACCACCTGGACTACACTTCCCACAATCCTTTGCATGCATTACACACACATCTGAAACTGATTAGCCAAACTCTGTTTAGACTTTCATTTAAAGACATTTTGGGTTGTTTACAGCTATTCGTACATTCTATTAACCACCTGGACTACACTTCCCACAATCCTTTGCATGCATTACACACACATCTGAAACTGATTAGCCAAACTCTGTTTAGACTTTCCTTTAAAGACATTTTGGGTTGTTTACAGCTATTCGTACATTCTATTAATCACATGGACTACACTTCCCACAATCCTTTGCATGCATTACACACACATCTGAAACTGATTAGCCAAACTCTGTTTAGACTTTCATTTAAAGACATTTTGGGCTGTTTACAGCTATTCGTACATTCTATTAACCACCTGGACTACACTTCCCACAATCCTTTGCATGCATTACACACACATCTGAAACTGATTAGCCAAACTCTGTTTAGACTTTCCTTTAAAGACATTTTGGGTTGTTTACAGCTATTCGTACATTTTATTAACCACCTGGACTACACTTCCCACAATCCTTTGCATGCATTACACACACATCTAAAACTGATTAGCCAAACTCTGTTTAGACTTTCATTTAAAGACATTTTGGGTTGTTTACAGCTATTCGTACATTCTATTAACCACATGGACTACACTTCCCACAATCCTTTGCATGCATTACACACACATCTGAAACTGATTAGCCAAACTCTGTTTAGACTTTAATTTAAAGACATTTTGGGTTGTTTACAGCTATTCGTACATTCTATTAACCCACCTGGACTACACTTCCCACAATCCTTTGCATGCATTACACACACATCTGAAACTGATTAGCCAAACTCTGTTTAGACTTTCATTTAAAGACATTTTGGGTTGTTTACAGCTATTCGTACATTCTATTAACCACCTGGACTACACTTCCCACAATCCTTTGCATGCATTACACACACATCTGAAACTGATTAGCCAAACTCTGTTTAGACTTTCATTTAAAGACATTTTGGGTTGTTTACAGCTATTCGTACATTCTATTAACCACCTGGACTACACCTCCCACAATCCTTTGCATCCATTACACACACATCTGAAACCGATTAGCCAGACTTTGATTAGACTCTCATCTAAAAAACATTTAGGGTTGTTTACAGCTATTCGTACATTCTATTAACCACCTGGACTACACCTACCACAATTTTTTGCATTCATTACACACACACACACACACACACACACACACACATCTAATTAGACTCTCATCTAAAAGAAACAACCCCTATGTTTACAGATTTTTTTATATTTGACCACATGAATTCATCTCTGCTAAATGAATATGATTCTGATCTTTAAATCCTTCGCTATTTAACTAGGTTACTAAAGCATCAGATACACCACATTTTATTTAATTGACACTATTGTTTACAGAAACATAAGCTATATATATTATTTGACATTCAAATTATTCTATATGCAGGCTGTAAAACATCATTATAAGCACTAAGATGGGCTTATTACTGTCATTATAGGCTAAATAAAACGTCTATTTTTGTCGTAAAGATATGTGTAAGACATCATTCAAAACTGTAAAGAGTTAACATTGTATGACATGCTCCAAAACTATTTCCAGCAACAAAACAAATTGAACACAGCACTATAGATTTCTGTTATTATTTCTCTTATACAGGCTGCTTGTCTGTGCTGGTAATGCTGCCATCTGATATTAATTTAATTATTTAATTTAATAATTACACGGTAAAAAATAAAATAAAACGAAACTATATTTTTGAATGAAACAAACATGTCAGACTGTCGCCTGTTGTGCTTGTTTATCTGATGATCATGTAGCCCACAACACCTACGCTCTCGTGTTTATTTTTAATATTTTGTGAGGAGTAAAATTTCAACAGCCAGATGCATTTAGACCTGCGTAATTTAATCTGGAAACCACTTCCTAAAGGGGCCTGAGCGATCGTATTTATATCCATTGTATTTATATCAGCATTTACACCTGTGCATTTCATAATCTGATAACTTTAAAAAACACATGAAATGACCAGGTGTGAACAGCAGCTTACAGTAGAGCTGCACGATTCTGGCTAAAATGAGAATCGCGATTTTTTTGCTTAAAATAAAGATCACGGTTTTCTCACAATTCTGTAGATGGAAAATAAAGGTTCATATGAGTAGGCTATTATTATTGTTATTTTATAATACAACTATTCATAATTCTGATGTTGAATTATTGTGTTTGAGACATTTGCTTGCAATCTGTCATCGACAACATTATTAGACCATTTTTTTTAAAATCAGACATTATCAGATTTCCTCTTACATTATATTCAACATTATATAGGCTAGATTAGGTATACTGACACTGTTAAACATTTATTCTAATGCACAACACTGTGAAAGAAAAACACATTAAATGCTTGTCGTAATCATAACTCTAAAATGCCATATGATTATTTAAATGATCTGCCTGCTTTCGGTTTCATTTTCGCTGCTAAGCTGCAAACGATCGCTCTGTGCCACAAACTGAATGTTATTTACAACTGTATTACCTGTTGTTCACAGCCTATGCAAGTTCTGTTCACTAAAGTGGGCATCCTTCAGGCGCGCGCCGCCCTCTCTGTGGTAACAGGTCACGTCACATGTGTTCTCGAGGCCGTGAATACATCATTACATAAAGACAGAAATGACATTTGTGGGTAAATTATACCTTATAAATACAGTATGTGAGTCTTTCAACACCATTTGGAGGTGTTCACGTTGCTGAACATTGTATGTAAAACAACGTGAAGACTTGTGCGGCCGCCTTTGCTTTTTTCCTGAACTTGAAAATATGATTGACAGAATCGTATAAATGCTGGATTAAGATCGTCTAGGGCAGGGATGTCAAACTTAATTCCTGGAGGGCCACAGCCCTGCACAGTTTAGTTCCAACCTTAATTAAACAGACCTGATTAAACTAATTAAGTCCTTCAAGCTTGTTTGAAACCTACAGGTAAGTGTGTTGAAGCAGGGTTGGAACTAAACTGTGCAGGGCTGCGGCCCTCCAGGAGTTGAGTTTGACATCCCTGGTCTAGGGGGTCGAATCGAGATCGCCATCTTTTTACAATTAATTGTGCAGCTCTACTTTACAGACACACTAAACGACGAATATCTCTATATTCATTTATTGTCCTTCAGCTTAGTCCCTTTATTCATTCCACAGCGGAATGAACCGCCAACTTATCCAGCATATGTTTTACACAGCGAATGCCTTTCCAGCTGCAACCCAGAACTGGGAAACACCCATACACACTCATTCTATTTGTATACCGTATTAGTCATTTTCTTTTTCGGTTTAGTTCCTTCATTTATCAGGTGTCGCCACAGTGGAATGAACCACCAACTTATCCACACACTCATACACCACAGCCAATTTAGGACTGGTGAAGTGGAGGAGGGATACTTCAGACGTTTCCCAAAAATTTGAAGGCATTATTATTACTGATTATTCATTCATTCATTCATTTTCCTTCTCCTTAGTCTTTATTTCAGAGGTCGCCACAGTGGAATGAACCGCCAACTATTCCAGCATTTCTTCTATAGCGCATGTCTTTGGACTTGTGGGGGAAAACGGAGCACCTGGAGGAAACCTACGCCAACACGTGGAGAACATGCAAACTCCACACAGAAACGCCTCCTGACCCAGCCAACACTCGAACCAGCGACCTTCTTGCTGTGAGGCTAAATAAAGTAATATAAGCCAAGCCAATATAAGCCAATCACATAGCAGCTTTTAACTATTTTCCCTGTGTACTGCCATAGGAGCGTTAGCAACAGTCGTTATGACGTTAGGCTAAAACAGTAGTTTGTGCAAAAACATAAAAGTTTGACAATTTAAGTCGATTTTGCTTGACTATCAGCGTATTTTCCACTGAAAAAGAAAATATTCAACAATTAAAAAGAGATATTTGAGAAATGTATTGTTTGCATTGAGAACAGTGATGTTACATTGTGAGATTATAATGTTATGATTATATTATCAGTCCCTACAATGAAAGAAGAATATCTGCAGTACTAATTATTACTGTAAAGGTGCATTTTTATTACTTCATTTATCGTGAATACTGTGTTGTATTTTTACTAAATCTTATGCTATACTGCATAGGTATTATTATGCAATGATTTTATTTAATGCATTCATCTATTTGCCTGTTAATTTATTTGATTATTTACTTTTTAGGTTGTTGTTTGTGTAACCAGAGTGTGTTTAACAATGAATAACTTTCAATCTGTTTTACTGATTAAAAAAAAGGTGGAAAAAGCACAATCGAATCGCAGAGTATCTCCTATTATCAGCAATGGCACACTCAGTTTGTTTTGTTAACTTTATTTCTGAACTGTTGTATCTGTCTGTATACTTCGTTCACATAAAAAGACAAAATAAAATATTGATTATGAAATATTGAGCATTAAATAACTATTGTGACAGTCTTTTTTTCTGCAGGAGCAATATTTATGTTGTGCTGTTCCTCTCATCACCAACAGACGACGCTGTTGTGCAGCATGTGAAGGTGAGGCAAAGCAAATACATGCAAATATTTATCGATTGATGTTATAAAGAAGCATTAAAAAGGAATATTTCAAAACATGTAAACTAAAAGTTTATTAGAATTGTGCATTATATTGTTGTTGTAGATCATAATAATTATATTTATTGTAGTTATTGACAGATTATTCACTGTAAAAAAAAAAGTGCAGCTGCCTTAAATTATATAGTTGTATCAAATTAGCTTTTCTAGCCGACTCAACTTAAATCAGTCTGACTAAATATATTAAGGTAAACTTTATATAACTGGAAACTTAATTCACTTATTAAAGTGAGTTAAAGTCAGAACATTTGTTATATATGTGTGTGTATATATGTATAGTATTTATTTATAAAATATATTGAACAAATATTAAAAATACTAGTTGCTTCCTGCTGAAAAACAATTTGGATGTATTTAAAATAATACATTCATTCATTTTCTTTTCGGCTTAGTCCCTTTATTAATCTGGGGACGCCACAGCGGAATGAACCGCCAATTTATCCAGCATATGTTTTACGCAGCGGATGCCCTTCAAGCTGCAACCCATCACTGGGAAACATCCACACTCATTCACACTCAAACACTACGGCCAATTTAGTTCATCAATTCCCCTATAGCACATGTGTTTGGACTGTGGGGGAAACCGGAGCACCCGGAGGAAACCCACGCCAACACGAGGAGAACATGCAAACTCCACACAGAAACACCAACTGACCCACCCAAGGCTCGAACCAGCGATCTTCTTGCTGTAAGCCGAACTTGCTACCCACTGCGCCACAATGTCGCCTATTTAAATTATTAATTTTATGTAAAATATGTTTCTCCAGAGAAATATTATCATATTAAAAGGTTTTTTAACTGTAGTGCAGTGCACCTAGCGATGGATTTATCTTTTAATGAAGTGGTGATGGAAAAGATGCTTCATTATTAGGTGTTTCATCAAAATAAGAACATTAAAGGGGAGCTAATATGCCTCTTTATACAAGCTGTAATATGCGTCTGTGCTGTCTCTAGTGTGTGTGTTTGAGTTTGAGAATAACGCACAGATAATGTTCTCCAGCTCTCTGAAACTGACCCTTTCAGGCTTTGATCCTAATTGTGGCGTTTTGGTGACTGTCGCTTTAAATTCAAATGAGATTGTGCTCTTTTCAGAAGAGGGCGGAGCTACAGACGCTAAAGTGTCAGCATAGTGGCAGATTCAAAAACAAAACTAATGCCCTATGCTAACGACGGAGGGATGGGCATTAGTGGGCGGGGCTTTCCCCCTCTGATGACACGTACAAAGGCAGAATGTGTTTCACTTATCAAGTCTGATTATAACCAATACAATTCATTCATGTTGAGCATTAGAGGCTGGAGATATCCACACACAACTGGGTTTAAACCCTGCATAATAGGTCATCTTTATTGTTAGTGAAAGTGATTTTGAGATGCGCCATTCGTACCCAAGCCTCTGGGTGGCGTATTAGTGTAAAGCAGGGAATTTAGATACAGCTGTAAGAGTCAGTGGTGGTTTTGTGGGCAAACATCAGTGTCTGGAGTTAAATATGAGCTGCTATTGAAAGCAAATGTAAAGTTATGAACAGAAATGTGACGTTTTCAATTTTGCCTTTTCGTTTCTCTTCTGATACGCAGGTGTTTTCTGTTTATTTATGGATCTGAATTGCATTATAGGACCTTGATCTCTGCTCTGTTGACTTTTGGTGTTGAATATACTACTGAAGTTTAACTGATGTTTATTGACATTTTCAGTAGTTAGAAACAATATATATTTTTTAAGAAATAATATATGTTGAAATAAAGTCTTTACAAAATAGCACAAAAAATACTGGCCATTTTTTACCATGGTTTGTACAGTCATTTACAACATGATTCCGGATAAAATATCAATTCAAGCTGGTTTCCTAGGTGGTTGCTAGGCAGCGTAGGTGTTCAGGTGGTCATTTGCAGAATAATCAAATTGTTCTAGATGGTTGCTAGGCTTGTTAAGGTGTTCGTGTGATGATTTCCAGGATGTTCTAAATGTTCTAGGTAGTTGCTAGGCAGTTACGGTGTTCAGGTTAAATTTCCACAAAATATTAATTGTTCTAGGTGGTTGCTAGGCAGGTAAAATGTTTAGGTGACGATTTCTAATATTTCCTAAATGTTCTAAGTTGTTGCTAGGCAGTAAAAGTGGATGGGTTACTAGGCAGTTAGTGCTTAGGTGATCATTTCCAAGATCATATTAATGTCCTATGCAGTTGCTAGGCAGTTAGTGTCTTCAGGTTGTTAGGCAGTTTAGGTTTCCAGGTGATAATTTCCAGAATAATCAAATTGTTCTAGGTGGTTGCTAGGCTTGTTAAGGTGTTCGGGTGATGGTTTTCAAGATGTTCTTAATGTCCTAGGTGGTTGCCAGGCAGTTAAGGTGTTTATGTTGCTAGGCAGTTAAGGTGTTTGGGTGAATATTTCCCAAATCTTAATGTTCTAGGTTGTTGCCAGGTAGTTAAGATGTTCAGGTTGCTAGGCAGTTAAGGTGTTTGAGTGAATATTTCCCAAATCTTCTTAATGTTCTAGGTTGTTGCTAGGCAGTTAAGGTGTTCAGGTTGCTAGGCAGTTAAGGTGTTTGGGTGAATATTTCCCAAATCTTGATGTTCTAGGTGGTTGCTAGGCAGTTAAGGTGTTCAGGTTGCTAGGCAGTTAAGGTGTTTGGGTGATTATTTCCCAAATCTTCTTAATGTTCTAGGTTGTTGCTAGGCAGTTAAGGTGTCCAGGTTGCTAGGCAGTTAAGGTGTTTGGGTGAATATTTCCCAAATCGTTATGTTCTAGGTGGTTGCTAGGTAGTTAAGATGTTCAGGTTGCTAGGCAGTTAAGGTGTTTGGGTGAATATTTCCCAAATCGTTATGTTCTAGGTGGTTGCTAGGTAGTTAAGATGTTCAGGTTGCTAGGCAGTTAAGGTGTTTGGGTGAATATTTCCCAAATCTTCTTAATGTTCTAGGTTGTTGCTAGGTAGTTAACATGTTCAGGTTGCTAGGCAGTTAAGGTGTTTGGGTGAATATTTCCCAAATCTTAATGTTCTAGGTGGTTGCTAGGTAGTTAAGATGTTCAGGTTGCTAGGCAGTTAAGGTGTTTGGGTGAATATTTCCCAAATCTTCTTAATGTTCTAGGTTGTTGCTAGGTAGTTAACATGTTCAGGTTGCTAGGCAGTTAAGGTGTTTGGGTGAATATTTCCCAAATCTTCTTAATGTTCTAGGTTGTTGCTAGGCAGTTAAGGTGTTTGGGTGAATATTTCCCAAATCTTCTTAATGTTCTAGGTTGTTGCTAGGCAGTTAAGGTGTTCAGGTTGCTAGGCAGTTAAGGTGTTTGGGTGAATATTTCCCAAATCTTAATGTTCTAGGTGGTTGCTAGGTAGTTAACATGTTCAGGTTGCTAGGCAGTTAAGGTGTTTGGGTGAATATTTCCCAAATCTTAATGTTCTAGGTGGTTGCTAGGTAGTTAAGATGTTCAGGTTGCTAGGCAGTTAAGGTGTTTGAGTGAATATTTCCCAAATCTTCTTAATGTTCTAGGTTGTTGCTAGGCAGTTAAGGTGTTCAGGTTGCTAGGCAGGTTAAGGTGTTTGGGTGAATATTTCCCAAATCTTCTTAATGTTCTAGGTTGTTGCTAGGCAGTTAAGGTGTTCAGGTTGCTAGGCAGTTAAGGTGTTTGGGTGAATATTTCCCAAATCTTGATGTTCTAGGTGGTTGCTAGGCAGTTAAGGTGTTCAGGTTGCTAGGCAGTTAAGGTGTTTGGGTGATTATTTCCCAAATCTTCTTAATGTTCTAGGTTGTTGCTAGGCAGTTAAGGTGTCCAGGTTGCTAGGCAGTTAAGGTGTTTGGGTGAATATTTCCCAAATCGTTATGTTCTAGGTGGTTGCTAGGTAGTTAAGATGTTCAGGTTGCTAGGCAGTTAAGGTGTTTGGGTGAATATTTCCCAAATCTTCTTAATGTTCTAGGTTGTTGCTAGGTAGTTAACATGTTCAGGTTGCTAGGCAGTTAAGGTGTTTGGGTGAATATTTCCCAAATCTTCTTAATGTTCTAGGTTGTTGCTAGGCAGTTAAGGTGTTCAGGTTGCTAGGCAGTTAAGGTGTTTGGGTGAATATTTCCCAAATCTTAATGTTCTAGGTGGTTGCTAGGTAGTTAACATGTTCAGGTTGCTAGGCAGTTAAGGTGTTTGGGTGAATATTTCCCAAATCTTAATGTTCTAGGTGGTTGCTAGGTAGTTAAGATGTTCAGGTTCCTAGGCAGTTACGGTGTTTGGGTGAATATTTCCCAAATCTTAATGTTCTAGGTTGTTGCTAGGTAGTTAAGGTGTTCAGGTTGCTAGGCAGTTAAGGTGTTTGGGTGAATATTTCCCAAATCTTAATGTTCTAGGTGGTTGCTAGGCAGTTAAGATGTTCAGGTTGCTAGGCAGTTAAGGTGTTTGGGTGAATATTTCCCAAATCTTAATGTTCTAGGTTGTTGCTAGGCAGTTAAGGTGTTCAGGTTGCTAGGCAGTTAAGGTGTTCAGGTTGCTAGGCAGTTAAGGTGTTTGGGTGAATATTTCCCAAATCTTCTTAATGTTCTAGGTTGTTGCTAGGTAGTTAACATGTTCAGGTTGCTAGGCAGTTAAGGTGTTTGGGTGAATATTTCCCAAATCTTAATGTTCTAGGTGGTTGCTAGGTAGTTAAGATGTTCAGGTTGCTAGGCAGTTAAGGTGTTTGGGTGAATATTTCCCAAATCTTCTTAATGTTCTAGGTTGTTGCTAGGTAGTTAACATGTTCAGGTTGCTAGGCAGTTAAGGTGTTTGGGTGAATATTTCCCAAATCTTCTTAATGTTCTAGGTTGTTGCTAGGCAGTTAAGGTGTTCAGGTTGCTAGGCAGTTAAGGTGTTTGGGTGAATATTTCCCAAATCTTAATGTTCTAGGTGGTTGCTAGGTAGTTAACATGTTCAGGTTGCTAGGCAGTTAAGGTGTTTGGGTGAATATTTCCCAAATCTTAATGTTCTAGGTGGTTGCTAGGTAGTTAAGATGTTCAGGTTGCTAGGCAGTTAAGGTGTTTGAGTGAATATTTCCCAAATCTTCTTAATGTTCTAGGTTGTTGCTAGGCAGTTAAGGTGTTCAGGTTGCTAGGCAGTTAAGGTGTTTGGGTGAATATTTCCCAAATCTTCTTAATGTTCTAGGTTGTTGCTAGGCAGTTAAGGTGTTCAGGTTGCTAGGCAGTTAAGGTGTTTGGGTGAATATTTCCCAAATCTTGATGTTCTAGGTGGTTGCTAGGCAGTTAAGGTGTTCAGGTTGCTAGGCAGTTAAGGTGTTTGGGTGATTATTTCCCAAATCTTCTTAATGTTCTAGGTTGTTGCTAGGCAGTTAAGGTGTCCAGGTTGCTAGGCAGTTAAGGTGTTTGGGTGAATATTTCCCAAATCGTTATGTTCTAGGTGGTTGCTAGGTAGTTAAGATGTTCAGGTTGCTAGGCAGTTAAGGTGTTTGGGTGAATATTTCCCAAATCTTCTTAATGTTCTAGGTTGTTGCTAGGTAGTTAACATGTTCAGGTTGCTAGGCAGTTAAGGTGTTTGGGTGAATATTTCCCAAATCTTCTTAATGTTCTAGGTTGTTGCTAGGCAGTTAAGGTGTTCAGGTTGCTAGGCAGTTAAGGTGTTTGGGTGAATATTTCCCAAATCTTAATGTTCTAGGTGGTTGCTAGGTAGTTAACATGTTCAGGTTGCTAGGCAGTTAAGGTGTTTGGGTGAATATTTCCCAAATCTTAATGTTCTAGGTGGTTGCTAGGTAGTTAAGATGTTCAGGTTCCTAGGCAGTTACGGTGTTTGGGTGAATATTTCCCAAATCTTAATGTTCTAGGTTGTTGCTAGGTAGTTAAGGTGTTCAGGTTGCTAGGCAGTTAAGGTGTTTGGGTGAATATTTCCCAAATCTTAATGTTCTAGGTGGTTGCTAGGCAGTTAAGATGTTCAGGTTGCTAGGCAGTTAAGGTGTTTGGGTGAATATTTCCCAAATCTTAATGTTCTAGGTTGTTGCTAGGCAGTTAAGGTGTTCAGGTTGCTAGGCAGTTAAGGTGTTCAGGTTGCTAGGCAGTTAAGGTGTTTGGGTGAATATTTCCCAAATCTTCTTAATGTTCTAGGTTGTTGCTAGGCAGTTAAGGTGTTTGGGTGGTCATTTCCAAGATCTTGTGAATGTCCTCAGTGGTTGTTTTGGCTGTAAATGTGGAAAGATTTGTGAATTACAGAGACAGTTTAAGGGAACTCAGTAGGCTCAGAGTAGTCTAGACACCAGTGCTTTCAGCATGATTAAAGGGACAGATGGTGCGTCTCTTTTGACTCTTCAAACTTTTCCCCTTTCATTCTCGAATATCATAATGTGTGAAAACAAGCGTGCAGCCCAGCATCTGTACTTCCCTCCACAGTGAAAGTTTGATTTCAGACTAATTTAAGCTTATGCTAATTGAATTCCTCATCTCTAGAATGAGCTGCGAACCAAACACCTTCTCGTGGTTTTCCCCTGTACTTTCCAGAACCAGCTCACTCTTACAGATACAGATGAACTTTCACTCATCAATGACAATCATAGAGGATTATGTCATAAAAAATCATGAACAATTATGCATTTAGCAGATACTTTCACTCAAAACAGCAACAGAAGCGATCTATCAAAGAGCCAAACACTTTCTCCGATTTTCTCTTTTTATTTTGTAAGCCTTCATGCATTCATTTAAATAAACATACCATCAATAACACTTTTACAGTTGCATTTATTATTATATAATATAATTGTCTGTAATTATTACATTTCAGTTTCTCTATTTGGCACTTATTAAATTCTAAATGAATACAGAGAAACTTTTCCACATCTGTATTTCCTCTAAATGATAAGCGCAGCTGTGACGAAAGCAGCTTACAAGAAACTTTCTTTGATGTCAGCACATGCAATAGTATGATGCATTTTCCTCTAACTCTGGTGTCTCAGGTTTACTGCTTTTGCCCACTCGTATTCGTCAACGCTTCAGTAAATTTAGATCAGCGCAGACAGGACGATGCAGTTTAACTCTTTGTTTAGCACTGGAGCACGTGTGCGCTTCATGGGCCATGACGAGCTAAATTTAATTTCACGCTATGAGAAAGTTTATTTTACAATAACAATATGTTTCACGATATAGTTTTTTTAATAAAAGTAGGTGTTCCAGAAAATGTTCAAAAGTAAAATGTAAATATTTAGAAAAAAGGAAAAGGATCTTATTTGATTATTTAGCATTTGATTATTTAGCAAACATGACTTTAGATGAATTTGCTCTGTGTCTGTGTCACATTATGTGGACAGACATTATTATTATAATATATCAATTGAATAAAAATTAAATATTATAATTATATTGTTATTATTATTATTACAAACATTTCTCAGGTAACATCTCGCGGATATCAAATTCAATTCAACTCATGTTTATTTATATAGCGCTTTTACAATGTAGATTGTGTCAAAGCCGCTTAACATAGCCGTTCTAGTAAAGTTTCAGAGTTTAAGTTCATTTTAGTTCAGTCCAGTGTTTAAATTTCACTGCTGAAAGTCCAAACACTGAAGAGCAAATCCACAGATGAGCGTCTGCACAAGTCCCACACCAAGCAAGCCAGTGTGGAGGAAAAAAAAATTCACCATTTGACAAAGTGAAGGAAAAAAAAACACCTAGAGAGAAACCAGGCTCTGTTGGGCACGACCGTTGTTCCACTGGCCAAGCTTCCTGTGTGGAGCTGCAGTCAAGGCTGGAGAACACTGGTCGTCCATCGTGGAGAACCTGCAGGTGTCAGTAGGTCACCGGTGGGTGATCAGGCTGGCCCACAGGATCAATGCAGGGACTGTCACTGGGGTCTTTCAGTAACCAGTCTCATGCTCTCCACTCCTCTATGACCACCACAGCAGCTGCTCAGGATACGGCCTGGTCCAGGATTATGGACACCTTGGCATCAATGGCGCTGCATAATCTCTGGGGGCCTCGGGATGAACATTCCCACACTCTCAGAAATAAAGGTACAGGAGCTGTCAATAGGGGAGTACCATTTTAAAAGATACAGTGGTACCTAAAAGATTTATATTAGTACCCAAATGTACTTAAAAAGTACCTGTGAGGTACCATTATGGACCCTTCAGGGACAAATATGTACCTTTTGAAAAGGTACTGCCCCATTGACAGCTCCTGTACCTTTATTTCTGAGAGAGCAGGTGGAAATAGAGAATAAAGAAAATGATTAGCGTAGCTTCTGTTCATAGTGTATTTAAACGAGATGCAACAATGCTGTAAGTGAAAATAGCAGTTTTATTAACAAACATTTAAAGCATATGAGTGTTTCTAACAAATATCTGGTGCATTATGACAGGAGGAGTGTGTCCTACAGGTGGTTGTCAAGCCAGCTCACCAGCGAGAGTGTATGTGAGCCTCGGACATGATCAGGAAGGCTATTCCAGAGTTTAGGAGTCATAAATGAGAAATTTATTTCAAGTAACAGGAAAAGAAGACTTAAATATGAAAATCTGAATATGTCAAAGGAAAATCAAACAGATTTTTTTTTCAAAAATACAAAATATAAAGGATTATAATTCTTATATAAATATTGAAACTTAGGCCTAATCCCAATTCTATTTTTGTACCTCTTCCCCATGGCCCTTAAAAACGAGTGTGAAGGGGAAGGGCTTCAAAATGTACCCCTAAGAATTGGGACAGCACTACAGCACCTGCACACGTCATCATATGTCATCACGATCTCTTGCTTCATATGAGATCAGACGATGGCGACTGCTGTAGTTATTCCAGTTGTGTTATTCTTTGGTGTTTATCTTCAGGAAATCCCTGAGGCATATATTATGTTATTATAACAATCTAATGTGGCAATAAGATCATAACTATACTGCGCATTTACACCGTGGCCATATGCATCTGTGTAAACACACGAACACACCATTAACATTACAGCAGACACTGTAAAAGCTCATTTTCAGCCACTAGACTTTTCTGACAAGGTATTCGAGTGTCAGAATGTTGTGGGACTGCTGTACAGGAGTTATTATTAGGGATTATAGCCAAATTTAGCTGTTTTTATTTTAGTGTTTTTTTTTTATATAAGCACGGCTGGTGTATTCTGGGATTTTTTTTTACCTCTTGGTTTCGAGAGTAGTCCTGAAAAAAATCTTAGTTCGAAGGGGTATTCACCCCTTCCCCTTAGCCCTACACCTTCAAGCTAAAGAGAATTGGGACACCCCTACCCCTTCACGGGAACGGTAAGGGGAAGGGCTCCCTGCTGAAAAAACCAGCATATGCTGGTAAGGTATGTTTTGATGCTGCTCTTGCTGGTCTTACTGGTTTTAATGCTCGCCTTGCTGGTCTCAATGCTGGTCAGGACCAGCACTCAGACCAGCATCGAAACCAGCAAAACCAGCATGTATCTTACCAGCATATGCTGGTTTTTTCAGCAGGGTAAGGGGTAGAATTGGGATTGGGCCTTAGTGATCACTCCTTGGTGACAATATAACAACACTGGCAGTTTGGCAGCTAACGCCCCATTCACACGGGTCGTCAGCTTCAACGCTTCCCATTCACTTTGAATGGGTGACGTCAGGCGTTGCCGAACTGCATTGTGGATCCGTCGGCGCCGCTTCAGAGGCGTTGCTCGCTGCAGAAGTCGGGACATGTGCTGCGTCCCAATTCGCATACTTATACTACGACCTAAAAGTATGTACTTTTTTTGTGGAGGAAAAATATCTACTTTTGAGTGTGTAACAGAAAAGTATGCAAGCTTTGGGACATACTACTTCCTCGTTACACAGATCGTTGTGTTGCTTAGTTAAGAGCCCTGTCAATCATCCACATTTCTGTCGTATTTAATTTCCTGCCTTATTGGAGAAGCAGCAGCAGGATAATCTCCCATTCACGAGTCTTTCATGCAGAGAAATCTCCTCAGGGGTTTGGATAATTCTGCATTCAGACGGTAATGTCCAAACACGTCTTTATATAAGTTCAGTATTGTTGTTGCAGATGAAATATAACAGACAACGCTATTTAAATATTCTCCAGTGGGCTAGATATTAATTAACAGTCATACAAACATCTTTACCGAAGCCTCTCTGCTTGACAGTTGGTCTCGCGCGTCCATCATGTTTGTAGTTTGTTTACACTTTTCACCCGCGATTTGTAGTTCTAATCGAATTCACGTCCAACGCGCAATACCAGCGGTTAGAGTATGGACGCTTCTACACTTAACATTTTGACCGGAAATAGTAAACCATCCGGGAGTTTTTGGCATACTCTTTTCAACATACTACGATTTGGGACATACTAATTCTATTTTCACATACTATTTAGGACGGATAGTATGCGGATTGGGACGCAGTATTGCTTAACTTTTCAAGCACCGACGGAAGCGTCAGCCAATCAGATCGCTGTATGCAAATACACCAGCTCCAACAGTGGCCTATTGCTGACTAATTTCATTGGCTGACGCTGCTATGACGATCGCGTCAGCCACAACTTCAGACACGCCCTCTGTCAAGCGTTGAAGCTGAAGCCTCGTGTGAATGGGGCGTCACTGTTTCTCATCTTCACGCACGGTGACTGTGTTGGCATATATATATATATATTCTTGTAACCATGGAAACCACCGTCTGTTCACACAAACACACACCTGTCTGTTTAATTATAACTAATCAAGTCAACAAATCTCTTATTTACAGTGTAGTAATTTAAATATATATATTTAATTTGTCTATAAATGTGTTAATGTATCTTACCATTATATCAGCAAGATGTGTGTATGTGTGTGTGTAAATATATATAAATTGGTAACCATGGAAACCACCGCTTGTTTGCACAAACACACACCTGGCTATTTAATTACAACTAATCAAGTCAACGAATCGCTTCTTTCTAGTGTAGTAATATTATTCTCTATAGTCTATTATTGTGTTAATATATCACCAATATATCTGTTTGTGTGTGTGTGTGTGTGTGTGTGTGTGTGTGTGTGTGTGTGTGTGTGTGTTGTAATCATGGAAACCACCGCCTGTTCTCACACACACACACACACACATCTGTCTGTTGAATTATTAGTGTGATTGTCAGACTCTCGTCCACCTGTCGCTGTATCTCTGTGTGAAAGATCTTCATTAACTCTATTGAGAAAAGGGAAGTGACGTAATCGTGAGAAACTGAACATCTGGACCCGTGCGTTCAGTTAAACGCTCAGAATACTGTTTACTAACACACACACACTGAGCTTTGTTTAGTGTTACAAACACACACACTGAGCTTTGTTTAGTGTTCCTCCTGTCGTCATCATCATTATTGCTCTACTTTAACTCTGACCTGTTAAGCGATTGGGAAGAATCCTGTACGGGAAGTTTTCTCTCTGACCACATCAATGTCTCCGTGTAGGTTGTGAGTTTCCATCAGTTTTAGGGGCGTCCCCTTGCTCTTCAGCCGTCCCCTTCATTCAGTTTTTCTCTCCACATCAGTGGTGAATAAACCACACATTTCCCCGTTGAGTTTAACCGTCCCTCATTATACAGAAACACCCCTATTTGAGTCACTCTTGTGAATGTCTGGCTGTAAAGAAATAAAGTTAAACTCCCTCATATGATTTATTAATATATTTATTATTTACTAAATCAATATATTAATTATTTATTAAATCAATATATTAATTATTTATTAAATCAATATATTAATTATTTATTAAATCAAAATATTAATTATTTATTAAATCCATATATTTAATATCTATTAAATCAAAATATTTATTACTTATTAAATCAATATATTTATTATTTATTAAATCAAAATATTTATTACTTATTAAATCAATATATTTATTATTTATTAAATCAATATAGAAATTATTAAATCAAGATATTAATTATTTATTAAATCAATATATTAATTATTTATTAAATCAACATATTTATTATTTATAAAATCAAAATATTTATTACTTATTAAATCAATATATTTATTATTTATTAAATCAATATAGAAATTATTAAATCAAGATATTAATTATTTATTAAATCAATATATTAATTATTTATTAAATCAACATATTTATTATTTATAAAATCAATATATTAATTATTTATTAAATCAATATATTAATTATTTATTAAATCAACATATTTATTATTTATAAAATCAATATATTAATTATTTATTAAATCAATATATTAATTATTTATTAAATCAATATATTTATTACTTATTAAATAAATATATTAATTACCTATTAAATCAATATATTATTTAATAAATCAATATATTAATTATTTATTAAATCAAAATATTAATTATTTTTTAAATCAAAATATTAATTATTATTAAATCCATATATTTAATATCTATTAAATCAATATATTTATTATTTATTAAATCAATATATTAATTATTTATTAAATCAATATATAAATTATTAAATCAAGATATTAATTATTTATTAAATCAATATATTTATTAAATCAATATATGTATTATTAATTAAATCAAGATATTTATTATTTATTAAATCAAGATATTTATTATTTATTAAATCAATATATTTATTATTTATTAAATCAATATACTAATAATTAATAAATCAATATATTTATTATTTATTAAATCAATAAATTTATTATTTATTAAATCAATATATTAATTGTTTATTAAATCAACATATTTATTATTTATAAAATCAATATATTAATTATTTATTAAATCAATATATTTATTACTTATTAAATAAATATATTAATTACTTATTAAATCAATATATTATTTATTAAATCAATATATGTATTATTTATTAAATCAACATATTTATTATTTATAAAATCAATATATTAATTATTTATTAAATCAATATTTTATTACTTATTAAACCAATATATTTATTACTTATTAAATCAACATATTAATTATTTATTAAATCAATATATTTATTATTTATTAAATCAATATATTTATTAAATCAAGATATTAATTATTTATTAAATCAATATATAAATTATTTATTAAATCAATATATTAATTATTTATTAAATCAATATATGGATTACTTATTAAATCAATATATGTATTATTTATTAAATCAATATATTTATTATTTATTGAATTAATATATTTATTACTTATTAAATCAATATATGTATTGCTTAATAAATCAATATACTAATTATTTATTAAATCAATATATTTATTATTTATAAAATCAATATATTAATTATTTATTAAATCAATATATTTATTACTTATTAAATCAATATACTAATTATTTATTAAATCAATATATTTATTACTTATTAAATCAATATACTAATTATTTATTAAATCAATATATTTATTATTTATTGAATCAATATATTTACTTATTAAATCAATATACTAATTATTTATTAAATCAATATTTTTAATACTATTATTTTCTAACTATCCTTCCCTTTGTGGATAGACCCCTTAAATGGAAACTGAAACTGAAACACACACACACACACACACACACACACACACACACACACACACACACACACACACACACACACACACGCACGCACATTTGTGAATTTCTGGCTGTAAAGATATAAAGTATTAAACCACATATACAAGTGAAACTCTCATATGATCCTTGATAAAAAAAAATCTATAAATGTATTACTAATTAAATCAATATATTTCTTATTTTCACCTCTGCAATTTACAGAATGATGTCAATGCAGAAGTAAAGATTCATTTCCGCTCTCACTCCCCTCTCTGGATAGACCACTTAAATGGAAATAAATACTGTAACACACACAGTCACATCTGTAAATATCTGACTGTAAAGATATAAAGCATTAAACCACATATGCAAGTTAAACTCTCTTATGATCCTTGATTTTTCTTTACAGTTATTCTCTTATTATCCTATATAGACAAATGTATGTACCATTACTTTAGAATTATAACTAAGAAATCAGATCAGGTCTGTGAGATGTTGAATAATTGGTTCATTTTACAAGCATGAAATAAATAATCCAGCATTTTTAAAATGTAATATAATGCGTTATAAAAGTTAATAGTGAAATAGTTGGTCCAAAATGCTGAATTAATAACTATAATAATGCAACATTAGAACAAAAGGCATTCATTATTTTAAGGGAATTATTAAATATCTTTCGAATGCTGCTTATAAAGCACTTTATACAATGTAGATTACACCCTGAAAATGCTGTGTATGGGTGTTTCCCAGTACTGGATTGCAGCTGGAAGGGCATCCACTGTGTAAAACATATGTTGGAATTATTGGCGGTTCATTCCGCTGTGGTGACTCCTGATAAATAAGGCACAAAGCTGAAGGAAAATGAATGAATTATATATATCTTTCGAATGCTGCTGTCAAGTCGCCTTTATTCATGTAGCACTTTATACAATGTAGATTACACGCTAAAAACGCTGGGTTGCCATAAACCAATGTTGGGTCAATTATGGATGAAAGCAATAACTGCTTGATTTTTTTGTAATTAAATTTAAATGACACTTTTAACCCAAGGAAGATCAGGCAAGGTGGCACGGTGTCTCAACCGGGCATTCGCTGTGTAAAGCATATGCTGGAATAGTTGGCGGTTCATTCCGCTGTGGTGACCCCTGATAAATAAAGGGACTAAGCCGAAAGAAAATAAATGAATGAATGAATGAATCAGGCATGTAATATAAGTCAAGACGAGAGCATGTCATCATCGTGGATCATAATTAATAAACTATAATATTAAGCAGGTTCCCAGAGATGGGTTGCGGCTGGAAGGGCATCCGCTGCGTAAAATCGTGCTGGATAAGTTGGCGGTTCATTCCGCTGTGGCGACCCCGCAAGTGACAAAAGCCGACAAGAAAATGAATGAATGAATGAATGAATATTAAGCAGAACTCTGGAATACATCATTCATTCATTTTCTTTTCAGCTTAGTCTCTTTATTAATCCGGGGTCACCACATGAATGAACCGCCAACTTATCCAGCACATGTTTTACACAGCGGATGCCCTTCCAGCTGCAACCCATCACTGGGAAACACCTATACACACTCATTCACACACACACACTACGGCCAATTTAGTTCATCATTTTCCCTTTCAGCGCATGCGTTTGGACTGTGGGGGAAACCGGAGCACCCGGAGGAAACCCACACCAACACGGGGAGAACATGCAAACTCCACACAGAAATGACAAGCCGGGACTTGAACCAGAGACCTTCTTGCTATGAGGCGATCGTGCTACTCACTGCGCCACCATGATGCCTGGAATACATCAGTTTATTTATAATGTAATAAACTAAATTATAAAAATATAATGTAATTGATATTTAAATTTTAATTCTCTGTGTGATGCAAATTACTTTCATTTTCTAGTGGATTTCGAATGATGAACTCATCAATTTCATCATGAGTCTCTCAGTGGTTTGGTGAAACTTCCAAATGTTCAGCTCATTTGCCACCTGTGTGTGCTGTTGTGTATATATATATATATATATATATATATATATATATATATATATATATATATATATATATATGTGTGTGTGTGTGTGTGTGTGTATTTGAAAGCTGAATGACCCAGGCAGTTTCTTTGCAACTGAAATTATTATTATAAGCATGGCAACACAAACAGCCAGGTTGCACCGTGGTTTAAGTGACCTGTGCTGGGTTATTTGAGGTGACGGGAACAGTTGAGTGATAAAGTCATTTTGTAAGTGATGGGTTTAGCTCAACGGGTAAAACATCCCTGATTGACTCATGCCAACTCAAATAATCCCCAACATCATCTCTGATCAGGAGGATCAACTGTACTGAGGACATGAGGTGTTCTGCCATGAGTCAATTAGAGGCCGAAGATTTCAAGTTTGAGAAGCTGGACAATGTTTTAAAATGTTAATATTTACTGAGAGATAGATTGGTATGTGGTTGCTAGGCAGTTGTTAGGGTATTCTGAATGGTTGCTGTGTGGTTGTGAGGATGCTGTTATGTGGATTTAAAGGTTTGAAGGTTTAATGAACATTCAGTCTCATAGATTATATATATGTGTGTGTGTGTGTGTGTGGGGGGGGGATTGTGGGGTTGCTAGGGTATTTTCGATAGTTGCTGTGTGGTTGCTACGGGGTTGTTAGGATGTTGCTATGTTTTCAAGGTTTTAAGGCCACTCTGTCTCATAGGTGATTGTTAAGGTGTGAGATGCAAGGTGTGGTTGCTATACATGTGGTTGCTAGGGTGTTTTGTATAGTTGCTGTGTGGTTATTAGGGTGTTGCCATGTGGTTTTGGAGATTTAAAGGGCATTCCGTCTTATGGGTAGATATATATGTTGTTGCTAAGGTGTTGCTAGGGTATTTTCGGGTATTTGTGTGGTTGCTAGGGGGTTGTTAGGATTATGCTATGTTGTTTTAAAGGTTTTAAAGCCACTTGGTCTCACAAGGAGGTATATATGTGGTTACTAAGGTGTTGCTAAGGTGTTTTGTATAGTTGATGTGTGGTTGTTAGGTTGTAGTCATGTGGTTTTGAAGGTTTAAAGGGCATTCCATCTCACAGGTAGATATTTATGGTGTTGCTAAGGTGTTGCTAGGGTATTTACGATAGGCGCTGTGGTTGCTAGGATTTTGATATGTTGTTTGAAAGGTTTTAAGGCCACTTGGGCTCAAAAGTAGGTATATATGTGGTTACTAAGGTGTTGCTAGGGTATTTTGTATAGTTGATGTGGGGTTGTTAGGTTGTAGTCATGTTGTTTTGAAGGTTTAAAGGACATTCCGTCTCATGGGTAGATATATAAGTTGTTGCTAAGGTGTTGCTAGGGTATTTTCGATAGGCGCTGTGGTTGCTGGGAGGTTGTTAGGATTTTGATATGTTGTTTAAAAGGTTTTAAGGCCACTTGGTCTCACAGGTAGATATATATGTGGTTACTATGGTGTTGCTAGGGTATTTTGTATAGTTGATGTGTGGTTGTTAGGTTGTGGCCATGTGGTTTTGAAGTTTTAAAGGGCTTTCCATCTCATGGGTAGATCTATATGTTGTTGCTAAGGTGTTGCTAGGGTATTTTGGATAGTTGCTAGTGGTTGGTGATGTGAAGTTGTTTTGAAGGTTTTAAGGTCACTCCGTCTCACAGGTAGATATACACATGGTTGCTAAGGTGTTGCTAGGTTATTGTGTATGGTTGATGTTTTGAAGTTTCGAAGGGCATTCCGTCTCACAGGTAGATTTGTATGTGGTTGATAATGTGTAGCTAGGCAGTTGTTTGGGTATTCTGTTTGCTTTTTTAGGATGTTGCTATGTGGTTTTAAATGAGCACTCAGTCACACAGATAGATATCTTAGCTTGGCAGTTGCTAGGGTATGCATGATTCTAGAGTATTCAGGTTTTTAACTATTGTTCAACATATCGTTGGCATTTAAATTTTTTTGCATATTTCTAAAATGTTTATAGTGACACTTTTGTTGGTTTTGTAAATACACACTCAGTTTTATTTTTAATTTTTTTTTATTTCAACCCAAATTTGGGTAAAATATGGACAAACCCAACCATTGGGTTAAAGTTGGTTGTGGTTGGATTTGTCCATATTTTTCTCCCAAATTTGAGTTGAAATAAGTATTTTTCTTTTCATTTTGGCTTTCTCAAAGCAGTATAATAAATAAACTCACATAGAAAACAAACATGAAATCCTTTATATAACACATTTAGTGTCAGGATAATGTTATATTTATAACTGTGACCTGTTATCATACTCTTTAAAAAAATGCTGGGTTGTTTTAACCAAACATCTGGTCAATAACGGACAAACCCAATGCTCAGTTGATTTTTTTCAATTACATTTAAATGCCAAATTTAACGCAACAGTTGGGTTTGTCCATATTTGACCCAGCATTAAGTTGAGATTAAAATAATCATCAGTTCACACAAGAAAAAATACTATAGTAATTTGTAGTAAATATTATAGTGTTTTTAAACCGTACTTCTGTTGGATTGATTTGTTGTGGTGATTCTACAGTTGCTATGGTAACACAACAACTACAGTAATTGATTTGTTGTGGTGATTCTACAGTTGCTATGGTAACACAACAACTACAGTAATTGATTTGTTGTGGTGATTCTACAGTTGCTATGGTAACACAACGACTACAGTAATTGATTTGTTGTGGTGATTCTACAGTTGCTATGGTAACACAACAACTACAGTAGTTGATTTGTTGTGGTGATTCTACAGTTGCTATGGTAACACAACTACAGTAATTAATCTGTTGTGGAAATTCTATAGTTGCTATGGTAACCACTGTAAGGGGCTGATCACACTGAATGCGTTTTTTGCGTTGAAGTGCCTTTTTTGAATGATTTACTAACATCTGCAAGCGTTTTGCGCACTGCTTACGCACCCTGCATGCCTCGCGTTTAAACCGCCTGCTGCTGTTTTTGCCATTGCACGCTGTGTGCTCACAGTTGAAAAAAGTTTAACTCTGAGCGGAAAAAGCGCATTATGTCACTCGCTACTTTTTTAATCTCCAGTGAATTGAAAGCAGAGGCGGGGTTTCCGTTGAGGTGACAGCAGTGTTTGTGTTGTCAAGACTACTGCGGAAATTTTTGAAGATGGAGGAGAGACTAGCGGTCGCTGTTTTGAGTTATCCGGAGCTGTATGACTTCACAAATCTTGAATATCACAATATTATATTAAAATCAATATTAAAATCATAACAATATCAACAGCAACACTCGCAGACAATACGTAGCTGATTCAGTCGTTGCCTAACGACATAAAAAGCGCACCACACCGCACTTCTTTTTTTCTTGTCAACAACGGTGATCGGCCCCTAATTGAGCTGTTGTGGTGATTCTGCAGTTGCTATGGTAACACAACGACCACAGTAATTGATCTGTTGTGGTGATTCTACAGTTGCTATGGTAACACAACAACCACAGTAATTGATCTGCTGTGATGATTCTACAGTTGCTATGGTAACACAACAATCACAGTAATTGATCTGCTGTGGCGATTCTACAGTTGCTATGGTAACACAACAACCACAGTAATTGATCTGCTGTGGTGATTCTACAGTTCCTATGGTAACACAACGACCACAGTAATTGATCTGTTGTGGTGATTCTATGGTTGCTATGGTGACACAACAACCACGGTAATTGATCTGCTGTGGTGATTCTACAGCTGCTATGGTAACACAACAACTACAGTAATATAAACAAATGACCAGCTACTGTAATTTTCTACAACTACAGAGTATGTTATTCTGCAATACACCACTGTTTACTGTAGTAAAAGCTGAAGCATACTACAGTATTTACAACAGTTTATCCGTTCACTATAGTACATATACTACAATATCCAGCAGCATTCATTTACAAAGATTATAATAAATACAGCATAATACACTTTAATATGGCTCAAAAACATGATTTTATCTTCTGTAAATTACTATGAAATGTTATTATGGGATGTTTGTGAATGATATCAACAGATCTCAGGCGCCATTAAAACAACTTTCCCGCTATCACTTTTGATTTCCTAGATATTCTTTCATGATGGTGACCTATTGATTTGTGGAATTGCTTTTTAATTTACCTTAACTCTCATTTCATTTTCATAATTCCCCCTGGGGATTTTACAATGAGTCATGACACTCACTATATATACCGCTCCCCTATATGCTGTACATTACTGCCAGTGCCAAACGAGAGAGAGAGAGAGAAGTGTATGAGCGTCTGTTTGACATGAGTGGAATATTTCAGACGAAGGATTATAACAGCAGCAGTCAAACAGGTAAATATGCATGCTTCAGACACACTCACACACACACACACACACACACACACACTGCAGCGGCTGCGGCTTCACATTTCCTTCCTTTTCTTCAAAGTCACTTCTTACAAGTGTTCAGACTCCATCATGGTGTCTAAAACTGATGAAAGTTACACACATTAGGAATAAGAAGAGCAATGAAATCAGATGGATGTGAGTCAGTGTTTCCAGCATTTAAAGGTCAGATCAGCCGCTCTATGAAGTGTGTGTGTGTGTGTGGGCATGATGGAAACTGTGCTCCTCTTTAAATATACCCTTTTTACATTATAGTTCCAGTACTGACTCTGCATTCATCGTCATAAGCCAAACTTCTGAAACTTCTGATGCACATGACGTCTACGTGCATGCATATTAGTGTTAAATTTATGCATTTATACATGTGTGTCTGTTTATAAGTGGGATTTACTGTATGTCTGACTTGTTGTTTTTTGTCCTCGGCAGATTCTGGTCCTGAAGTGTGAATGGATATGGATGTGCATTTGTCTCCTGGTTCAGGTTTAATGCTAATCGTGATAGGGGTTTAGTGCTGATGAACACCTATGCTGTTAGCATTGATCCTGCGCTAGTGAGCTAGCCGTCTGAGCATCAAAACAATCTGAGAGATCATCAAAATATTCCGGATAATCACTAATTAAGGTGCTGACTATTGGGTAAAAATGGGGTAAACTCAGTGCCTTCAAATTATTAAGTAAGTGAATCATGTGTATAATTATAAAAATTAAGTTAAGAGCACTTAACAGTTCTAAGTTACTATAAAAATACGTACATTTGTTTAGGTCAAATGACCTTGTAATTGTTAAGACATTGGGTTTACTCACTTTTTTAAGTAATCACTTTTTACAGCTCATCTGTTTGCTTCATTCAGTCAAGAAAAGACGTATTGACTTATTTAAAATGAGTTAAAACAACACAATTCCTGTTTTTTAGGGGACAACTTAATTGTTCAGTGCACTTATATTTGTATAAACAATTAAGTTAGCTTATAATTAGGATTATAGGAGTTGAATCCCTGCATATTAGTGGTGCACTGAAAAAAATGCACACAGTTGATTTGTGTTGGGGAAACGTAAAGGAATTAACTACAAATTAAAGTTAATTGAACTCAAAACAATTAAGAAGTTCCCCAAAAACCCCAAGAATTGTGTTGCTTCAGCTCATTTTCTAGTTTAAACAAACAGGAAAAGTCATTTTTGAGTGTATTTCTAGTTTCTGTTTCAACTAAAAAGCGAATAAAAAGGATCCTGCAACCGTTTGTACCGCGCATTCACTTTCATTTTCATTCTTTGATGTTTGTCATTGTGGTTTTAATTCTTCTTTACATGAATGAAGTGATTTAGCTGGGTTAGTGGTGTGTAATATTCAAAACGTCTCACTGTAAAGAACTACAAAAATATTGAATTTCACTTTACATCAGTTGACTTAAAATGTCAAGTTTAAATGTGTATGAAGCGTTTAGTTGAACCCTAATTAACTTTCCTAAATTAAAGGTTCATAAAAGCATGAATGAATAGATTTCTCACTGTTTTCACTCTCGGAAATAAAGAAACGTGAGCTGTCACTGGGGTGGTACCTTTTTAAAAGGTGCACATTTGTACTTGAAGGGTCCATTTTGGTACCTCAAAACTATATATTAGGGTCACACTTTATTTTGACGGTCCGTTTGTTGAATTTAAGTTACATTGCAACTAATTATCATTAGATTATAAGTAGACTGTTAGGTTGGGGTTGGGGTTAGGGTTAGTGTAAATTGACATGTAATTGCAAAGTTTCTTATAGTCAGTTAAATGTCTGTTGAAGGACTGTTAAATGTCAGTATCAACAGATATTAAGCAGACAGTCTACTAATACTCAAATGGACCATCAAAATAAAGTGTTACCTATATTAGTACCTACAAATTTTAAGAGGAACACTTTTGTAGTTTTTAGGTACTAATATGTACCCTTGAGGTATTAATATGGACCTTTTAGCTACAAATTTGTACCTTTTGAAAAGGTACCACCCCAGTGAGATCTCGCGTACCTTTATTTCTGAGAGTGTATGATATTCAAAACGTCCCACTGTAAAGAACTACATTTATTTTTTAGATTTTTATTTGATTGATTTCAGTTTATATCAATTAAAAATGCTTAATGTGATGTTTAGATGAATTAAAAATATAGCTGAAACCTAATTAATATACTTGCATTTAATTGACATAAAAGCATGAATGAATATATTGAGCTGTTTATGATATTCAAAACATCTCACTGTAAAAAAAGTGCATTTTAATTAAATTAACTTTGCTGTTTCACTTTCTATCAATTAAAAGGCTTTATGTGATGTTTAAATTAATATGAATTAAAATGCAGTTGAGATCTAGTTAACTTATATTAAAGAAGAAGGAATAGATTTACCTTTTTAGTGGTGTGTGTGTACTAATCAAAGCCCCTCACTGTAAAACATTTTTAGTTTTTAAGTTGAACCTAATTAACTTTACAAGTTATTTCAGTTTACATCAATTAAACAGAGTAAAAACGTCAAGGCTAAATTTGTATGCATTAAAATATAGTTGAAATCTAAATATTCAAAACATCTCACTGAAAAAACTTACATTTTTAAGTTGAATCTAATTAACTTTACAAGTAATTTAGGATTACATCAATTGACTTAAAATGGCAAGGTTAAAAGTGTATGAAGCATATAGTTGAACTCTGATTAACTTAATTAAATTAACGTAAAAATGTGTGTGATTTAAATTAAAACGTTATTTCAGTTTACATCAATTAAACAGGCTTAATGTGATGTTTTGTATGAATTAGAAATATAGTTTAAATCTAATGAACTTACTTAACGATGAAAGAGTAGATGTTTTAGATAACATCTCACTGAACTAATTAAGAAAATTGAATTAAATGAACTTTACAAGTCATTTCAGTTTACATCAGTTAAAATCATACATTTGTATGAACATATGGTCAAACTCTCTAACTTTCCTAAATTAAAGCTACATAAATGAATAGATGTTCACTGGTTTTGGTGTATAATATCTAAAACATCTCACTGTGAAAAAACTTACATTTTAAAGTAGATTTTACAGATGATTTGATGAGTGTTAAAAGCTCCTGTGGCGTCTCCTCACTCGATACAACCGTGCCTGGAAACAATAGTGTGATGCTCGTGCACCCACAGTCCTTTAAGGGCTCGAGATTATTTGTAAGCAGCGGTTGTTGTTGTCGCTTCTGTGAACAGATTATTAACTGGCCTAACATTAACCGTGTGTGCGGCGTCATCCTCTCATTATCGCACACAGAATGTTTTTAACCAGCTCTTTTGCTTGCTGTTATTCTTGTTAATACAGTTTAATAATCATCCTTTACAATAATATTGCTTTAATATGTTGCTGTATGCATAGTTAACTAGTGATCTGGAAGCCAGAACAGACCCCTGTGCAGTTTTAGATGCGTGAGAATATATATATTTTAAATGTCAGCTGTTTTGTTGATTAAAAGTGCATGTATACAGCAGGATTTTGCTTGTTTTGACACATTATTTAAGATTTGTGGCAAGGAAATAATAATTTTGGTGTGGCCAGAGAAAAAAAGGTAAATCCTTATTGTGTTGAGCTCTGAAAAGTCCTGTGAAAGAAAACTAACTGCAATGCCACACTTTATTGTGAAAGCACAACCCATTTGCTCATGCTCATTGAGTAAGCTCATAACAAAAAACAGTGAAATGAAGGAGGACGCAAGAGGAAAACACACAAACTAAATAAAGTATTTTAGCATACCAAAGTCAAATTTATGCATATAAAATATATTTTACCAACAACAAAATTGTGGTTAATGAAAATGGCGAGTGGCTAGTAACGGTGGGAGACTACTAGCCACAGTGGCTGCTGATCAAAAAAGATAATGTCAAGCCCTGAATATAGCATTTACTGTATAATATAGAAATCTCATTAACATACTTAAATTAAAGATGAATGAATTAGCTGGGGGCGATGCAGTGGCGCAGTAGGTAGTGCTGCCGCCTCACAGCAAGAACGTCGCTGGGTCGCAGGTTCGAACCTCGGCTGGGCTGGGTCAGTTGGTGTTTCTGTGTGGAGTTTGCATGTTCTCCCTGTATTCGCGTGGGTTTCCTCCGGGTGCTCCGGTTTCCCCCACAGTCCAAAGACATGCAGTACAGGTGAATTGGGTAAGCTAAATTGTCCGTAGTGTATGAGTGTAAATGCTGCGTAAAATCGTGCTGGATAAGTTGGCGGTTCATTCCGCTGTGGCGACCCCGGATTAATAAAGGGACTAAGCCGACAAGAAAATGAATGAATGAATGAATTAGCTGGTTTAGTGGTGTATGATACTCGGAACATCTCAGTGTACAAAACTTTTTAAGTTGAGTCTAATTAACTTTGCAAGTCATTTCAGTTTCCATCAACTAAACAGATTTAAAACAAGTTTAAATATGTATGAAACATATAGTTGAACCCTAATTAACTTTCTTAGATTAAAGGTCATAAAAGCACAAATGAATAGATGTTTAGCTGCTTTAGTGTCTAATATTCAAAACATCTCGCTGTAAAAAACTACATTAAGTCGAATCTAATCAACTTTACAAGTCATTTCAGTTTACATCAATTAAACAGACTTAAACATGTATAACACTTATACACAGTTAAAGTCAGTTTTATTAGCCCCCTTTTTATTTTTTCCCCCAATTTCTGTTGGTCACACTTTATTTTGACGGTCCGTTTGTTGAATTTAAGTTACATTGCAACTAATTATCATTAGATTATAAGTAGACTGTTAGGTTGGGGTTAGGGTTAGTGTAAGTTGACATGTACTTGCAAAGTTTCTTATAGTCAGTTAAATGTCTGTTGAAGGACTGTTAAATGTCAGTGTCAACAGATATTAAGTAGACAGTCTACTAATACTCAAATGGACCATCAAAATAAAGTGTTACCTTTCTGTTTAACAGAGCAGATTTCTTCAACACATTTCTAATTTTAATAACTCATCTCTAATAGACTATCGAAAAAAACTTTAGCTAATAATTTTGACCTGAAAATGTTTATTTTTAAATTAAAAACTGCTTTAATTCTAGCCGAAACAAAACAAATAAGACTTTCTCCAAAAGAAAAAATATTATCAGACATACTGTGAACATTTCCTGAATCTGTTCAACATCATTTGAGAAATATTTAAACAAGAAACAAAAATTCAAAGGGGGGCGAATAATTCTGACTTCGACTATATATATATACATTTTTTGATCATGTGACTTTGGGCCACAAAATCATATGGATATAAAGGTAATTATTTCAGATAATAATAAGCTGAATAAATATGAATCTTTAGAAATCTGGATTCTGAGGGTTAAAAGAAAATCTAATATTGAGGAAAAAGGTTGACTGATGCATAAATTAGGTGTTGATATATTTGTGCTGGGATTTTTAAAAATAAATTCTTTTAATATTTATTCAATTCAATTTAATAAACCTTATTGTCTATCCCACAGGGGTTGGAAAATTGTCTTTAGACAGAAGCTCACACACAACATAAATACACTTACACAATAATGTAAAAAATCCTATTTAACAGCAGTGGCAGTGGGAATAAATGTCTTGTACTGAGCCTTCATACTGTCTACCAGACGAAGGTAACTTAAAGGAACCATGTAAAGGTTTGTCACTTTTATAAATAAATATAAATAAATAAACTGTAGGATATTTAAAAAGCTTGGTCTTATCTTGATGTCTTAATGATTTTTAGCATAAAAGGAAAATGCATCATTTTGACTCATGTTGCAGTGTATTTTTGGCGATTACTGCAAATGAACCAATGCAAATGACAAATGTTCTCCACGGTTACACTGAATTTCTGTTACGTTATTTTTCCTCCTCCTGACTGTCACATCTTCATCCTAATTATTAAATATGCATTTAAATAATAATAATAATAATAATAATAATAATAATAATAATAATAATAATATAGCAATCAGATGTTTTCTCCTCTATTGTGGTGTTTTTCCATTTTTTTATCAAAGACAAATGTGGGCGGGGCTTGGTTTTTTCCATGAGGAGTTGATTGGATGGTTGTGGTTTGCTATTGGTTGATCTCTTGTGAGTGACAGTTTGACCCCGCCCCTATGTCAATAAGTACCAATCAGAAATAGAATGGGGAGGAAAGTGATTTTGATTTACTATTGGTGGATGTCTTGTAAGTGACAGTTTGACCCCGCCCATTTTTCAGCAAACACCAATCAGAGAAGAAAATTGGGAGGAAAGTGATTTTGATTTGCTATTGGTTGATTTCTTGTGAGTGATACTTTGACTCCGCCCCTTTGTCAATAAGTACCAATCAGAGAAATGAAAAGGGTGGGAAGTGATTTTGATTTGCTATTGGTTGGTCTCTTGTGAGTGACGGTTTGACCCCGCCCCTATGTCAATAAGTACCAATCAGAGAAAAGAATGGGGAGGAAAGTATCTCTTGTGAGTGACAGGTTGACCCCGCCCCTATGTCAATAAGTTCCAATCAGAGAAGAGAATGGGGAGCAAAGTAATTTTGATTTGCTATTGGTTGATCTCTTGTGAGTGACGGTTTGACCCCGCCCCTCCTATGTCAATAAGTACCAATCAAAGAAGAGAATGGGGAGGAAAGTATCTCTTGTGAGTGACAGGTTGACCCCACCCCTATGTCAATAAGTACCAATCAGAGAAGAGAATGGGGAAGTGATTTTGATTTACTATTGGTTGATCTCTTATGAGTGACAGTTTGACCCTGCCCCAATTGTTAGCAAACACCAATCAGAGAAGAGAATGGGGAGCAAAGGGATTTTGATTTACTATTGGTTGGTCTCTTGTGAGTGACGGTTTGACCCCGCCCCTCCTATGTCAATAAGTACCAATCAGAGAAGAAAATGGGGAGGAAAGTGATTTTGATTTACTATTGGTTGATCTCTTGCGAGTGACAGTTTGACCCCGCCCTTATGTCAATAAGTACCAATCAGAAAATAGAATGGGGAGGAAAGTGATTTTGATTTACTATTGGTGGATGTCTTGTAAGTGACAGTTTGACCCCGCCCATTTTTAGCAAACACCAATCAGAGAAGAAAATGGGGAGGAAAGTGATTTTGATTTACTATTTGTTGATCTCTTGTGAGTGACAGTTTGACCCCGCCCTTATGTCAGTTAAACACCAATCAGAGAAGATATATATGTATGTATTCATGTATATATATATTGTATTGAGCGTATGTGCACTGTAATATAAACGTATATTAATTTTTTATGTAAAATGTCCTTTAAATGTCCTTTAATTACTCCTGCTTCATTAGAGTGAGTATTAATACATTTAAGTACCTAGTAATATTAATTAACTACATGTTCCTATTGTTATTATATAGTTTGTGTTAGGCTGAAATGTAAGTTTAGTATTAGTTACTTGTTGTTTTGCATAATTTATTATTAATAATACAGTAAATAGACACTCAATATATACAGATGATTGCGTAAAATAAAGTGTTACTCAAATATGTAATAATATATCGTAACTGAAACTTACTTGTAATTAAAATGTCACCCGATACAGTTTTTGGTAAATAAGCCACACAGAGCGGAACTATAAACGCGCTTTCGCTGATCGCACGGAATGTTTTTATCACCGCACGAGGAAGCAGTACAAGCATGTCGCCGATCTCTGACAGTTAGCGACTTGGTTTTTCTACGTTTATTTGTGTAGTTTATGTTTATTTTATTAATATCGTGCTGGAAAAGTGTGTTATAGATCATGGCTGCCGCTCGGACTATCGGTCAGATGCTTCAGCGCCGTAAGTGGATCATAATAATACACAAGATGATCAAACTGACCTTCAGAGAGTTATGATGATCTAATAATAACAAAGCTACAGCCGACACACACATATTAGTGCTAAATAAAGCACATACACTACAATATAATGCTGGAAGAGCTCATCACTGCGATATAATTGTTAATTCTGAATCGTATTTGAATACAGAGTCAATGAATATTAAATATGGCCCACTGTATTCTGTATAGTGATTGATGGTGTGATGGAGATGTGTCCTTTTTCATGTAACACAATAATTAATTTATATTTGTAATATTTATTTAGTGAAGGCAGTATTCATTAATACAGTATTTATTACTGTAAATTCAATCACTGCAGAGGAGTAGATTCAAATAATCATTATCACTATATTTTCGCAGATGATTCATTATATTATTCATTCATTTTTGGCTGAGTCCCTTTATTCATCAGGGGTCGCCACAGCGGAATGAACCGCCAACTATTCCAGCATATGTTTTACACAGCGGATGCCCTTCCAGCTGCAACCCAGTACTGGGAAACACCCAAACTCACACACTACAGCCAATTTAGTTGATCAGTTCCCCTATAGCACATGTGTTTGGACTGTGGGGGAAACCGGAGCACGCGGAGGAAACAACACAGGGAGAACATGCAAACTCCACACAGAAACACCAACTGACCCAGCCGAGACTCAAACCAGAGACCTTCATGCTGTGAGGCGACAGTGAGCCACTCTGCCTGACCATCCTTGGGTTAAAAAGTGTCATTTAATATAAAACTTGAGAAATTAAGATGTTTACTTGCAGGATCTCTCAAATCTTTTTACAAGACCTAGAAGGGGTGTCCAAACTCGGTCCTGCAGGGCTGGTGTCCTACATATTTTAGTTCCAACCCCAATTAAACACCTAAATCAGCTAATCAAGCTCTTTCTAGGTATACTCGAAACTTCCAGGCAGGTGTGTTGAGGGAGTTGGAGCTAAACTATGCAGGCCCTCCAGGAGCGAGTTTGAACACCCCTGGCTTACCCTGTTCAGTTGATATCAGATCTAATACACAGTAATTAATTAGAAAGAGGAAATATTGACTCCTTAATGTGAACTTTTCATTTTTATTTATTTATTATTTATTTATTTATTTATTTATTTTTTGCTCTTATCATAAACTTGCTCATTTATAATTTTTTCTTAAAAATAATTTCTTTTAAGTTAAATTTTATTAAACATTATTTAATTTATTATTATTATTATTTTCTTTCAGAGGATATGTTTGTTTATAATTTATACATTTATTTTATTTTGAGGGGATAGTGGGAAAATAAGAAAAATAAGACCATCTGCAATTTTCAGAGATGTATAAAGTACTAGAGACCCAGACTTAAGTAAAAGTACAAGTGCTCTATCAAAGAAGTGACTTGAGTAGAAGTTGAAGTGCTCTTTAAGCACAATACTTAAGTGGAAGTACTAAAGTATTCAACATTGTTTGTGCTTAAGTATTGCAAGTAGTTTATTTAAAAATTTACTACTCAAGTACTGAAAGTAAAAGTACAAGTATTGCGTTAAGTAGTTATTAAAGAAAGCAGTCAAAAGATATATTGTTTTGTTTATTTTAAATATCTTTTTGGGGCACAGGATTAAGCAGAACAAAAAGAACCATGGGTTACGATTTATAATATAAATAAATAAATAAATATACTGTATATATATATATATATATATATATATATATATATATATATATATATATATATATATATATATATTATAGGTGGGCATAGATTAATTTTTTTAATCTAGATTAATCTAGATTAAAATGACTCATTTGAATTCTGCCAAAAACATTCAGAATATGTGTGCTACCCAAATAATAAGTCTTTGAGAACGGGTTTCTCAAGCCGGGTTGTCGCATTAAGCCAGGGGCTCATCTCCTGTTTCCAAAATGCATCACAAACTGCTTGAGAAACTGTTCTACTATGATAATTGGTGATGAAAATAAATGATGTTCAATAAGATGTGCTTGTGTTTACTCACTGTTTATTCAGTTACTCATCAATGTTGAACTGTAGGCCTACATAAGCTCCAAACTGCGATTTCTGATTACCTTAATCTGAAAAAAGTCTTAACTGAACTAAACAGAAAAGGAATTAAGAAGTATGCAGATATTAGTGGCATTATTCAAGTAAACACCACGGTCTTTAGGACCTTTCGCCATATTTTCCAACAACATCCACACGCGGCTGTCACTAAAGGACCGCACACACACATACACAAACACACATATCGCGAAATGCGGAAGTTTTATTTCTTCTCATTTGGCGTGCGTTATTAAACTCCATAACACTCTCACCTGTCCTTACTCATTTATTTGCCTCTAATACCCCAGTTTGTCACGAAGGCATGAATGAAATGTTCGTGAGTTAAAGTGAAACTGCTCAACTGCAGTTAGTCAGGCATCCTGCTGATTTGATTCAGAAGGGCAGACGGCTCACCGGTCAGGTATACATCCGTGCTAATATATCAAGGTGAAAATCACCATAGTTTGCCTAAAATAGACCCAGCTCCCAACCCAACTTTGAGAATAGATTAACGGCGATATTTTTTTTATCGCGCGATAAGAGTCTCTCGTTAACGCAGCACGTTAACGCCGATAACGGCCCACCACTAATATATATATATATATATGATGGGTCAAAAACCCCATTCAGTGTGACAGCCTTTATAATAGACAGTTAACGTTATGTGAACATTGCAGCATGATATGAACTGCGGTTTAGCTAACGGTAGTTAACTTATCTAGCTCTTATGGATAGCTCAAACTGCTGTTTTGTGTATTATATTATCTTTAACATGACATGTTTCTTCAAATCTGACGGTAGAGTATGCACTTCATTCTACAGTATATGAACTGTCTTTCACTCCGACAAATGCAAACATTGGCTCTGAATAGGGTCACGGGTGATCTTTTTCCTCATCACCACAACCAGCTGAAAGTGAAGGAGTTGAAGGTGGAATTTCTGGGTTTTCCATGTCTAAAACAAACTAAAGTGCTCTCAATGCAGGCAGGCAGCACTGTCTTCCTTGATCGTCTGATCAATGAATGATTAATTCGTAACATTTTTATAATTGTAACAAGTAACTATGCAACACATAAAAAATCTACTGGAGTAAAAGTATTAAGCTCATCGAAAATATGTACTGAAGTAAAAGTAGAAGTAGGAGAAGAAAACAATACTGCTGTAGAGTACAGATACAGCCTTTTAGTACTTAAGTACAGTAGTGAAGTAGTTCTACTTCGTTACTATACATCTCTGGTAATTTTACCTTTGTTGTATTGTATATTATGATGTATTGTCTTGTTAAACACCAATAAAAAAAAAAAAAAGTGTCATTTAAATTAACCGGCTGGGTCAGTTGGTGTTTCTGTGTGGAGTTTGCATGTTCTCCCCGTGTTGGCGTGGGTTTCCTCCGGGTGCTCCGGTTTCCCCCACAGTCCAAACACATGCGCTATGGGGGAATTGGTGAACTAAACTGGCCATAGTGTATGAGTGTGTGTGTGTGTGTGTGTGAGAGAATGAGTGTGTATGGGTGTTTCCCAGTACTGGGTTGCAGATGAAAAGGCATCCGCTGTGTAAAACATATGCTGGAATAGTTGGCGGTTCATTCCGCTGTGGCGACCCCTGATAAATAAAGAGACTAAGCTGAAGGCGAATGAATGTAATTATGAAGATGTGTGCTGCTGATTTATGGTTCAGTTCAGGAGGAAAAGCTAATTTAGAGAAATCAGCCTTTAAAAATATGAATTATAAATGAAGAAAATTGGTAAAATGCATTAAAAGAATAATAAAAATGTACATTTTAGATGTTTTCTTAACATTTATACTGAAGAAACACAATGAAATGTGCATGAAAAGCTGCTTTTTCTTATCAGTTTCTTGCCTTGACGCTGTATATTTGCAGTTACAGTAGTGATTTAGCAGGTAGTTTCATTCAAAATGAGGAAAACCAGTCATTGTGCTGCTAATACAGCTGCTCTACATTTTTTGCATGCGTGTTGTGGTGTGTGTGTATGTGCGCATGTGTGTATTATGACGTGTGTGTTTCGTGTGTAGGCATGGTGTCCAGCGCTGCAGCAGCTCCTCGTCTGTCGTCTGCAGCCGTTCTGGCTCAGCGCAGTGCTCAGTTCTCCAGAGAGCAGCTCCGTCAGCGAGCGCTGCAGCCGCGGGTGGAGAAGGTGGAGGTGCAGCTGCAGGGGCCGGGCCTGCAGGGGACGCTGCTTGTGATGAACAGAGGCCTGTCCACGCCGTACAGCTGCGCACGCCGTGAGTCTCTCTCACACACACACACATATATATATCACTCATCCTCTGTAGACCCTTAACCCTTGTGTGCTGTTGGGTCATTTTCATCTACTCTGGGCTGATTTGGAGGCTTCATCTGGCCTCTGTGTTTCAGAAAATGTGGTGAGTTTTGGTGACAGATCTTATTTTGACACCTATTTTGGGAAAATGCTTTGAGAATGTTCAAGAACTCATCGATACACTCAGATTGACTCCCTTTTGGTGATGCTGGTGCTGTTCTTGCCCCATTGACTTACATAATAATCACGTTTGTTGATTGTAAAGCCACGACAGCAGATAATCAGGCATTGCTGAGTGCTGCTGGTTGTCATGGTGGGATTAAGAGGGACAGGGTGTCATTTTTACTGTTGATCTTCAGAATAAATTTGTATGGGTGTGGCCTATTATATACTCCAACTGCTCTGATTGGCTGACAGTTTGGCACTGCTGCACAGGCAGTGCAGTAGAAGTGGGTGTGGATCATCCGTGAAGGCGGGGCTTATCCACATTATTACTTTGCAGACTAGAACATTCCAGAATCTGTGGTTTAGTAAGACTGACTTCAGTATAAGCTGATTTTAGAGGAAACAGAGAGTGTAGAGTTCTTATATAGTAATATATATTGCTTATACACTCACCGGCCACTTTATTAGGTACACCTGTCCAGCTGCTCATTAACACTAATGTCTAATCAGCCAATCACAGGGCAGCAACTCACTGCATTTAGGCATGTAGACATGGTCAAGACGATCTGCTGCAGGTCAAAGCGAGCATCAGAATGGGGAAGAAAGGGGATTTAAGAGACTTTGAACGTGGCATGGTTGTTGCTGCCAGACGGGCTGCTCTGAGTATTTCAGAAACTGCTGATCTACTGGGATTTTCACGCACAACCATCTCTAGGGTTTACAGAGAATGGTCCGACAAAGAGGAAATATCCAGTGAGCGGCAGTTCTGTGGGCGCAAATGCCTTGTTGATGCCAGAGGTCAGAGGAGAATGGCCAGACTGGTTCCAGCTGATAGAAAGGCAACAGTAACTCAAATAAGCACTCGTTACAACCGAGGTCTGCAGAAGAGCATCTCTGAACACACAACACGTCCAACCTTGAGGCGGATGGGCTACAGCAGCAGAAGACCACACCGGGTGCCACTCCTGTCAGCTAAGAACAGGAAACTGAGGCTACAATTCACACAGGCTCACCAAAACTGGACAAGAGAAGATTGGAGAAACGTTGCCTGGTCTGATGAGTCTCCATTTCTGCTGCCACATTCGGATGGTCGGGTCAGAGTTTGCCCTCAACAACATGAAAGCATGGATCATCCTGCCTTGTATCAGCAGTTCAGGCTGGTGGTGGTGGTGTAATGGTGTGGGGGAGATTCTCTTGGCACACTTTGGGTCCATTAGTACCAATTGAGCATCAACACCACAGCCTACCTGAGTATTGCTGCTGACCATGTCCATCCCTTTATGAGCACAGTGTCTCCATCTTCTGATGGCTACTTCCAGCAGGATAACGCACCATGTCATAAAGCGCCAATCATCTCAGACTGGTTTCTTGAACATGACGATGAGTTCACTGTACTCAAATGGCCTCCACAGTCACCAGAGCTCAATCCAATAGAGCAGCTTTGGGATGTGGTGGAACGGGAGATTGGCATCATGGATGTGCAGCCGACAAATCTGCAGCAATTGTGTGATGCTATCATGTCAATATGGAGCAAAATCTCTGAGGAATATTTCCAGTAGCTTGTTGAATCTCTGCCATGAAGGATTAAGGCAGTTCTGAAGGTGAAAGGGGTCCAACCTGGTACTAGTGAGGTGTACCTAATAAAGTGGCCGGTGAGTGTACATAATAGCACTATGAGCTCTTACATAAGATAAAAGATCAAGAGAATTTTGCTTTTCTTACTTTATGACCTTCAGTGTTCCCAAAGGGGCATTTTCATGACTCCAAGTGGCCGTCTCCAAAATTAAACCCAAGACTTGCTGTGCTCCAAAAATTGTGCCCACACATCTCATTAGGTGCAGTCAATGCTGAAATTAAACAAAGAATTGACATAAAAAAAATGAGTGATGCGTTTTTTTTTTGTCAGTATGCATGTTTATATAGTGCGTGCGTGTGTGCGTGTGTGTGTGTGCACCATTGGATAAGTTGTATTGTATATTTATCCGCCTGTTAAGTGTGATGTCACACAAAGCAGCTTCCTGGTTCAATCGCTCTATTAAACTGTGCAGGGAGACTCAACAAATGGTAATCATACATGTTTACAAAGCAATGTAAATACTTTTGAAAATCACGATCACAACATATACGTGTATCTCTGCCTAATATCAGATGGCCAGACAGTGATTAATTTTTAATATTGTTAAAATATTGATGTCTGTGATGCAGCAAGTGTCGTGTACACCATGATTTGAAATATAAATTCACTTTAATGTGTGATATGACTAAAAAGTGGTCATTAATGAACATTTTCTCCGTCTAAATGACTAGCGGCTTGGACCTGGAAACAATATTCCATACGTCACCACTTAACAAGTGAATAACCAGTGGGGAGGTTCGAGAGACACTGGTGTTGTTATTTTATGGTTGTGGACTGAAAACCTTGTGAACTCCTGCTTTAAATGAACTGTGATCAGTGCTGCAGTGATAACCAGTGTTGTGTGTGTGTGTCAGATCTGTCGGAGTGGCATGTGAACAGCAGTGCGCTGGCGCTGGTGGACGGGCAGCCGTGGCACATGCACAAACCTCTGAGCCGCTCCTGTGAGCTCACACTGCTGACATTCAGAGATCCAGACCCACAGACACTCAACCAGGTAAACTCCATCACCACTAGACCTATTATTACAATCAGAAAAACTGCTAGACATTAAAGAGCACTTTATAAATGATTGTGTGTCAGCAGTGTGTGGATATCTCCAGCCTCTAATGATTAACCTGAGTGAATTGTATTTATTATAATCAGACTTGATGAATGAAACCCTTTGATTGACATTCTCCCTTTGTACGTGTCATCAGAGGGGGAAAGCCCCGCCCACTAGAGCCCATCTCTCCATCTCATTAGCATAAACAGCAGCCCTGAGTGAGAAGCAGCCGTCTGTCCACTAGTGTTTGAGCTGCTGAAGATAATGTCAGCATAGACTAAGAGGATTATAGATGTGGACTTTTAGATGAAGCAGTAATCTGCACATTTTGTGAAGCTGCTGTTAAACAATAATTGTTGTGAAAATCACTATACAAATAGCTTAACAGGTAACACTTCACTATAAGGCTAGTTAATGCATTGTTGATCATTAGTGTGCGTCTGTGTGTGTTTCAGGCGTACTGGCGCTCCTGTGCGGCTCTTCTGGGTCTCGTCCTGGAATCAGCCTTCAAGGACCAGTTTAGTGTCGAGCTGCTCAAGATTCCTGAAGTGCCAGGTCAGACTGATCCTCTGTGTGTTTATTTTCAGCTAAAAAAAACTTGTATTGTTATTTCATGCAAAAATCAAATTGAAATTTTGTTCTTTATTATTTGATTATTTGATCCTTTTTATTTAAGCATGTCTAAAACAATTTATTTATTTATTTAGAGTGTTGTGCTTTCCATTTTCATTTTTCTGGGCTTCATTTTAATAGTTTGAATAAACAGATAATAAAAAAGCCCTGATTGTGTTTGCAGTGACGGCTGGTGCTTTCTGCTGTGATCTGCTTCTGGATCCGCTTCTGGACTCCTGGACGCCCACAGAGGTCAGAAACACCTCCTCATCACTGATTTATCCTGATCTTACTCTGCATCTCACGTGCTTTCAGTTACGATTTACAGTTTTCTGTGGCATCTAAAAGTAGTGAGGAAACAAAAAATACATGATCATTTGTTAAAAAAAACACTGTGTAGTATTCATTGTCTGATTAATTCATTCATTTTCCTTCAGCTTAGTCCCTTATTTATGAGGGGTCACCAAAGCGGAATGAACCCAGTACTGAAAAACACCCATACACACTCATACACTACAGCCAGTGTAGTTCATCAGTTCCCCTATAGCGCATGTGTTTGGACTGGGGGGAAACCGGAGCACCCGGAGGAAACCCACACCAACACGAGGAGAACATGCAAACTCCACACAGAAACACCAACTGACCCAGCCGGGACTCAAATCAATCAAATCAAAATCAAATCAAATCACTTTTATTGTCACATCATCAGCAGCACGTGTGCTATGATGAGTGAAAAGCTTAGGTGCTGGCTCCAGACAGTGCAAAATACAGACAGTGTAAATACAATGACAGTGCAAAATACAGACAGTGCAGAATACAGACAGTGCAAAATACAACAACATACTCACAAAAAACAAGACAATGTAAAATTGGCAATGTCGACAGCGATACGTAGGCAGTATTGTTTTAAGTATGGATTGGTTAAAGTGCAGTGCATGCTACATCTTGACGGTGTGCAGTGCGGGGTGTGGAAGAGTTTGTGTGGGGTGTGTTAAGTGTTCATCAGCCTGATAGTCTTAGGGAAGAAACTTTCCTTCAGTCGGCTGGTGCGTGACCGGATGCTGCGGAACCGTCTGCCTGAGGGTAGCAGAGAGAAAAGTCTATGGCTTGGGTGGCTGGAGTCGCTGATGATTCTCTTGGCTTTCCTCATGCACCTCCTGGTATAGATGTCCTGGAGGGAGGGAAGCTCACCTCCTACTACACGTCCAGCAGTACGCACGATCCTATGTAGACCTTTGCGATTGCTGCTGGTGCTGTTTCCGTACCAGGTGGTGATGCAGCCAGTGAGGATGCTCTCCACAGTGCAGGTGTAGAACGAGCGGAGGATGTGGGGGCTCATTCCAAACCTCCTGAGACGTCTGAGGAAGAAGAGGCGTTGTTGTGCCTTCCTCAGCACTGCGTCTGTGTGGGCAGTCCATGTCAGATCCTCAGCGATGTGTACTCCAAACCAGAGACCTTCTTACTGTGAGGCCACAGTGCTAACCACGGTGTCGACCCCGTATGAATAATTAAATACAATTAATCCTTCATTCATTCATTCATTTTTTTTGCGGCTTACTCCCTTTATTAATCTGGGGTTGCCACAGCGGAATGAACCACCAATTTATCCAGCATATATTTTACACAGTGGATGCCCTTCCAGCTGCAACCCATCACTGGGAAACATCCACACACACACATTCACTACGGACAATTTAGCCTACCCAATTCACTTATACCACATGTGTTTGGACTGTGGGGGAAACCGGAGCGCCCGGAGGAAACCCACATCAACACGGGGAGAACATGCAAACTCCACACAGAAACACCAACTGACCCAGCCACAATTAATCTTTGTTAACTTAAATTTGCTTTATCTTAGTCACACGTCTTAAAAACACATGCAAATTATAATATTTCACTCTATTAGAGTTAAACTTTGCAGTGTGTGTGTGTGTGTGTGTGTGTGTGTGTGTTCGCTCTGCAGGAGAATCTCCGCAGTCTGACTCGTGACGCTCTGCAGATGATCAGCAGAGATCTGCCCTGGGAGCCGCTGGAGGTTTCAGCTTCTCTGGCCTTGGAGATCTTCTCTCAGAGCAGGTCCAGCAAACACACTTTTACATTCACTACCCAAAATCTTTTAGCATTTTTATTCACATTTTTTACATTTTTATCCCCAAAAATATGCGCAAATCATATTTAGTGTGTGAGTGTGTTAATAATATAAACACTTCAGGTCATAAATGCCATAAGTTGGTTCAGCTATAAAAAAAAATTGTGTGCGTGTGTGTGTGTGTGTGTGTGTGTGTGTGTTTCAGTGATTTGTAATAATAAATAAATAAAACTTCAGAAAGAAAAATGTTTTCAATTTTTGTGTGTGTGTGTGTGTGTGTGTGTGTGTGTGTGTGTGTGTTTAGCTGTAAACAGGAGGAAATTGAAGAAGCAGCAGCTCAGAGTCAGAATGGGACAGTGACACTATACAGGTGAACATAACCCACACACAAACACACTCAACACACATGCACACACCAGCACACACACAGATGCATGCATAGCACACAACACATACATACACAACACACATGCACACACCAGCACACACACAGATGCATGCATAGCACACAACACATACATACACAACACACATGCACACACCAGCACACACACAGATGCATGCACAGCACACAACACATACATACACAACACACATGCACACTCAACATGCATGCATGCAAACACAACATGTACAATCGCAGCACACTCACGTGCACGCACAAACACACACAACACACAGTACACACAACACATACTCAAACACAAGAAACACAACATTCACACCTAAGTGGCTCAGTGGTTAGCACTGTGGCCTCACAGCAAGAAGGTCGCTGGTTCGAGTCCCAGCTGGGTCAGTGTGGAGTTTGCATGTTCTCCCCGTGTTGGTGTGGGTTTCCTCCGGGTGCTCCGGTTTCCCCCACAGTCCAAACACATGCACTATTGATTAACTAAATTGGTCGTAGTGTATGTATGTGTGTGTGTGTGAGAATGAGTGTATATGGGTGTTTCCCAGTACTGGGTTGCAGCTGGAAGAGCATCTGCTGCGTAAAACATATGCTGGATAAGTTGGCGGTTCATTCCGCTGTGGCGACCCCTGATTATTAAAGGGACTAAGTCGAAGGAAAAGGAAAGAAAAGCACACACACTGCACAAAACACACACACACACTACACAACATATACACACAATGTGCACAAAACCACAACCACACACAACATTTAGTGCTCACAGGAGAACTCGTGTTTAGAGCATCAGTGTATTATGTTCATCGTGCGTGCATGTGTGTGTGTGTTTAGGTGTGGAGATCATGTGGCGCTGAGCTCCGCCCCTCTGGTGTCCCGCACGGGTCTTTGCTCTCAGTTTGAGGTCACGTCGATACACACACTCTCAGAACACACACGCGGAGTCCAGCGCAGAGCTCAGGGGCTCTCACTGCCCGTCAACCTCACTGTGAGTACAACACACACACACACACACTCTCTTTCTCTCACACACACTCAGCAGATGCTCTGGGTCAGTTGTGATGAGCAGATCTCACCATTCCTGATTTAAAGTCCAGCTTTAGTGTGTGTTTGCTTCATTCTCAGTGTTTTTGCCTCACACAGGCTCATCACACAGTCTGGAGGAAGCTGCGGAAAAGAGCAACAAGACTAGTAAGTGTGTGTGTGTGTGTGTGTGTGTGTGTGTGAGCTGAACACGACTTGTCTTGTAAAACTACAATATTACTGTAATATTACATTAAGCATTTTAAAAATAAAACACAATTTCCGTCACATGTTTGAGAGCACGACACACACACAGACGAAGCAGAAAAGCCCAAAACTCCATCTGAAAAAGATGAAGTGAAGTCAAGTGTTTATCGTATATTCATTTTGCTTAATTTTATTGTTATGCTGCGTTCACACCAGGCGCAGATGAAGCGTCAAGTGATTTACATGTTAAGTCATGCAAATGTGCGAATAGACATCCTACGACAATGAGGCGGTGCGAGTTGATCGTTTTGAAGCGTTAAATGAGCGAATCCCTCAAGTTGAAAAATCTGAACTTCAGCAGACATTTGCACGGTTTTAACCAATCAGGAGCTGGCTCTTGTAGGAGCGTGATTATGACGTACTGCCTGTAGTTGGTGTCTGATGAACCAGACAACAGCTCATCAAACTGGTCTGGGCTCAGTCTGAAGCACCGCTGAAAGCCTTCATCATCCAGGTTCAGTTTCTGGTGGAGGTGATGAACTCACAGAGCTGCTGCACCTCTGAAAGGATCTAGTGCAGTGGTTCTCAAACTGTGGTACGCGGAAGAATCGCTGAATAGTAAAAGAATAAAATGAACACACTTTTAACCCTTTGACGTGTACATAACACTCACGTGATCAGACAGCATTGACTGTTCCCTGAAGTGTACGATTATACGGAAGTCCTAAGAGGCCATGCATTAAAATATTTTTTCTCTCTTGTTTTGTTGTGATCACGACTTAATTATCTCGTGATCTCGACATAACAAAAACTTGCTATGTCGCGATCACAACTTTTTTTTTTTTGCTTTAATTTATTTATTTATGTATTAATATTATTATTATTAGTAGTAGTATAGTAGTAGTATTAGTATTAATATCTGGCAAATGTCAGGACACCGGCCTTGCGAACAGGGAGAGAATAACTGCAGACGCTCATTCGTGCAACACATTAAAGGCGTTCAGAACAGCCATAATATGAGAGCAAACGCTCGTGCTCCTGATTAATGTACATTCATGATTATGTTCATGTATATGATCATTATTTACAATAATTTGCATCAACTGTTACCATTTTAAAGCAACTCTATGGCGCATTTTTAAAGTTGTAAATAATTTGCGGAAAGGATCAAAGCAAGTGCAGGATCTTCATCATTCTTCATCATTTAATTCATGCATGCAGCAACTTATTTAGTGCCATATAGAGTTGCCTTAAAATGGTAACAGTTGAGGGAATATTATTGTAAATAATGGTATATAATCAAATACGTGAATATAATCATAAATGTACATTAATCATGAGCACGAGCGTTTGCTCTCATATTATGGCTGTTCTGAACGCCTTTAATGTGTTGCACAAATGCGTGTCTGCAGATGGGCTATTCTCTCCCTGTTCACAGGGCCGGTGTAGACTCTCTGGCCAGACATTTGCCAGATATTAATAAATAATAATAATAATAATAATAAATGCATAAATAAATAAAAGCAAAAAAAAAATAAGTCGTGATTACGAGATAACAAGAGAGAAAAAATATTTTAATGCATGGCCTCTTAGGACTTCCGTACGATTATGCTATATTTACTTTAGTGCATCGCGTCATCAGATGTTAAACATCAGTCCGCTTGGCTCAGAGCCAGAGGAGGATGCGCGCGGTGCTTACAGAGCAGATACACACGCGCTGGAGAAGGCCTTCTGCAGACCGCTGCTGTTGTGTTGCCGTTTCAGTTACTGCAAACTCAGGATTTTCCCCATGCTGCATCACTGGTAAAATAATTATTACAGATGTGTTAAATGTGTGCTCGTAGTTGTGTAAAATAATGCGTGTTTTCGATATATATAAAGGTATTTGTTTTGTAAAGCAGCGCTGCTTTCGGTTTAGTTTGTTACCTCAGATTTAATTATTAATGTGATTTAACGAGACACAGAATGTAGACTTAAGTAACTTTGCCATGCTTGAAACTTAGAGGGAGAATATAATTTAAGTTATTCTTCGTGTGCACAGACGGAGGGACCGCAAACCGTACCCGAGTCTGCTTGAAAACAGTGGTCGGTGCGCGGTTAACTTCACGGTTCACTTATGTGATCTCATTTACACCACCAGATCACAGAAATACTGCACATATGAATGGGTAAAGCACTGTGTGCATTTAATCACTCGCGTTCTGACACACACAGGCCGACTGTAAATGACCTGCAGCAGATCTCATTTCTAATTTAAATAATTCCAAATCATATATTTAAAATGCAAGTTTAGATCTCAAAGATAAACAAACATGTCATCTGTACATGCAACCTCAAAATTACAACTTGCAAAACTTTCAAAATGTATAAAATATTAAAATTATATATATATATATATATATATATATGATAAAGCCTATATTTATCAGATGAATAAGCTATACATTAATACTTCACAAGTACAGCAGTTTTCTTTTGACTTTTTAAGAGCAGTGCCATTTTTAATAAACTTTTAAAAGCACATTCTAATTTAAATGTTTTTTTTGTTTTGATTTGGTCTGTAAGCACAGTTAATGTTCAAACTATTTATAATGTTTAAAGTGGCTGACAATAATAGATATTCTTAATAATAGGAATAAATCTGCCTTGTTTTTTAACTGTGCAGTGCTGCAGCTGCTTAATTAGGCTACTACACTACTGTATTTCAATACTGCTCATTATGGTGGTACTTGGAGAGACCATTTTTGTCTGAGGTGGTACTTGGTGAAAAAAGTTTGAGAACCACTGGTTTAGTGGACACGGCACCAATCGAATCGACGCTGTTTTTCAGCCTTCCTAAAGAACATAAACACAGCTACTCTCTCAGAAAAATCCATGTTAGCCATTTAGCAACGAAGCTAGACAGAAGCCCTGCCCATAACGTGAATCCATGAACTCAAAGGGTTCACGTGTCTGTTTAAAGGCCCGTGCACACCGAGACGTTTTTTGCCCGCGTTTTCCGACGGCCTTTAACGCCTCGTGACTAAATAAAGGGCGTCAATGTGATCGTGCACACCAACACGCAAAACGGCAGTCGCAAAAACGTCATTTAAAAAAACTGCCTCATGCTCATTTTTTGTTTTGGCGCACTGCATCAAAACTCTCTCCACCAATCAGATTGGCACTTTTGTTCACGTGCACAGAGCTGCTGAAGTTACAGTAAACAGCACTTGGAGGTGCTCAAGCGCAACACTGTCAATGCGAGCGCACATTAAAGAAGATGCCCAGAGGAGATATGAACGTGGAGCTGCTTATTGCACTGCTGAACAATAATCAGTTCTTCATCGCTAGAGCTGGAGCTGCTACTTGAATCATCCATAACAACAAGCGTGTCAACTTTGTCTTCTTTTGTGTTACAAGCGGGTGTCAGGAGCTTAAAGTTGTGTAGCGCCATCTAACGTCAAGGAGTGATTTTGCATACTCTTCTGCTCGACGCCAGTGAAAATCGCTTGGGTTTGAATCCGGAAAAATGCTGACGATAAACGCAAACGAAAAGCGGCCCGCTGTGTACGAGCCTTAAGAGCGAATAGCGCAATTTATTCACGCGTGCGGTGTCTGGTGTGAACATCATTAAAGTGAATCATTAATCCAGATTAAACCACTGAAACGGCTTGATTTGTTAATCATTAATTAAAATCTGCCCATCTCCTCTGAAACAGCAGTCCTCCTCTTATTGGGTGAAATATGCTTAGCCACACCCCTCCGATTGTTAAGCCGCGGTCACACTAGAGTTTGAGCATGTGAAATTCTGTCGTACGGCGCTGCGAAAAGGGGCGGGAT
>LR812519.1:882831-981052 GCA_903798195.1 Danio kyathit
GGTAACACAACCACTATAGTAATTGATCTGTTGTGGTGATTCTACAGTTGCTATGGTAACACTAGTAATTAACATGCTGTGGTGATTCTATAGTTGCTATGGTAACACAACTACTATAGTAACTAATGTGTTGTGGTGATTCTACAGTTGCTATGGTAACACAACCACTATAGTAATTGATCTGTTGTGGTGATTCTACAGTTGCTATGGTAACACTAGTAATTAACATGCTGTGGTGATTCTATAGTTGCTATGGTAACACAACTACTATAGTAACTAATATGTTGTGGTGATTCTACAGTTGCTATGGTAACACAACCACTATAGTAATTGATCTGTTGTGGTGATTCTACAGTTGCTATGGTAACACTAGTAATTAACATGCTGTGGTGATTCTATAGTTGCTATGGTAACACAACTACTATAGTAACTAATGTGTTGTGGTGATTCTACAGTTGCTATGGTAACACAACCACTATAGTAATTGATCTGTTGTGGTGATTCTACAGTTGCTATGGTAACACTAGTAATTAACATGCTGTGGTGATTCTATAGTTGCTATGGTAACACAACTACTATGGTAACTAATGTGTTGTGGTGATTCTACAGTTGCTGTGGTAACACAACCACTATAGTAATTGATCTGTTGTGGTGATTCTACAGTTGCTATGGTAACACTAGTAATTAACATGCTGTGGTGATTCTATAGTTGCTATGGTAACACAACTACTATAGTAACTAATGTGTTGTGGTGATTCTACAGTTGCTATGGTAACACAACCACTATAGTAATTGATCTGTTGTGGTGATTCTACAGTTGCTATGGTAACACTAGTAATTAACATGCTGTGGTGATTCTATAGTTGCTATGGTAACACAACTACTATAGTAACTAATGTGTTGTGGTGATTCTACAGTTGCTGTGGTAACACAACCACTATAGTAATTGATCTGTTGTGGTGATTCTACAGTTGCTATGGTAACACTAGTAATTAACATGCTGTGGTGATTCTATAGTTGCTATGGTAACACAACTACTATAGTAACTAATGTGTTGTGGTGACTCTACAGTTGCTGTGGTAACACAACCACTATAGTAATTGATCTGTTGTGGTGATTCTACAGTTGCTATAGTAACACAACCACTATAGAAATGAATCTGTTGTGGTGATTCTACAGTTGCTATGGTAACACAACAACAACAGTAATATAAACAAATGACCCAATACAACTATTGAGTATATTATACCACAAAGCACCAGTTTACTGTAGTAAAAATAGTTCACTTTAGTTATTACTCTATGAATGCAGCAGCATTCATTAACACAGTGCTTATTTATACAGTATATTACACTGTTTACTATAGCATGGTTCCAATAGAAAATAGCGTTTACTATAAATTACTGCAGTATTTTATGTGGTCAGGTCTAATAATTAGTGATTAGTTTACTCCAAAGACTTTAGATAATAAGAACAGTATATTACTTGTGTTTATGCCTGTGTGTAATTAGTGATGTTCCCGCCCTCTCTCTACACATACACACACACACACATGCGCGCGCGCACACACGCGCAGGACCCGCGCGCTCTCGCTCCTCCAGCCAGCTCCAGTCAGTGAGAGTTTGACCATCAGCGGTTTTCTGGACTCCAGCGCTTTTCTTCCTCCAGCTTTTGTTTCCTCGGATTCTCCTGAAAGTTCGTCCACTGTGGAGAAAATGCTGGTGTGCGTGTCTCTGCTGATATTAATTCACAGTAAGTGCTTTTGTTCCATGTGATCTCCTTAAAGTCTCATTATCTCCTTCAGAGAAGCAGATTAGCTGCTCTCAGTAATGCTTTTGTTTCTATCAGATGCCATATATATAGAGAGGGAGAGAGAGAGAGAGAGTGTGTGTGTGTGTAATGAAGCAGAGTTTGTTTATCAGCTCCTCAGGTGTTCATTCACCTGCACACACACACACACACACACACACTCGATCTGTAAACACTGACCCCAGAGCAGCAGAAAGCGCTGTGTGTGTGTTCTGCATCATGTTATTCAACATTACTCTGGTAAACAGCATGTAAACTCCGGGAGAATATGGTAATCTCGTTAAAGCTAATCTGCATTATCAGCACAGAGCTTTGTTCTTCTCAGGGCTTTAGTTATAATCTGAAGAGAAATCCCTCAACATCACTGTGTTAATAATGTGAAAGGTGACTTTAGTTTGAATTAAATAATTTCATTCGGTCAATTTAAATATTCATGTCTAATAAATGAATATTCATGTCTAATTATCTGAATTATCTCATTAACATAGTCAAAATAAGTAGAGATCATTTTGCATAAAATATTTTGTTACAATTTTTAAATATGCTATGTTGTCGTAATCCAGTGTTGGGTCAATAACATTGGGTTATTTTTTTTCAATTAAATTTAAGTGACACTTTACATTTTAACCCATTGGGTTGGGTTTGTCCATTATTTGACTTTACGTTGGCTCACAACAACTCATCAATTAGATTAGATTAGATATGTTTATTAAATGCACTTATACATTGGACAAAACCCAGCTGTTGGGTTAATAATGTTAAAATATATAATTTTTTATTAATGCAACAGTTTGGTTTGTTTATATGTTATCCAAATATTGGGGCAATATTATTCATATATTTATGGCTTTGATATATTTGCAATGTAAAGAAATTAAAAGGTTCTGTCAATTTCTGTAATAGGATTTTTTCATTAACATCATGAGATTTAGCAAACCTGGGAATAATAATAATAATAATAATAAGTACTCATTGGCCCAGTTTCACAAACAGGGTTTAGCTTAAGCCAGGACTAGACCTTAGTTAAATTAGGCTATTTAAGCCACATTTATAAAAACAGCCTTAGAAAAATATATTACTGGTGTGCAGCTGGAGACAAAAAATGACACTGCCATATTTAAAGACATCTCACTGCAAGTTATTTTCAGTTGAGACAGCTCAAACATGCCATTTAATCCAAGACTAGCCTTAAACCTTGTTTGTGAAACCGGGGGAATGTTTAAGCACTCCTGCAAAAAAAAAAAACTTTTTCAAAATAAATTGTGGTCAAATATGCATAAACCCAAGTGTTGGGTTAAAAATATATAGTTAAAATAATAAATATTTCTCTTGTTTGTTTATATTCAACCAAATTTTGGGGGAATTTACAGATTTATTTATGTTTATTTATGGCTTGGATATATTTGCAAAAATTACAACATTAAAAGTTCTGTAAATTTCTATAATTAGGTTTAGGAAAGCTCATATATCTGAAAATAGAGAGCTGTATTAACCTGCGATAATAATAGTAATGAATACTTAACTATTTGCATGCATATGTATATATGTATATAGCATGCAAATGGATGATATCTTAAAGTTCAGTAAATGTCTGTAATAAGATTTTTAGAGTTGCATCATGGGTTTTGTGGAGCCTGTAGATCAGGGGTGCCCAAACTTTTTATATGAAGGGCCAAAAAGCAAATATCATTGATAGCCGTGGACTAAAGATCAAATCTTATTTACATTAAAGTTGCCATGGGTCATTTCCTAATTTCTTTCATAATATTAAAATATTTAATTGAAAACATTTAATCTACTTTAAATTGTAACTAATGCAGTTGAACGTTTTTTAATTATAACTTATTGCAATTAAAACTTAATCAGATTTCTAACACAGTGGAGTTAAGTGCAGACTACACTAGTCAAACAGAAGCTGCCTTTGCCTTGATTCACTCACCAACGTCTCTGCATTGTCCTCTATGCATCATATGTACATTTACAACTAAATCTGATGAATTTACAGCATTTAAACTGAAATGTTTCATTTTAGACAGCTTTTTCTGTAGCTTAATAATAAAACCAACCAATAAAAGGGTACACTACATTTGAAATGACAGTCTCTAACCCATTCTCAGATGGGATGGTGGGCCAGCTCAAAGGTTACCATGGGCCAACTTTGAGCATCTCTGCTGTAGATCATCTGAAAGTAACCCCCAGCAGCAGCAGACCGTGGTATTTCTGTCATTAACCGCGGTATTTGTGAGGGAATGTTCTGGTGCTGCTCCAGGAGACCACATGCAGAGACTGCGCTGCTGTTCTGGAGATGCGTTTGGGTTTGGGTGGTCATCTTCACATTCTGCTTCTGTGCATCTGTTGATTCTGGCTGCGCTTTAATAATGCTGTCCATTCTGCACAAACACACCGAGCTCCATCAGATCCCAGACACACTTGTGATGAAGTGACGTGTGTGTGTGTGTGTGTGTGCGGGGTGTGTCTGTACCAGCTGTTCCAGGCAGAGTTTCACAGACACACACACACAGAGGGTCTTTGTTCTTTCGGTCTCTTGTGCTCCACAAACCTAATAACACACACTGAACAACACAACAACAGGGAGAGGAACTTAACTTATTCACACTATTGTCAAATTTACATCATGTCTAAATATTTCCAAAGTCATTTCAGCACATTTCTAATCATAATAGTTTTAATAACTCATCTCTAATAACTGATTTCTGTTCTCTTTGTCATGATGACAGCACATAATATTAGACTAGATATTCTTCAAGACACTAGTATTCAGCTTACAGTGACATTTAAAGGCTTCACTAGGGTAATTAGGGTAAAGTTAGGGTAATTAGGCAAGTCATTGTAAACCATATATTGTACAGCCCTAGTGGAGAATCCTCTGCTGTGGTTGTTGTTGATGTTTGCTGGCGTCAGTCTCTGATAGGCAAAGATGAGTGCAGATGTGTGTGTGTGTGTGTTTGCTGACTCAGGACATCAGCGCTGACAGGTGTGTGTGTATGTGTGCATGTGTGCCTGCATGTCAGTGTGTGTGTGTGTGTGTGTGTGTACCTTGTATTCCTCATGTTGTGTGCACCATTTGTCCCCACATGTATAGCAATACCAGTACATTTTGACCTTGTCTGTTCATCTGTTTAGGAAAGACTCATGAATCAGACAGAATGAAGTGTGAATGTGTGTAAGTGTGAGATGGTGTGTATGAGTTTGTCAGTGTGTATGAGTGTCATTATGTGTGCGTATGTTTGTGTGCATCTGTGTGTGTGTATCTGATGTATGTTCAGCGAGTGCATGTGTGACCTGCATGTCAGTGAGTGTGTGTGTGTGTGAGTGTGTGTGTGTGTGTGTGTGTGAGTTTGTGTTTATGAGTTTAAATGCGTGTATCTTGTGTGTGTACATAAGTGTGTGTGTGTGTGTGTGTGTGTTTGTGTTTATGAGTTTAAATGCGTGTATCTTGTGTGTGTACATGAATGTGTGTGTGTGTGTGTGTGTGTGTGTGTGTGTGTGAGTTTGTGTTTATGAGTTTAAATGCGTGTATCTTGTGTGTGTACATGAGTGTGTCTGTGTGTGTGTGTGTGTGTGTGTGTGTGTGTGTGTGTGTGTGTGAGTTTAAATGCATGTATCTTGTGTGTGTACATGAGTGTGTGTGTGTGTGTGTGTGAGTTTATGAGTGTAAATGCGTGTATCTTGTGTGTGTACATGAGTGTGTGTGTGTGTGTGTGAGTTTATGAGTTTAAATGCGTGTATCTTGTGTGTGTACATGAGTGTGTGTGTGTGTGTGTGTGTGAGTTTATGAGTTTAAATGCGTGTGTCTTGTGTGTGTACATGAGTGTGTGTGTGTGTGTGTTTGTGTGAGTTTATGAGTTTAAATGCGTGTGTCTTGTGTGTGTACATGAGTGTGTGTGTGTGTGTGTTTGTGTGAGTTTATGAGTTTAAATGCGTGTGTCTTGTGTGTGTACATGAGTGTGTGTGTGAGTGTGTGTGTGTGAGTTTATGAGTTTAAATGCGTGTGTCTTGTGTGTGTACATGAGTGTGTGTGTGTGTGTGTTTGTGTGAGTTTATGAGTTTAAATGCGTGTGTCTTGTGTGTGTACATGAGTGTGTGTGTGAGTGTGTGTGTGTGAGTTTATGAGTGTAAATGCGTGTGTCTTGTGTGTGTACATGAGTGTGTGTGTGTGTGTGTGTGTGTGAGTTTATGAGTGTAAATGCGTGTGTCTTGTGTGTGTACATGAGTGTGTGTGTGTGTGTGTGTGTGTGTGTGTGTGAGTTTATGAGTGTAAATGCGTGTGTCTTGTGTGTGTACATGAGTGTGTGTGTGTGTGTGTGTGTGTGAGTTTATGAGTTTAAATGCGTGTGTCTTGTGTGTGTACATGAGTGTGTGTGTGAGTGTGTGTGTGTGAGTTTATGAGTTTAAATGCGTGTGTCTTGTGTGTGTACATGAGTGTGTGTGTGTGTGTGTTTGTGTGAGTTTATGAGTTTAAATGCGTGTATCTTGTGTGTGTACATGAGTGTGTGTGTGTGTGTGTGTGTGTGAGTTTATAAGTTTAAATGCGTGTGTCTTGTGTGTGTACATGAGTGTGTGTGTGTGTGTGTGTGTGAGTTTATGAGTTTAAATGCGTGTATCTTGTGTGTGTACATGAGTGTGTGTGTGTGTGTGTGTGTGTGTGTGTGTGTGTGTGTTTATGAGTTTAAATGCGTGTGTCTTGTGTGTGTACATGAGTGTGTGTGTGTGTGTGAGTTTGTGTTTATGAGTTTAAATGCGTGTATCTTGTGTGTGTACATGAGTGTGTGTGTGTGTGTGTGTGTGTGTGTGTGTGAGTTTATGAGTGTAAATGCGGGTATCTTGTGTGTGTACATGAGTGTGTGTGTGTGTGTGTGTGTGTGAGTTTATAAGTTTAAATGCGTGTGTCTTGTGTGTGTACATGAGTGTGTGTGTGTGTGTGTGTGTGAGTTTATGAGTTTAAATGCGTGTATCTTGTGTGTGTACATGAGTGTGTGTGTGTGTGTGTGTGTGTGTGTGTGTTTATGAGTTTAAATGCGTGTGTCTTGTGTGTGTACATGAGTGTGTGTGTGTGTGTGAGTTTGTGTTTATGAGTTTAAATGCGTGTATCTTGTGTGTGTACATGAGTGTGTGTGTGTGTGTGTGTGTGTGTGTGTGTGTGTGTGTGTGTGTGTGTGTGAGTTTATGAGTTTAAATGCGTGTATCTTGTGTGTGTACATGAGTGTGTGTGTGTGTGTGTGTGTGTGTGTGTGTGTGTGTGTGTGTGTGAGTTTATGAGTTTAAATGCGTGTATCTTGTGTGTGTACATGAGTGTGTGTGTGTGTGTGTGTGTGTGTGTGTGTGTGTGTGTGTGTGTGGTGTGTGTGTGTGTGTGTGTGTGTGTGTGTGTGTGTGTGTGTGAGTTTATGAGTTTAAATGCGTGTATCTTGTGTGTGTACATGAGTGTGTGTGTGTGTGTGTGTGAGTTTGTGTTTATGAGTTTAAATGCGTGTATCTTGTGTGTGTACATGAGTGTGTGTGTGTGTGTGTGTGTGTGTGTGTGAGTTTATGAGTTTAAATGCGTGTGTCTTGTGTGTGTACATGAGTGTGTGTGTGTGTGTGTGTGTGTGAGTTTATGAGTTTAAATGCGTGTATCTTGTGTGTGTACATGAGTGTGTGTGTGTGTGTGTGTGTGTGTGAGTTTATGAGTGTAAATGCGTGTATCTTGTGTGTGTACATGAGTGTGTGTGTGTGTGTGTGTGTGTGAGTTTATGAGTTTAAATGCGTGTGTCTTGTGTGTGTACATGAGTGTGTGTGTGTGTGTGTTTGTGTGAGTTTATGAGTTTAAATGCGTGTATCTTGTGTGTGTACATGAGTGTGTGTGTGTGTGTGTGTGTGTGAGTTTATAAGTTTAAATGCGTGTGTCTTGTGTGTGTACATGAGTGTGTGTGTGTGTGTGTGTGAGTTTATGAGTTTAAATGCGTGTATCTTGTGTGTGTACATGAGTGTGTGTGTGTGTGTGTGTGTGTGTGTGTGTGTGTGTGTTTATGAGTTTAAATGCGTGTGTCTTGTGTGTGTACATGAGTGTGTGTGTGTGTGTGAGTTTGTGTTTATGAGTTTAAATGCGTGTATCTTGTGTGTGTACATGAGTGTGTGTGTGTGTGTGTGTGTGTGTGTGTGTGTGTGAGTTTATGAGTTTAAATGCGTGTATCTTGTGTGTGTACATGAGTGTGTGTGTGTGTGTGTGTGTGTGTGTGTGTGTGTGTGTGAGTTTATGAGTTTAAATGCGTGTATCTTGTGTGTGTACATGAGTGTGTGTGTGTGTGTGTGTGAGTTTGTGTTTATGAGTTTAAATGCGTGTATCTTGTGTGTGTACATGAGTGTGTGTGTGTGTGTGTGTGTGTGTGTGTGTGTGTGTGTGTGTGTGTGTGTGTGTGTGTGTGTGTGTGTGAGTTTATGAGTTTAAATGCGTGTATCTTGTGTGTGTACATGAGTGTGTGTGTGTGTGTGTGTGAGTTTATGAGTTTAAATGCGTGTATCTTGTGTGTGTACATGAGTGTGTGTGTGTGTGTGTGTGTGTGTGTGTGTGTGAGTTTATGAGTGTAAATGCGTGTATCTTGTGTGTGTACATGAGTGTGTGTGTGTGTGTGTGTGAGTTTATGAGTTTAAATGCGTGTGTCTTGTGTGTGTACATGAGTGTGTGTGTGTGTGTGTGTGTGTGAGTTTATGAGTTTAAATGCGTGTATCTTGTGTGTGTACATGAGTGTGTGTGTGTGTGTGTGTGTGTGTGAGTTTATGAGTGTAAATGCGTGTATCTTGTGTGTGTACATGAGTGTGTGTGTGTGAGTGTGTGTGTGTGAGTTTATGAGTGTAAATGCGTGTATCTTGTGTGTGTACATGAGTGTGTGTGTGTGTGTGTGTGTGTGTGTGTGAGTTTATGAGTGTAAATGCGTGTATCTTGTGTGTGTACATGAGTGTGTGTGTGTGTGTGTGTGTGAGTTTATGAGTTTAAATGCGTGTGTCTTGTGTGTGTACATGAGTGTGTGTGTGTGTGTGTGTGTGAGTTTATGAGTTTAAATGCGTGTATCTTGTGTGTGTACATGAGTGTGTGTGTGTGTGTGTGTGAGTTTATGAGTTTAAATGCGTGTATCTTGTGTGTGTACATGAGTGTGTGTGTGTGTGTGTGTGAGTTTGTGTTTATGAGTTTAAATGCGTGTATCTTGTGTGTGTACATGAGTGTGTGTGTGTGTGTGTGTGTGTGTGAGTTTATGAGTTTAAATGCGTGTATCTTGTGTGTGTACATGAGTGTGTGTGTGTGTGTGTGTGTGTGTGTGTGAGTTTATGAGTTTAAATGCGTGTATCTTGTGTGTGTACATGAGTGTGTGTGTGTGTGTGTGTGTGTGTGTGTGTGTGTGTGTGTGTGTGTGTGTGTGTGTGTGTGTGTGTGTGTGTGTGTGTGTGTGTGTGTGTGTGTGTGTGTGTGTGTGTGTGTGTGTGTGAGTTTATGAGTGTAAATGCGTGTATCTTGTGTGTGTACATGAGTGTGTGTGTGTGTGTGTGTGTGTGTGTGAGTTTATGAGTGTAAATGCGTGTGTCTTGTGTGTGTACATGAGTGTGTGTGTGTGTGTGTGTGTGTGTGTGAGTTTATGAGTTTAAATGCGTGTATCTTGTGTGTGTACATGAGTGTGTGTGTGTGTGTGTGTGTGTGTGTGTGTGTGTGTGAGTTTATGAGTGTAAATGCGTGTATCTTGTGTGTGTACATGAGTGTGTGTGTGTGTGTGTGTGAGTGTGTGTGTGTGAGTTTATGAGTGTAAATGCGTGTATCTTGTGTGTGTACATGAGTGTGTGTGTGTGTGTGTGTGTGAGTGTGTGTGTGTGAGTTTATGAGTGTAAATGCGTGTATCTTGTGTGTGTACATGAGTGTGTGTGTGTGTGTGTGTGTGTGTGTGTGTGTGTGAGTTTATGAGTGTAAATGCGTGTATCTTGTGTGTGTACATGAGTGTGTGTGTGTGTGTGTGTGTGTGTGTGTGAGTTTATGAGTTTAAATGCGTGTGTCTTGTGTGTGTACATGAGTGTGTGTGTGTGTGTGTGTGTGTGTGTGAGTTTATGAGTGTAAATGCGTGTATCTTGTGTGTGTACATGAGTGTGTGTGTGTGTGTGTGAGTTTATGAGTTTAAATGCGTGTGTCTTGTGTGTGTACATGAGTGTGTGTGTGTGTGTGTGTGTGTGTGTGTGAGTTTATGAGTGTAAATGCGTGTGTCTTGTGTGTGTACATGAGTGTGTGTGTGTGTGTGTGTGAGTTTATGAGTTTAAATGCGTGTGTCTTGTGTGTGTACATGAGTGTGTGTGTGTGTGTGTGTGTGTGTGTGTGTGTGTGTGTGTGTGTGTGTGTGTGTGAGTTTATGAGTGTAAATGCATGTATCTTGTGTGTGTACATGAGTGTGTGTGTGTGTGTGTGTGTGTGTGTGTGTGTGTGAGTTTATGAGTGTAAATGCGTGTATCTTGTGTGTGTACATGAGTGTGTGTGTGTGTGTGTGTGAGTTTATGAGTGTTTTTGAATGAGAAGCTGTAATGTAGCCGTGGCGGGAGGAATTGTGGTGTGGCGCCCCGCCATGGAGGAATGAATGTAGCGGAAACCATGCAGGTCGCAATAGCAAACATGTTGTGTTGTGCGATTATATTGTCACAGAAATGCCTGCGATAAGCAATATTAGTATCATTTTGAGATTATTTTGATTAAACAACAGCATAATAAAGCAGATAGCCATAAACACTTTTAAGGGAGAAAGACTTTTCATTCATAAAGTTATTTAGATGATGTTAAAAATCTAAATGGCCAACATTAATAAACATCCTATCAAGTAAATGTTTAAATACGTATAAACTTTGACACCGGTGGGGTAGAATGTACTGTAAATGTCCTTGTAAAATGGCTTTAATGGCATTTGTGAATTTGTAAATATTTATTGCAACGCCAAACATGTATTGAGGTTATGTTGCACAGTAAGTCGATATATTGATTATTGGGACAGGCCTAATTGCAGATCTTGCTATATGACTATTGCATATGCACACACTGTGATATCGATGCTGAAACCATATATATTAAAGAGTCTTAAAGGTCTTAAAGTGTATTTTATTCCCTAATTCCTCTGTATAAACCCTAAAATAAGGAGATCTGTAATGAATGATGGATTCTGAACTCTTTTTAAGCTTCAAAACACAATGAGCGTATGGTCTGATCACTGCATCTCCTGCGGGTCGCACTCTGCATGGCACTCAACTTAAAACACAATCAGAAACAGGAAGACCAACAATGAATGTCATGCTATTCAGGAAGAGAAACACCTGTTTCCTCTTCCTGTGCGTTAAATAGAGCCAGCTTTAGCCACAAACACACAGAAGCTGGAGATTATTTGTGTCTGTTCGGTACAGGAGACGCTGATAATGAAATGCTCTATGTTTAGACGTCTATATAGTGGTTGTTGATCCCTCTGGGAGTCTTCAGACACAATCACACATTCACTCTTCAGGCTCTTTAGAAACACGAGCTTCACTTAATATTAAACACGCCTCCACAATTTAAAAGAAACAGGATCTGTATGACAAATACTGGCTTCATGTCAACGTGTACAAGAAGGATGTGTATCTGAAACGCAACAAAATTGTGGTGTGCTTCAGAACAGCGCCCTCTAATGGATTTGTCATCTGAAATAAACAACAATACATTCCCTAATAATGCATTTCAGATTCATAAAACTGTAGACAGCGCCCTCTAATGGATTTGTCATCTGAAATAAACAACAATACCTTCCCTAATAATGCATTTCAGATTCATAAAACTGTAGACAGCGCCCTCTAATGGATTCGTCATGTGAAGCGTGCAAAAAAATGTATCCTCAGTAACATATTTAAGATTTGCAAAATGGTAGACAGCGCCCTCTGGTGGATTTGTCATCTGAAACGTACAACAAACATTCCCTAAGTTACGTATTACAGACTTACAAAAAGTAGACAGCGCCCTCTGGTGGATTTGTTGTCTGAAATGTTCAACAAAATGTTCCCTAAGTTGCGTATTACAAACTTACAAAAAAGTAGACAGCGCCCTCTGGTGGATTTGTCATCTGAAACGTACAACAAAACGTTCCCTAAGTTACGTATTACAGACTTACAAAAAGTAGACAGCGCCCTCTGGTGGATTTGTCATCTGAAACGTACAACAAAACGTGCCCTAAGTTACGTATTACAGACTTACAAAAAGTAGACAGCGCCCTCTGGTGGATTTGTTGTCTGAAATGTTCAACAAAATGTTCCCTAAGTTGCGTATTACAAACTTACAAAAAAGTAGACAGCGCCCTCTGGTGGATTTGTCATCTGAAACGTACAACAAACATTCCCTAAGTTACGTATTACAGACTTACAAAAAGTAGACAGCACCCTCTGGTGGATTTGTCATCTGAAACGTACAACAAAACGTGCCCTAAGTTACGTATTACAGACTTACAAAAAGTAGACAGCGCCCTCTGGTGGATTTATTATCTGAAACGTACAACAAAACGTTCCCTAAGTTACGTATTACAGACTTACAAAACAGTAGACAGCACCCTCTGGTGGATTTGTTGTCTGAAATGTTCAACAAAATGTTCCCTAAGTTGCATATTACAAACTTACAAAAAAGTAGACAGCGCCCTCTGGTGGATTTTTCATCTGAAATAATAAAGAAAAAAATGAAAGATGAGACTAATAACGGCATCCAGAAGACATAACAGCGTCAAATTTACGGTCCTGCCCCATAAACGTTGCATTAGAAACACCTCGCATACGCTGCAATTTGCATAGCTTTTATAAATGTACACAGAACCTCTATTATTTAAGTTGCTGATGACCGTTAAACGCATCACAACCGTCCATCTGTGTTCATTCCTCCTCCTGATGTGTGTTTCAGGCATCCCTGTGGTCCCCGTTACCGTCAGCAGCCGCAATCCTAAAGTGGAGGTGCACGAGTTCTCAGGTGAGTTGGAGTCAGTTCTTCATGCAGACGTCAGTCATACCTGTAGGATGAGCTCTAAAATCTGTCTCTTTCCACAGATGCAGAGCTCTCCTGCGAGTTCAAGACCGAAAAAGACACCAACCCTCGCATCGAGTGGAAGAGGAAAGACAAGGAAAAAGACGTGTCCTTCGTTTACTATGGAGAACAATTCGTGGGTAACTAATGAAACACTTCATTCGCTAACACATAGGAGAGACTCACTGTTACTTTAATGAAGTATACACTTGTAGAATCTCAATAGCATAGCAACACCCTAGCAACCTGATTCCTACACTCTTAACACCATAGCAAACACAATAATATTCACTAGCATCCCAAGTAGCAGACTAACAACCACTCATAACACCCTAGCAACCAAATTCAAAACTCTCATTACACCCTAACCATAACATTTCAAACTCTTATAGCGTCCTATCAACCAAATTACAACACTCATAACACATAGAAACCATTATCCTATGCTCACAACACCCTAGCAACCAAATTCCAATGCTCATACACATACTAATCATCACCCTATCCCTGTAACACCCTAGCAACCAAATTCAAATGCTCATAAGTTATAACATATAGCAACCATCACACTATGCTCATAACACCTTAGCAACCAAATTCCAACACTTATAATCCCCCTATGCTCATAACACATTAGCAACCAAATTTTGATGTGTATAATATCCTAGCTACCGGATTCCTAACACATACTGTAACACCCTAGCAATGTCATTCCAAACAGTCATAACACCCTAGCAACCACATTCCACTGGCAATAACACCCTAGCAACCACATTCCAACACCCATTAACACCCCTAGCAACCACATTCTAATGTCAATAACACCCTAAAAACCACATTCCAACACACATTAACACCCTAGCAACCACATTCCACTGACAATAACACCCTAGCAACCACATTCCAACACCCATTAACACCCTAGAACTTACTTATTTGTCAGACTGCTCACTTCCTGCAGGATCGTCATAGCAATAGTTTAACGCACACTGTACTGAATGTGTTCAGGGCCGTTTCAGAAGCGTGCAGATATCACAGGAGCGACGGTGAGGCTACGCAGTGTCACTCAGGCGGACGCGGGCGAATATCGTTGTGAGGTCAGCGCTCCGAGTGACTCCATCTCACTGGGAGAAACCAACGTCACGCTGAGAGTGCTGGGTAACACTCGTCGTCATCCTTCATGCAGAGTAACGGTGTTGTGCGGCTGTGTTTGACCTGTTTCTGCTGTAGTTCCTCCTCAGACTCCCTCATGTGACGTGCCCAGCTCTGCTCTGACGGGCTCTCAGGTTGAGCTGCGCTGTAGAGACCGACACAGCATCCCACCCGCCGTCTACACCTGGTACAAAGACAACCGTGCACTGCCCATCCGGCATCCCAACTCCACATACACCGTCAATGAGTTCACCGGTGTGCTGGTCAGTAGAAGAAACAAACACTCAGAACACCCTAACAACCAAATTCCAATGTCAATAACACATATCTATGCTCAAACCACCCCAGAGACCACATTCCAAAAACTCATAACAACCTAGCAACTGTATTCCAACACTCATATCACCCCAGCAACCACATTCCAAACACTCATAACACCATAGCAACCACAGTCCTATGCTCAAAGCACTCTAGTGACCACGTTCCAAAAACTCATAACAACCTAGCAACTGTATTCCAACACTCATATCACCCCAGCAACCACATTCCAAACACTCATAACACCATAGCAACCACAGTCCTATGCTCAAAGCACCCTAGTGACCACGTTCCAAAAACTCAACCTAGGAACTGTGTTCCAACACTTGATTCACCCTAACAACCACATTCCAAACACTTATAACACCATAGCAACTACAGTCCAATGATAATTGTTACCTTAGCTACCACATTCTGAAAAGTCATTACAACCTTGTAACTGTATTCCAACACTCATATTACCCTAACAACTACATTCCAAGCACTCATAATACCATAGCAACCAAAGTCCTATGCCAATAAATACCCATCCACCACATTTCAAAAACTCATAACAACCTAGCAACGGTATTCCAACACTTGTTTCACCCTAACAACCACATTCCAAACACTCATAACACCATAGCAACCACAGTCCTGTGTATATGTCCGAGTTATTTCATTTATGCCTTTGCTGTATTTTACTGAATGCATCGCATGAAATGAATTTCTGACGTGTGTGTGTGTGTGTGTGTGTGTGTGTGTGTGTGTGTGTGTGTGTGTGTGTGTGTGTGTGTGTGTGTGTGTGTGTGTGTGTGTGTTGATTGTGCAGTTCTGAGGTGAATGTCCTCATCTTCAGCTCTATTATGAAGCTGTGAGTGTCACACAGACAAAGCCGTGATGACAGACCGACACCAGCTACTGCAGAGAACACTGACACTGTCTGACACACACAGACACACACACACACACACACACACACACACACACACACACACACACACACACACACACACACACACACACACACACACACACACACACACACACACACACACTCAAACAAACACACAGTAGACACACACACACACACACACACACACACACACACAAACTAACACTATCTGACACACATACACACACAGACACACTTCAGAATCACACACACACGCACACACACTCTTAAACGCGTACACAAAGACACATACACACTTGCACTCATTGGAAACACACGCACACATCAGACACACTCAGACACACATCAGAATCACACACACACTCTTAAACAAACACGTACACAAACACACATCAGACACACACTCACTAGAAACACACACACACACATACAGAGAGACTAACACTATCTGACACACATACACACACACATACATTAGAAGCACATCAGAAACACACATACGCTCTCACACAAACACACTCACACACACACACACTCATAAGCACACATCAGACACACTCTAACACTGTCTAACACACACGACGCACACATTGGAAGCACACACATTCTCTCACAAACACATACATAAACACACAAACACACATCACACACACACACACTCAAACAAACACACATTAGACACACAAACACACACTCAAACAAACACATACACAAACACACATTAGACACACACACACACACACACACACTCACTAGAAACACACACACATCAGGCACACACTCACACTCACTAGAAACACACACACACACACACACACACACACACACACACACACACACACACACACACACACACACACTCACTAGAAACACACACACACACACACACACACACACTCACTAGAAACACACACACACACACACACACACACACACACACACCAGATACCTTTAAATGAGTCATTTCAGGATAGCTGTAATGATTCAGTTCAGTGACTGATCTGAGTGATTCGTTAGATTGATTCCTGAATCTGATTCTCTCTCTGCTGTTCAGATGTTTCAGACGGTGAGCCGCTCAGATGCAGGTCAGTATCACTGCGAGGCCAAAAACGGAGTCGGACCCCCCAAGAGCTGCCAGCACACACACATGCAGATCGGTGAGTGTGAGTGTGTGTGTGTGTGTGTGTGTGTATCTGCATATATTTCTGTATATGTGTGTATGTTTCTGTATGAGTCTATCTGTGATTTCTGTGTGTGTGTGTCAGATGACCTGAACGTGGCGGCGGTGGTCTCAGCTGTGGTTCTGGTGTGTGTGATCCTCGTCCTCTGTGCGTTTGGAGTGTGTTTGGCTCATCGACAGGGATATTTCAGCCGTGAGTCTCTCATGTTGCTCATTTACAGAAGCCCAGCATGTTTAAGGGTCAGTTCACACAGGAATGAAAATGTTGAGTAGGGGGAGGGGTTTATTTAGTCTCCGCCCATTATCTTTCACTCACAGCAAACTTTCATCCAATCAGAGAAGGGCTGCTGTTACAGAGCAGATGGCTAGATTCTGATTAAAGATGACCGAAACAAACTGATTCAGTGGATTAACTCACGCAGTAGAGATGGGCGGATCAGCTGATCTGTCACTCAAATCCGCAGCTTCATACTGATCATCCACCGCAGAGCGATGCAGTGGCGCAGTAAGTAGTGCTGTCGCCTCACAGCAAGAAGGTCACTGGTTTGAGCCTCGGCTGGGTCAGTTGGCATTTCTGTGTGGAGTTTGCATGTTCTCCCTGCGTTCGTGTGGGTTTCCTCCGGGTGCTGCGGGTAGGCTAAATTGTCTGTAGTGTATGAGTGTGAATGAGAGTGTATGGGTGTTTCCCTGAGATGGGTTGCAGCTGGAAAGGCATCCGCTGCGTAAAACATGTGCTGGATAAGTTGGCGGTTCATTCCGGATTAATAAAGGGATTAAGCTGAAAAGTTTATGCTGCTGACTTCTGATTTTCAGGTGGAAATGCTCGAGTTAACATTTCATTTTCAGTCATTTTAGCATGTAAATTAAAAAAAAATGCAAATGTAAAAACTGATTTTGCAGCTAAATTAAATCATTGAGTGTCCTGAGTGTCTCACTTCATTTCTCTTCTGTTTGTTTTCTCTTTGCTGACCCTTTAATCCACAGGACACAGAGGAAGGTAAGAGTACTAGTTTACTACCTTCATCTAACACCGTGGTTCTCAAAGTGGGGTTCGGGACCCCCCGAGGGGTTGCGGGACAATGAAGAGGGTGTCGCCTGGTGATTTCCAAAAATCTATTTATTTTTATTAAACCATATCCATAACCTACAGAAGAGGGAAAAAATGTTGTTTATAGTTATTATATACTATATAGTTACTACAGTAGCTTAAGGCCCACACGAAACCTGCGCGCAGAATCCTGCTGACTTTATCATTAATTCTGTTTACAGTTAACCATTTACTGTTAATCTAATTGGATTTGCATTTTAAACATTAAATAAAAGTAAAAAGACATTGGCCCAGTTTCACAAACAGGGTTTAGCTTAAGCCAGGACTAAACCTTAGTTAAATTAGGCTATTTAAGCCACATTTATAAAAACGGCTTTAAAAAAATACATCACTGGTGTGCACCTGGAGACAAAAAATGACACTGCCATATTTAAAGACATCTCACTGCAAGTTATTTTCAGTTGAGACAGCTCAAACATGCAATTTAATCCAAGACTAGCCTTAAACCTTGTTTGTGAAACCGGGGGATTATGTTTTATTTCACATATTAAGGTTTTAGTTCTGATACTCCCAAAATAATCTGCAGATTTTTACCAAAATTCACAGCAGAAATAGTAAAAAACGTCCACAGATTGCGTCTGGACCATAGACTGTAAAATATATGGACGTAGTATCCGTGACGTCACCCATAGCTTTCTGAAGAACCCAAAAGAAGCTACTAGAAGGCGTGGCCGACCGTCGCCATTTTGTTCGCGCGTCATCGCACCAACCCGGGCATACCATACAAGGGCAAAGAGGCGGAGCGTGAGCGGAGCTACAGACGCCCTGCTTAGACTGGCTTTCCTAAGGGAGAAACGCTTAATACTTCATCACCTGCGACTCGTTTGTGTTCTGACCACATGTGCTTGGTTGTACACTTTATCAAGTGTTTAGTCTTTTAAAAACACTGTTTCATAAGCAACGTCATAAGCGCAATGCTTAGTTGCATTAATGCGTTACATATTGAACCACTAAACATTGTGCTTATGATGTTTTTCAACAGGAGGAAAGTGCGAATGACTTCCAAACACTTCAGATATAGTCTGTGTTAGTAAATGCAAGGCTAATTATGAAGTCCAGGCAGAACACTGTATGACAACGCTTCAGATGACTGTTCTAGAGCCTACAGCTAATAATCTGTCAGATTCTGGAGTGCATTACAGCTCTAAAGAACATTATAAATGATAAATGATCTTAAATAAAACAAATACATTCATAGAGATGGTATATAATTTCACTCACCTGGGAAATGGAGGCCACGTGAATGGCTTGTGAGCACAATTAAGTGCACACAGCATGCCATATCATCTGATAATTGTAGGAAATAATTCCAAAAGGCAGCTGACTGTGTAAAGCCACATAAAACAACACAAAAATACGATGAATATGCAGAGTTCAGCGGCTAATCAGCCGGAATCAGCTGAGGTGAAGGCGACCAGCGAGACCTAGCTGTCACTCAAGTGGCCACGCCCTTAATTATGCAGACTTAATATAACCTAATATAAAGGAAACGGATGAGTTATAAAGAAATTCACCCCCCTCACAGTTGTCACGAAGGCTAATATTAGCTATATGAACCAAAATCGCTCTTTGTATCAGGCTGTAAACACCTTTATTCTGCTGTAAAGTCGGCCATTCTAGCAGTGGGCTCAATAGAAATCTGCTCTATAATGGATTCAGGTCTAGCGGGATTTCAGATGAATTGCACTTTCAGTTACTTCCGTATTGGCTTCCTGAGGGAGAGCGGGAGGTTGCCGCTTGGTCTGGCCCTACTATAGTTACTAGTTGTATTGGATTGCGACCGCTGGGGTAATGACATTATATTAAAGACACAGCAAAAGCGTCAGATGCAGATTGATTTTATAACACCAGGGTAAACTCTCTGGCACATTTACAGCTCTGACATACATTAACAAAAATAAACGAAGAATAGGCTTGGGTCTGTTGGTGTGTGCGCGCCTTTGCATGCAAGGTTTCTGTGTTTATAACCACCTCAGAGGATATTGGGGGGTCGCGAGTCACTGGCATTGTTATTTTGGGGGTCGCGGGCTGAAGTGTTTGAGGACCCCTGATCTAACAGACTGAATCTGTGTGTGTGCATGCGTGTGTGTATTACTTCAAAACGAATGAACCAGTCGCTGCAAAAAATAATTCACTTCTTCAATGCGTTGGAAACAGCACACGCTGTCAAATCTGTGTAATGCAACAAACACTGATCAAACGTGCATTAGAATTGACTTTCAAACACACTGCTAACATTGAATTGAAAGTGTAACCTATAAATATAGCTAGCTTAACGTCTGATATCATTAAATATGAAGTGTCTGTATAATATATGATCTTTAACCAATTATCACGGCACTAATTGTTTTATTGTGGGCTCTGCTGAACAGGTCAACAGGAGATTAACTAATATATTAATTATAATATTATATTATGTCTTTTGATTTGACAAATGTCTCATTAGAACGTCTACAAACTCGAAAAACCCATCTGAGATCAGGTAAAAACTATAAAACCTGTTCAGCGATTCTCCACCAGGGGGCGATCTGAGTGAACACGCGTGAGTCATGCTGATCTGATGGTGTTACAGCACTGATCGCCCCCTAGTGGAGACACGTTACAATCTTATAAACATTTTTAAACAGGAATAACAGTGTGTATGAGTGTATATATGTGTGTGTGTGTGCATATATGCATGTTTGTGAGTGTGTGTGTGTATGTATTAGTCTGTATATGTTTGTGCATGTGAGTGAGTGTGTGTATAGATATGTGTGTGTGTGTTCTGGTTAAGCGGCCGCTCTCCTGCATGTGTGTGTGTGTGTGTGTGTGTGTTCTGCATGCGCCACTGCACTGCTTTGACTGCAGCAGTGTGTGTGTGTGTGTTTGCAGGTCGTTCTGGATCCCTCATTGTCACGGCGTCACACACATCAGCAGCCAGAATCTGAACCCAGGCGAACACACGTGAGTCCACACACACACACACGTGTACACAGATGTACAGAGAGAGCGGCCCAGTGACGGTGTGTGTGTGTTGTTCATGAGTGCTTTATATTAATGTTTTTCCTGTTGTTTGTGCATCATCGTGTGTGTTTCTGTGTGTGTGTGTGTTTCAGTCAGCATTCAGGATACAGTCACCCTCCAAAGGAAGTGAGTGAGGATACATGTCATTTCGTTATGTAGTGCCACACTCACTTATTTCTTCATCAAATGTTTTTATGCAACACAGTTATTTTAGGTCAATATTTCATTCAATTTAAACTCGTTTATGGTTCAAATAAATTCAGGTTTATAGATATTATATGTATTTATTCAGGCAGCCATTTTGTGTTTAATGATTTTTAAAAATACCTTTCTCCATTTGAAATGTGTAATTTATTTCCTTTAATTCATTCCTTCATTTTCTTTTCAGCTTAGTCTCTTTATTCATCAGGGGTCACCACCGCGGAATGAACCGACAACTTATCCAGCATATGTTTTACACAGCGGATGCCCTTCCAGCTGCAACCCAACATTGGGAAACACACACCCTCTCTCATTCCCACACACTCATACACTACGGCCAGTTTAGTTGATCAGTTCCCCTATAGTGCATGTGTTTGGACTGTGGGGGAAACCGGAGCACCCGGAGGAAACCCACACCAACACGGGGAGAACATGCAAACTCCACACAGAAACACCAACTGACCCAGCCGAGACTCAAACCAGAGACCTTCTTGCTGCGATTGTGCCACCCAGTGCACCACTGTGACGTCCATAACTCAATTGTTGTCTTTTCATTAATCCAGTAAAAACCTGTTTATAAAAAACATTTATTTATTCAGGCAACAATAACATTTAGTCTGTTAATATTTTACATTTTTATTTAAAATGTGTCATTTATAGGCGTCACGGTGGCGCAGTGGGTAGCACAATCCCCTCACAGCAAGAAGATCTCTGATTCGAGTCTCGGCTGGATCAGTGTGTGTTTCTGTGTGGAGTTTGCATGTTCTCCTCGTGTTGGTGTGGGTTTCCTCCGGGTGCTCCGGTTTCCCCCACAGTCCAAACACATGCGCTATAGGGGAATTGATCAACTAAACTGGCCGTAGTGCATGAGTGTGAATGAGTGTGTTTGGGTGTTTCCCAGTGTTGGGTTGCGGCAAGAAGGTGAAAATGTGTAAAACATGCTGCAATAGTTAGTGGTTCATTCTGCTGTGGCGACCCCTAATGAATAAATGGACTAAGCTGAAGAAAAATGAATGAATGAATTTGTAATTTATTTGCTTAATTAATTTACATATATATATATATATATATAGTACACACTACAGGTCAGAAGTTTGGGGTCAATTTTTTTTTTCATGTTTTTTTTAAGAGAATGATTCTGTTTATCAAGGCGGCATTATTTATTAAATGTAAACAAATTGTTAATATTTATTAAAAGTTTAAATTACTGCTTTCTTACTGCATGTAGTTTCAAATGAAATGATTACTCCAGTCATTACTGCTTTTATTACTAACACCATTAATAATAATAATCATAATTAATATTAGTGATTTCTGAAGGATCATGTGACTCTGAACACTGGAGTAATGAAGCTGAAAGTTCATCTTTAAAGTCACTGGAATAAATCATTCAATTAAATGATAAACAACTTTTGAACAGTTATTGTATAGTGCAATAACATTTCACTTTTACTATGTGTTCTGTCTTCTTGATGAAATAAGTGCAGCTTTGGTGAGCAGGAGAAGCTTATTTTAAAACATTTAATAATCCTACTGACCCCAAACTTTGGGCCGGTAATGTATATATATTTATTTTAATTATGTTAGATATTTTTTCTCCAGATTTAATTGTTTGATGTAAATTATTAATAAATATTTTATATATATATATATTTATAAACAATTATAAAAAAACTGGATAAAAATGTTTTTTGCTCCAAATTTTATGAATTGTTTCATGTAAATTATTAATATATATATATATATATATATATATATATATATATATATATATATATATATATATATATATATATATACAATTATAAAAAAAAACTTGATACAAATATTTTCCCCCAATTTTTATTAATTGTTTTATTTTTTTATAAATATAAAATGTATATAAAACAATTCATAAAAACTGGAGAATACAAATAAATAATAATAATAAATAAAAAATTAATTTTTCACCCGATTAAAAAAAAATAAATAATTGTTTTATGTATATATATATATTTTTTTTTCATAAATATTTATTTCATCAATAGAGGTCACACTTTACAATCAGGTTGCATTAGTTAATGCATTTATTACAGTGTTTGTTCATGCACAGTTGTACATTGTTAGTTGATGTTAACTCACGGTGCATTAACTAATGTTAACAAGCATGAATTAATATTTTAATAATGAATTAGTAAATATTGAACTATCATTAATAAATGCTCTACATGTATTGTTCATCATTAGTTCATATATATTAATTAACATTAATGTATTGTAAAGTGTGACCAATAAAGATGCACTAAACAATACTTGAAAACATTTTTGACCAGCGTTTTGGACGGTGTCCTTCAGCCAATCAGCAGTAAGGAGATGTCGGAAAAGGGGGCGTGGTCTGTCATGTTATGGGCGTGTTTGTTTGGGTGCTTTTAAATATCATCCCTGTTTGGTAAAATTGCAGCTTTAATGTGCAGAATTCAACATAAACACTGAAATTGGATGTTTGTTTTGCAGCCGCAGGATTTCAAGCACACGCAGTCCTTCATGCTGTGATTATTGAAGATTATTGGATCAGCAGCGCCTTTAAACCAGTCTGACACACGCCGTGCCTTTATTTCTGCTCAATCATGTCTGTATCTACTGAGTGTGAGGATGGACGTCAGCGATTATTGTATATTTTAATCAGTCTTCTTGTTTTGTTTTTTTAATAAAACTCTTTTGTCCCCGTCTTGTTTCTACTTCTGAGTTTGTTTACACACAGGTGACTTTAATCAGGGGGGTATTCCAGAAAGCTGGGTTAATTTACCATCTGCTAAACCCTGAACTCTCGGTTGATTAACCCAAAACCTGCTTACCGTGAGTATGTCAGTTCCAAAACAGCTGATGCGAGTTAGTTTAATCAACCTCCTGAAGATAACCGCGGGTTAATGCGCGCGCACGGCACATACCTGAAGGCATTTTCAGTAGATCGCCGAATTCACGAGTCACCATAGAAAGTCACGGTGAGAAAAAAAGACAACGCACTTTACAGAGGGGGAGTTGGAGGTTATAATGCTGGCGTATGAGGAATTAAGGCCGATTATAAAGAAAAAGCAATACACATCTGCATCAACGAAGGAAATAAATATAAGATAATAAATAGATAAAAAATAATAATGATAAGAGAAAACTCATTAGTTTAATAAATGACACATGCCACCCTCCCTTTATTGTAATGAAAAATTAAATGTAGGCTAACTTTAACATCCTTTTTGTGTATGTTGTGTAACCATTCATGCATTTAATTGTCCTGCCATTAATTTCTTAAGGCCACAATAATAATGTGTATTGACTATATAAGGCTTACAGAAATTGTTATTCTTCTGGAGCTAGAAGAACTCTGTGCAAAGTCAAAATTAAACACAGACACATTCTTTTAAAAGGTAATATTTGATTACTGGAGCTGTATTAAACACTCTAGAATATTCTTTCTGTCTTGTAGCTAACAGAAAGGAGGCTGAGGAGAAGTGGTTAATTTATTTGACCTTAAATCACACAGTCTGTCACAGTTGTAATTGATTGTTGTCAGGTAAATTTAGATTCTTTGTATGTTTTTTTTTTTTTTTTTTGCATGCAGACGAAGTTCCTTCTGCCTTAACTAACAAACAGTGTAAGAATTTCTCTGCACTTTTCCATATTTGAATTTCACTATTGTATCACAAAACAATCTGTTATTTATTTTATTTCTAAAGTAGCTGTATAAGGTCCATCTTCAAAGACAAATAAAGTCACATGAGCATCACCTTAAAGTGAGAAATGTACAGGAAAAAATGTTACATGTTGAAAGGTGTGTGTGTATAAAGCAAGGTAAAAATCTAATCATTCATTTTATTTCAGGAAATAAAGAAATTAACAGTGCTTCAGACCAAACTATTTAATTAATTTGACAAATCATTTCTCTTAGAACTCTTTCATCTCATTGGTCTGCTTGGGTCACTGAGGGTTCCTCTGGGTCAGGCTGAGTGCAGGGTAGGGTGTGATCATTTACAGAAAGGGTATCCTCTGTCCTCCAGCAAGTAACCAATGTAGTGCCCAGTAATGATTGAGGTGTATAATACAAATATAGTAAATAAAATTAAAAAAACATAGTGTAAATCAAATGTATCCTGTTGTAATGTGTGTCATAATGAAGACTCCCTGAAAATTCTGGTATCATGTACAGACCCTGGACATTTAGCCTCAACCAGGTGATGAGGTGGGGTCATCACATACGAACTATTGTTAGTGGAAGCAGTAATGAGTTTAATAGTTGTAACACCAACAGATTAAGGACCGAAAATTAAGTTGTTAATATTAAAAATGTTAAAAATGTTTATATTATCAGTGTCCTTTATTGACTGATGGAAAGAGGCTGCAATTAATGCACCCAATAGCATTTGGAAACCCTGAAAAAAATGATATCAAAAAAATGTATCAAGGGTGTGTGTGTGCTGTGTGAATAGATATATACATATGAACGACTACATCTTTAAATATGAATATATTTTCATAGAAAAGACAAAGCTGCCACTTCTTCTAATATTATATATAGGCTACAGAAAAAAAAGTGAGGGGTGCAGAGAGAGAGAGGAAGAGAAAAAAAAAATCTCAATGAGAGATTCGAACTCACTCTGCTGTGAGCACCGATGTACTTTAGGGGCGCACTGACCACTACACTATTGCCGCACTCTAACTCATATGAGTAATGATACTCAGTAGTTTATGGCCGATGAACTGTACAAAAGTGTATAAAATAGTTCAGTGCCAGGCATACTGTACAGATGGACACGCTATTGCCACATTGTACAGTAAAATACCCTGACGCAAAAACAAAGAGCTGCACTGAGCGGTATGTTAACCATGGTAAGCGCAGATCTGCGTAGCGATTTGTCACGTTTGATTTGAAAAGGTTTGTTAAATACATTAATGATTCTTTTGAAAAACGACAACGCTCATTCAAATATTTATTTGGTTATGAAAGAACTATGCACTTATAACCCTCTCACGATGAAAAAACTGTATATCTGTGCTTCTACGTCCATCAAAATTTTCATCAAAAGAGCCCGCAATGCTCAGTAAACTCTCTGAAACAGACTAACTCTGGAACATAACCTGCTACCGAGCAGGTTATCTTCAGAGAGTAAGTTGCTATGACTACTTACCATACCCCAGAAGTTACCTCCGATTTTGGAACCAAATCTGAGGTTATCCACTTACTTACTCTCAAACTTACCCGGGTATGTCACATAACCTGCTTTCTGGAATACCCCCCAGCTCTAACAGAGTGCATCAATATTGTTTATTCTTTATTCATGTTTAATTGTGTGGATTGAGATATTGGTGTTAATGTAATTACGCTGATGTTTTATCTCTTTTCCCCAAAAGTGTTGTTTTAGACAGACTGACGCTTTTCAATAACCGATATTGAGATTTTATTGACCCTCTAAATCAGGGGTGTCCAAACTCAGTCCTGGAGGGCCGGTGTCCTGCTGAGTTTAGCTCCAACTTGCTTCAACACACCTGCCAGGAAGATTCTAGTATCTCTACTAAGAGCTTGATTAGCTGCTTCAGCTGTGTTTGATTAGGGTTGGAGCTGAACTCTCCAGGACACCGGCCCTCCAGGACTAAGTTTGGACACCCCTGCTCTAAATTGAAGATTGGAAACAACATTTGTAGCTAAAGATGAGAATTTTGGATGTTGTTTTTGCACCTATTTATCTTTTATTTTTTACTCCCCCCCCCAAAAAGACTACAGTTGTATAACTGAACAAAAAATTATTATTATACACAGTTGACATTAAAGCCTTTCTGTGAAATGCAGGATTTATTTTCAATGCAATTTACAGTTTTTCTCAGAGGCTTTGGTGCATTTCTCACAACACTATTTACATTTGCACAACAGTTCATGCATTTCTCAAAACAATTAGTGCAAACTGCGAAACCTAGCTGATAACCTGCAGAAGCGCGTCACTTGCTCAAAATGGAGAGCTCATTCCTCAAAAGCAAGTATTGATGTCAATGAAAGTGTCAGTGTCATCAAGAGGAAAAGTCCTGACACCATTGTTTATGAACAAGATAGTCAAATGGCTTTGTCATGTTTTCATTATGACACTTTACTCTGTAAATGTTTTCCGATGCATAAAAGTCAGATTTTGGTGACACGTCCTGAAAATGCTCCAGACAGCACTATATACTATTAGCACAGCCATTTGAAGACTACAGTAAAGTTAGACATCACTGTATTTAGTGAGGTGTCTGAGTACAACACACTGAATATATGTTTCACATGTTTACTGCATTTGCTCTTTACAATTCTACTTTATTCACAGCATTGTGCAAAAGAATAAACACACCCTTATTTACAACAAACATCAACTCCCTCTGGGTAGAGCTGAGCACAACTGTAGACAATACTGCAGGACATACTGGAGCTGAAGAAACAGGTCTGTAAATCATTCATCAAACTGTTCAGTTTAGAAGACATTTTCAGGAGAACAAGAGATTTAATATTGTGTATAAAATTATCTTGACATATTATGACCACTAGTTCAATATTTGTGTCTGTAATGACTCCAGTAATGAAATGAGCACTATTAGTTTAATATGGAATGACTATTCAGCATTCACAAGTTTAGTTCATCTTGACTGACATGACATAAGCAAATGATAATGTTACAAACAGCAGAGAGTTGTATGAAAGCAATTGATGCATGTCCAAAAGCATTTGCAATTTGTTGGAAGGAATGAGAAACTGCTACTATGATGTGCACAAATGATTATATGTTTAGAGAAACGCATTAACTGTTGTGCAAATGGAAATAGTGTTGTGAGAAATGCACCAAAGCCACTGAGAAAATCTGGATCGGCATTAATAATAAATAATTTCTAACAATAAAATATAAAATATATTTTGGTAAATAACTAAACTCCAGCCAAACTAAAATAAATCAGACTTTCTTCACAAGACAAAATAGGAAAATCTGGACGTTACTAGAACTGTGTGAAGCTGCTTTGACACAATCTATATTTATATTAGAAATAAACATGAATTAAATTGAAAAAATGCCCCAGCTCTGTTAAACGGCACTTGAGAAACTATTTTAAAAAGTCAATCCTGTCTACAGTCTTGTCTTGTTTTTACAGCGTGACGTTTAACTTATAATGCAAACTTATATGTAATATTTAAAGCACAGGTGTCAAACTCAATTCCTGGAGGGCCGCAGCTCTGCACAGTTTAGTTCCAACCCTAATTAAACACACCTGATCTCACTAACGGAGTCTTTCAGGCTTGTTTGAAACCTACAGATAGGTTGCAGAACCGTGCAGGGCTGCGGCCCTTTAGGAACTGAGTTTGACACCCCTGATTTAAAGTATAATGCTTTTAAAGTAAAATATGTCCCACATTGCAGTGTAAAAATGTTAACATTAATCACTAAGCAATACTAGCAAAGCATTACTATAAAATGGACAAGGTTATCGGATATTTTCACACTTCATTTAATAATATTAAGCTTTTCTGATGAGTTTTTAAATTAAGTCATTGTTTACGGGATCATGAAGATGATGGAGCTTTGTCTATAACAGATCTCTCTGCTTATTCTCTCTCTTTAAATTAGAAGTACATTCATCAATGTTTTGTTTTCTGAGCATCAAATGGAGCACTTCTAAAGTGGACGTTCACCAGAGGACACTCTAATCTTATTATTATCTTAAAGATGAGCAGAATTAATCAAACCTTTCACGAGTGGACATCAACCAGAGCAAGAGTTAAAATAAAGCAGTATGCATAAACTGAAGATAAATGCATGAGCTGAGCATCTCACACACACACCGCTCTTTAAGCCAGAGGTTTTTTATTAAATATTGATGTATATTTTGAGCAGTGATGAACAGAAACGCTTCATTTAGTCGTCGTCTCGTCCAGCTTGGGCTCTGAAAACAACAGAAGAACATCAGTCATTAAACAGCACTGAATAAACCTGCTGATGTTCAACACTAAACCTCACAATATACGTTTCGAGCATCGATATCATGATGTGTGTATCTGCAATAGACGTTAAACCGAGCTCCTGACTCTCTGTAGGCATTAATAACCCCATGGCACTTCTGGTAAAGAGTAGGGGTGTAACCCCGGCGTGCTGGCCAAACTCCCTCCATCAACCCTCACTCATCATGGCCTCCCAATCATCCCCATCCACTGAATTAACTCTATTACTGTCTCTCCACTCCACCAATAGCTGGTGTGTGGTGAAGCACTGGCGCCGGTGTCCTGTGGCTGCCGGAGCATCATTCAAGTGGAGCTGCACACTGCTGGTGGTGTGGAGAGACCCCCCTCATGATGGTGCATGATCATGATGGACCCCCCTCATACATGATACATGCGCTATATAATACACATTACTTACTTACTAGTCACGTCGCAGGATTAGACGATTCATTAAAGATGAAATGATAAAGATTTTAATATTTTGTATAATCAATAGGATGAGGACCACCATGCTGTTTTACATTTGATTGTGCATGAATACTGTTAAACTCTCCATACAGCACTGCTTATTCATTTGCTTTAGCTTTAACTGATGATCATTTCAGCAGATTCACTGCACAGAATCATCAGCTGTAATGATATGCATATACACACAGACCTGTGAAGCTGAACTGAGGGAATTTGTTGAGATCTCCTCCTCCATACAGACGCTGCAGTTTAGTGGTTTCCTCCGCCAGATTCTTCTGATACACCGGACCAGCGTCAACTACACCACCAGACACCCTGCATATACACACACACACACACACACACACCATCAGAGTGATTCACAATAGTAGCAACGCACATACATCATACCTGTCAACTCTCCCGTTTTTCCCGGGATTCTCCTGTATTTCACAGTTCTATCCCGCTATCATCCCGTAAAGGTATTTTCCTGTATTTCTCCCGTATTTTCAGTCTTTCTCTAAAGGGTGGCAACATTAAAGAGCCGATCCTCCCTATACGCAACCCATACCGCCAAACCACCAGGGGCCGCCCTTTGCTCTTAAATGTGAGTCTGTTCTGTGCTTTCGCTTTGTTTAGGCATGAAAACACTTTGAAATAAATATAAAAACAGCAGGATTCCCTTCCCTTTTATTGTAGGTGCCGTCTCCCCTTCATATGCAATCCTCAAAGCAGTCATGTAGCGGTGCGTGACTGTCAGCTGACGCTCTCCATAGTGATAAACAGAGGCTGTTTCCCAAGCAGATTCAGCACACGCGATTTGAAACGGAGCGAAAGTCTGGGTTTTGGGTGCGTGTTTAAACAGACATATACACATAATTAATAATAACATCTAAATATGTTGATCTTGGTGGGGTTTTTTTTCAAACACACCTAATTTCGTCCTAAATGAGCATAAACAGTTAGGAAAGCAGTCGAATGCGTTCTCTATAACGTTAGATGTGTGCATTTAGAAAGTGACACCTGTTATTTATTGTAATCAAACGAAAAAAATCTAAATGAATAAGAGATTCATTCGCTGCTCTTTAATCAGAGTGTGTGAGTTATACAGTGAAGAAACGGCTAATGAGATTTGATAGCTTGATTTGATTTCATTATAATAGCTATTCATTTTATTAAGCTGAACTGTTTGCTCATGTATTTGCTGATAATGTGTACTATTTATTTTCTCTTTTGTAAATTATAATAAAACATATTACTGACCATATAACTGTTTATCTACAATGAAACAGCTCTAACAGCAGGGGGTTTGCCTTATTATGGTGGGCATATCCCTTATTTTCACATCCCAATGTTGACAAATATGACATACATACATTTACATACATAAACACACACACACACATACAATCAGAGTGATACACAGCAGTGAATCACACCCGCATACAAGCAAAAGCACACATAATTATATGCACACACACAATCAGAGTGATACACACACACACACACACACACACACACTTCAGCATATGTTAGTATTTTTGGAGGAGGGTGTGCGTATCCATTCCTCAGTGACTCTAGCCGATATATGTTGGTGCATTTAAACTGAACAGATTTAGTCAACACTTCTGTCCAATAAAATAAGAGTTTGCTCACTGAACATCTTTACCAATACAGAGAGAAGAGATTTTAGAGTTATTGGAAAATAAAATGATAAACCACACGAACTGTGAAGTCAGTTTGTGGACACACACTTGCTCTTGGTGTTGTAGTCTCGGATCTTGTCCAGGAAGAGTTTCTGGATGGGGTCCATGTCTTTGGCCTTGTTGAAGAGGACGGCGGAGAGGCCGATGTTCCTGCGCAGAGAAACGCTGAGCGCTGAACGCAGCAGAGACGACACACGCACAAATCCACTGTGAAGAGCCATGCTTCTGCACACACACACACACAGAGAGAGAGAGAGAGAGAGAGACATTACAATATAATTATGATGAAAAACTAAAAACTGAACTCACCCTCCAAAGTAAACTTCAATGTTATTCGGCCTAAAACAGAACCACACAGATGGCAAACTATTGATCATTAAAACAATTAAAAGAAAAACACATTCTTTCTAAATATCGCCTCTGTGATCATGAGCTAGAAATAGAAAAGGGCAGACATAAAAAAGCCTGGACTCCTAAAGAACAGAGGATATGTAAACAGTGGGACACAAACCAAATAGAGGATGAAACACACTTCCTTCTGTTCTGCCCCAAATACACCATCACTAGAGAAACATTTTCCCCAATATGAAACACTGACCAAATCATTTATTCATTTAAACGAAACTTTACCACGTACTCGGAGAGGATGACTTGACGTCTAGACTAGCTGCAAAATATGTGTACACCCTACACACCATAAGAAATGGTTAATGTAAATTCATGCATCTTATTTAAATAATCTAGACTTATTATTATTGTTGTTATATTTATCAAATGTATTCTTATTCTTATTTTTGCCATTTATTTCCTATTTACTGTGTTAATATTTGATGATTTTAATATATTACATATTTGAAGTGCTTTGGCAATACTGTATTGAACGTCATGCCATTAAAACAACTTGAACTTGAGAGAGAGAGATATGATATAATAAATAATATGATATATTATTTATATTGATATGTATGATATATGATATATTATGATATATATTATTTATATTTTAATTATAATATATATATATATATATTTATAATATATTTTTATTTTATTATTATTATTTTTTTTACTACTGCTAAATGTATCAAAATATTTATTATGTGCACTTGTTTTTTTATTATATATATGTTATTTTTTATGTAAATTTTATAAATGCTTTGGCAATACATTTTTAACATTTGTCATGCCAATAAAGCAATTATTGAAGAGAGAGAGAGAGAGAGAGAGAGAGAGAGAGAGAGAGAGAGAGAGAGAGAGAGAGAGTTATATGAGCAATTCCATACAAATGAAATTCCAATGAAAAACATTTCCTCCAACATAGCGAAACCCTTTCTAAGTTGTTTGTTTTTTCAGTGCTGTAAAACAAAAGCCTACACACTCACAAATGTCTCTGTCAGTGTTTTCAATTCAATCCAATTGTATTCAATTCATCTTTATTTGTACAGCGCTTTTTCAAATTAATATATTTGATTTACCAAAGTCACACGAGTGCAAATAACACACCAGTCACATCCATTACGAAGCGTTTCCCTCAGAAATGCAGAAGTGTTAAATCAGATTAAATCAGTCATGTTTGTCTATAGTGAGCAGACTCTTATTATTCTTTTAATTAGCATTGTTTATTTTGGGTTGTGCAGTTTAATTAGCAGAATTTCTAAGTATACTGTAAACTTTTTTGGTCACATCCATAACGCATCTTTATTTGTCTCATTTAAAATGTAAACAAATGTTTACGGACTAGGGATGCAACGATTATAGATTTTGGTTGTACGATTACAGTCTGAGAAATAATCACAGTTATTACGATTATTATGCATTTATTAATTTCAAAACATGACTAGTTTAGAAAATCACATGAAAACCCCTTATATTTCTAAGTGTTGTTTATGGCTGTTCAGTAACCAAATAATACAGCACATATTAATATTAAAAACAAACAATAATCCAATTTTTCTCTGTGCTTAAAAATAAGTAACATTTTGACATTTAAACGTAATTTTTACGCTGTAAATAAATAAAAAGGAGAATAAAAAAATTGTATTTGTCTAATGCAAGTAAATATATTTAGGACATTTAGGAGCACCACCAAAAATGAATGAGCAATTCAATCCTATTTAATTCATCTTTATTTGTTTAGCGCTTTTTCAAATGATTATATTTGATTTACCAAAGTCACACAAGTGCCATTAATATCACACCAGTCACATCCATAACGGAGCTTTTCCCTCATAAATGCAGAACTGTTAAATCAGATTAAATCAGTCCTGTTTGTGCTATAGTGAGCCGACTCTTAATCTTTTGATTAGCTTTGGGTTGTGCAGCTTAATTGACTGAATTTCTAAGTATGCCGTTTACTGTAAACTCAGATGTTTTTGGTCACATCCATATCGCATCTTTATTTGCCTAATTTAAAATGTAAACAAATGTTTACGGACTGATATTTGTCTGACCCTATAACTCTGTGGTTAGTTGTTTTGGGGAGTATAAAGAGAAGTTTCACTATAATGTTAACACAGACTTCCTCTGTGTATTTATGTTTTAGGTTTTACTGCAAATGTCACATCCATAATGCTGGAACTGCTCAAATTAAAATAAAAATAAAAATGACATCACTTCTGCTGGATTCTGATTGGCTGATGGTCACTCTCAGGTGTTTGGTTATTGTCAGATGAAGGCACAGCTAAAGTAGTTCCGGCAGGTTTAGAGCAGCTTCATATCACTCCGCTGAATGATTAGAGTTACTTCACAGCTACAACAGTCAGAAATCACAGCAGAACACAACAGGAGGAGGAGATGTGGAGGAGACTAGTGCTGCACACAGGAGCAAACACCTGACTGATACACTCTCAACACACAACAGTGGATTTACTGGAGACCAGAGTACTGAATAAGCAGAATAATGCACTCCTGGATATTGAATTATGATGATGATGATGATGATGATGATGATATGCTGTTTATTGAACCAAATCGATGGCATGATAATCGTAACCGAACCGAACCGTGAGACCAGTGTAGGTTCACACCTCTAATATAAAGGGAATTTTAATTGTATTTTCATATATAATTTTTTAAACTTATTAAAATATTAAATAAAATATTAAAACATTATTGAAGAGAGACAGCTGGAGAGCCACATATTTTTGGTCAAAGAGCCTTGATATGTGGCTCCCGAGCCATAGGTTCCCTACCCCTGCCCTGTTCATCACATTATACTTTGAATACTGGGTCTGAAATTACATGCAATGATGACTTTAAAACAACATCAGCACTGTTTAACTGACTGTCCACTATGTTAATAGTGGCTGACAGTACAATCTCCATACTTAAAGTTTAGGGCTGCATGATGTTTGAAAAATCTGACATTGTGACTTCCGGGTTGGACATCGACAAGATGGCAGCATAGAATCAGTGCTCCCGACGCAGGAATAATTTAAAACCCCTAAAAACATAAAATTAACGATCTAAGTAATTGATACATTAAAATAAGAGGGGAGAAAGATGGAAACTAGGTGTAAAACAAAAAAGAGTACACAATCTACAGAAATACACGACGACGATTCGGCGCGCTCTCCTCACGACGTGCAAACAGGTGGCCATGAGGGAGATCCAGCGGACCACAGTAGAGAAACGGTTGACTTAAGTCTCATTCTAAAGGAGGTAAGGGACTTTCGTCGTGACAACAAAACTCAGCTTGAAGAAATTAAAACGGAGATTCTGAACACCAACGCGAGACTTGAAGAGGTAGAAGGCCGAATTGTGACAGCAGAAGAGAGAATTCAAAACGCTGAAGAGGTACTTACAGGCCTGTTGAAGCTACACACCAGATTGGAGGAGAAACTTATGGATGCAGAGGGTCGTTCCAGACGCAACAATGTTAGAATATATGGAGTACCCGAAGGGGCGGAAAAGGATTTCACGACGACGGCTGAATTTCTAGAACTTTTTCTGAGAGAAAATTTAAATCTACCGGACACGCCACTTCAAATTGAACGCGCTCATAGAGCGCTCGGGAAACAGCCACCGGCCGACGCACAACCACGGTCAATTGTGGTTAACTTTTTAAGTTTCACCACCAAAGAACGAATTCTTCAACAAGCTTGGCAAAAGAGAGGGTTTTCATGGCAAGGAAAACAGATCAGCTTTGACAATGATTACGCTCCAGAAGTACTGCAGATGAGGAGGGAATACAGAGAAGTACGTAAGGCTTTGAAGGACAAAGAAGTGAAATTTAAAACACTATATCCCGCCCGTCTGAAGGTGCTATATGAGGAAGGAGTGAAGATATACAATACGGTCGAGGAGGCAACGCAGGACATGTCCAAAAGAGGATTCCAGGTGCAGCCTATAAGCCAGCCGAATACCCTCACGGAACAGATTCAACGCATGTCATGGCAGAGAAATACTCGGAGCACGGGCAAACGCGACACTCAACAGAGAAGAGGACCAACATTCAAGGAAAAACTACAACCTTTCCGAAGAAATGTGAGCGCCCAGACATCGTAATCCACGCTCGAACGTAACATTAACGCTGGACTGTAGCGGTCAGGATGTAAAACCAACGCGGAGAGGATTCACCAGACTGAGAGAACAGGAGGCGCAACGTCTACATCTCGTTTGAAAAACCTAGTCAAAACAAGAAACCAATTCTAAACTGTCGGGACATGTTCTATGGGTGGCTTGAATGTTTATTTGTTTTTCTGCCATCCACAAGGGCCCCTTCTATAGCCTTATAAAGGGGGGTTTTCCCTTGGAGTCTTCAAGTGAAGGCTCGAGTGTAGTCATAGTAATGACTTCAGGTATGGAAGTACACTTAATGGAGTTCTTAAGGTTAATAATGTCCGTTTTGTTTTGCATTATTTTGTTCAAGGGGAAGCTATGTGTTAAGATACTTTTAATTTTACTTTTCAAGTCTACTGTGAAATATGAAGATTGCTTCGTTTAACGTTAATGGTGTACTCAGTCCAGTTAAAAGAGGGAAAATTTTGTCAAAACTTAAAAAGGCTAGAGCAGAAGTTGTGTTTCTACAGGAAACACACTTAAATGATACAGAACATTCTAAACTAAACAAAATGGGTTTTAAAGAGGTATACTTTGCATCTTACAAATCGGTACGTAAAAGAGGGGTAGCCATACTAATATCTAAAATGTTGAATTATGAACATATATCAGACATAAAAGATAAGGAAGGAAGATTTGTATTGATAATAGGAAAAATTGAGGGACATTTGATAAGTTTTTTGAATGTCTATGCTCCCCCTGGTTCTGAGTGGAATTTTTATCGTGAAGTATTCAACTTAATTGTTACTAAAGTTCAAGGAATTCTAATATGCGGAGGTGACTTTAACATACATTTAAACCCAAAGCTGGACTGCTCTAAAAACACTAAGGACTTAAAGCCAGTAACCAAAAAGGTTAATTGCCTGTTAAAAGAGATCGGACTTATTGATGTATGGAGAGAATTAAATCCTAGGGTTCGTGATTATACACATTATTCTCATCCCCACACAACATACTCTAGAATAGATTACTTTTTTACTTTTAAAAAAGATCTGCATCTAATTGAAAAATGTGATTTGGGTACGATGGATATCTCTGATCATAGTCCTGTTTATTTGTCAGTGGGTTTGAGTAAGAAACAAAGGTCAACAGTTTGGAGAATGAACACAGATATATTAAATAATTCGCAAATTAGGCTAAATTTAGAAAACTTGATTAAATCATACTTGGAGATGAATGATAATGAGGAGGTGACACCATCAATACTCTGGGATGCACTAAAGGTAGTTTTAAGAGGGGAAATTATAGCCATCACATCTAATTTGAAAAAACTGAAAAAGCAAAAACTACAAAACCTTGAAATTAAATTAAAAAAATTACAAAATGAACATAGAACTACAATGAACCAGAAGGTGAAACAAGATCTTAAAAAAACAATTAAGGACATTGATGAAATATATTCTAAAGAACAACAAAATAAACTTTTGTTCTTAAAACAGAGACATTATGAAGCAGGGGGAAAATCCTTAAAATTGCTAGCATACAGACTAAGAAAACAACAAGCCGATAGAGCCATCAATAAAATTAGAAATCCTCAAACAGGGGAGATATATTGTAAATTAGAACAAATACAGCAGCATTTTGAAAATTTTTATAAAACTTTATATTCACAACCTAAAAATAATAATGATGTGCAGATAAATTCTTTTCTAGCCACATTAGACCTATCAACAGTGTCAGAGGAACAAAATAAGTCCCTATCAGCAGAAGTTACCATGGAGGAGTTAAAAGCAGCTATAACAAGACTAAAGGCAGGTAAATCACCAGGAGCGGACGGTTATCCCGCAGAATGGTACAAATCCATGTTTGAGCACTTAGCTCCAACTTTATTAAAGGCTTTTAATTGGGTAATAAAAAAAAAAGAAATCTTGCCCTCGTGGAGAGAAGCTATTATATCAGTGATTCCGAAGGAGGGTAAAGATAGAATGGATTGTGGTAATTATCGGCCAATTAGTGTGTTAAATGTTGACTATAAACTTTTCACTTCTATTTTAGCACGAAGATTAGAAAAAATCCTTCCAGAAATTATTAATTTGGATCAGACAGGCTTTATTTGTCTAAGGCAAGCAGCGGATAACATCAGAAGAACTCTACACATTTTTAACTTCATTTCAAACCACAAAGTAGAAGCTGCCATGTTGAGTTTAGATGCTGAGAAAGCCTTTGACTCAGTAAGATGGAGTTTCCTATATAAAGTATTAGCAAAATTTGGATTTCACAGTAACTTTATTGAAATAATTAAAACATTATATGATAGACCTCAGGCAAGGATCAAAATTAACGGGGACTTATCTGGTTCTTTTAATTTAGAACGGGGTACGAGACAGGGGTGCCCCATTTCACCCCTTCTCTTTGCCTTATTTATTGAACCTTTAAGCCAGTGGATTAGGCAAAATCGCTCAATTAAAGGTATAGATATGGGGTCTGGAGAGCATAAACTAGCCCTCTTTGCTGATGATATATTGATATATATGTGTGAACCTTCTAGGTCCCTTCCATTACTATTTAACTTTCTTGAAAAATATGAGGCCATATCTGGTTACAAACTTAATGTTACAAAAACTCAAGTAATAACATTTAACTATAAACCACCAAGACAAATTAAAGAGAAATATAATTTAAAATGGGAAACTGAATCAATTCAATATTTGGGAGTAAATTTATCTGCAGATCAGTCAAAGATATATGGTTTAAATTATGGTCCCCTAACCAAAAAATTAAAATCTGATTTATTACGCTGGAATCTTATTCCTCTCTACAGTCTAAGCTCAAAAGTAGATTCAGTGCGAATGGTCATCCTACCAAAATTATTGTATCTATTTCAAACACTTCCAGTAGAAATATCAAATCAACAATTTAGCGAATGGAATAAATTAATATCTAGATTCTTATGGCAGGGGAAAAAACCCAGAGTAAGATTTAAAACATTGCAATTAACCAAGGAAAAAGGTGGGTTAGGTCTCCCATGCCTGCAACAATACTACTACGCAGCTCAATTAAGGCCACTAGTCTGCTGGAGTAGTCCTACTTATTCAGCAAAATGGATTGAAATAGAGAAAGGGATGACGGAGGAATCCCCATTACCGGCCCTAATTGCAGATAGTAAACTAAGAATCAAAATCAATAAAGAAACAAACCCATGGATTAATCTACTATTTAAAATCTGGCATCAAACAAAGAAAATATGTGATTTGCAAGATGCATCAAGAATATTAAGATGGTGTGCCTTCGATACTGATTTCATCCCTAACCGAATAGATGATAGATTTCGAATATGGACTAAGTTAGGAGTCTCCAACTACTACTCTTTTTTTGACAAGGGTACAATCCAAACTTTTGAATTTCTAAAGGAAAAATATGGGTTTAATCAAAGTGACTTTTATAGATACCTTCAAGTAAGACATTATATTGATTGTAATATTAAACCAGAAATATTGAAAGTAGCAGAGACAGGAATAATAAAAGTGTTTTTATCAGTGGGCAAGGCCCGATCATGTAATAAGATAATTTCAAAATTATATAAGGGATTTCGCGAATCTCTACCAGACAATACACTATATGTTAGAGATAAATGGAAAATAGAAGGAAATCTGAATATCTCCGATGAGGATTGGGGGAATATTTGTAAAACACAATGGAAATGTACCAGCTCAGCCATGTGGAGAGAATTCTGTTGGAAGAATGTTCTAAGGTTTTTCATCACACCATCTCAGAAAATATATAGAGGAAAGGGTACTAGCTGCTGGAGAATGTGTGGGGAATCAGTAGCTAATCACTACCATGTTTTTTGGGATTGTCAGAAATTAACCCCATACTGGAAAGAGATTAAATCACATTTAGATGCCGTTTTTGAAGTAGAGATCGTCCTCACTTGCGAATCTTTATATTTAGGTAATATAAATTTAGATGGATGGATTAATAAAGACAAAAAACTGTTATTTATTCTTCTGGCAGCTAGTAAAAAAGTAATTACAAAAAAATGGTTAAAATTAGAGACACCTACAGTTGAGGAATGGATTAATACAGTGCACACTATATATGTCATGGAAAAACTCTCTTTTTCATTAAGAACACAGACTGAATACTTTTTTCTAATTTGGAGTAAATGGATTGAGTATATTTCACCAATATGCCCGAATTTTTCTTGAATTGTAACTTTTAAATGTTATACTATGTATCTAAATAAGTATCTTTTCTCCTTTAAGGGAATTTTTTTTTTTATTAAAGGATTTGTAGCTCCCCATGTTTAACTGTTTATAGTTGTTGTTGTTAAAGGGAAGAAAATACAAAACATATACAGGATCTGTAAGTTTCTTTCTGCGTGAGAGATTATGTAAGCTACATATGTATTTTCTTTTGAAAACTCAAAATAAAAAATTAAAAAAAAAAAAGAACAGCTTAGAAATGCTGACTGCTGTATGTACTGTAGGCATCTCACTAAGTTTTTTCTTCACACTTAATTACTGCAAAAAAATAAATAAAATGAACAGTCAAAAAAAAAAAAAAAAAAAAAAAAAAAAAAGAAAAATCTGACATTGTGATATTTTATTTTTCTGTGATATACTGCATCCATAACATTTCTCCAAATGATTGAATAGCACTATTGGAAAGAATTTACACTTAAACTTTATTTCAATTTCAATTCTTGCTATTAGCAAACCATTAACTACGACTTTTGCTTCAATAAGCTCCTAATTTTGTCCCTATTAATAGATATGAAGGTAGTTTAGGTATTGGGTTATGGGTGTAGAATAAGATCATGCAGAATATGTAGTTTATAAGTACTATTAAGCAGCCTGTATCTCAATAACACACATGCTAATAAGCAACTAGTTAATAATGAGAACTGGTCCCTGAAGTGTTATCAAGTGTATTCATTTTGACTGATGACTCTACAGTGGAGTGAATCATACATAACAGGTAATAAATAAACTACAAGCATAGATAAATGCAATAAAGCAAAGCTAAAAGTGAAATAAGCGGTGCATGCGTTATGGTTTTGTACATGTAAATGTAGAAATGACACTGTAAAGTCAACTCAACACTGCAGATCTGTGTGATGTGACTACTGCAGATGCACACATTACCATATCAGTGCTGAAACCGCCCTATTACAGTTAGCAAAGAATGCTTCTCTGAAATTACTTTACAGAGAGTTTGTGGGAATATAAAACTCACTTTTTTTTTTAAAATTGTTTGTTATTGAAAGAAAAACAAGATGATCTAATACACACAGATTTGGCAAGACTTTTTCTTTTTTTTTTTTTGTTACATTTTTTTTCCCAATGAACAACCTCCCTCCCCTTTAAAAAACAAACAAATAATAATAATAATAATAAATAAATGAAATAAATGTATTAAATCAATACTAAATTGAATAAAATATTTACATAGTCACAGAGTTTTGACAGTACAGTGAGGAAGTATTTAACAGTAATATCTGCCCATTGAGTTTGATTGCTTTATCCTTTTAAGCGTAGACCTTTTCATTTCCTTATTAGTTTTAGTTTGGGGGGAAGTGTTAAACCAACTTTACCCCAATATGTGTATTATTTTTAATAAAACCAACAGAACATCATCTATTATTCAGGAAATTTAAAATTGCTAAGACATATTAGCATCAAATAAAACTACATTTATTCAGTGGTTGTAGATCTGCAACAATCATGAATTTAGTATCGACAATTAACTTGTTAATATTTATTAATAATGATTTAATTGTGTTTCCCTACTGAAAAAAAACAGATTAAACCAGCCTCAGCTGGTTGCCTGGTTTTAGCTGGTCGACCAGCCTGGTTTTAGAGGGGTTTTGGCCATTTCCAGGCTGGTCTTAGCTGGTCAGGCTGGGAGATCACCAGTCAAAACCAGCTAGTCCAGCTTAAACCAGGCTGGTCAAGCTGGTTTTAGCTGGTCATTTTCCAGCCTGACCAGCTAAGACCAGACTGGAAATGGCCAAAACCCCTCTAAAACCAGGCTGGGGTGCGTTTCCCAAAACCATCGTTAGCCAACTAAGGTCGCAAGTTCCGTCATTACAAACATAGTTCTTTGATTTGCTGTTTCCCAAATCCATCGCTCCAACGAACATTCGCAAACTGCGTCGCAATCTTGAACACTTGAAACGACACCTCTGGAGCTGTAGTTAAAAACATAGTTCCTGGCTGTGTTCTATTCCCACTTATCCCCCCTATGCCCTATTCATTTAGAACATTCTAACATTCAAAGTTGGAATTATTAAAAATAAAAAAGCATTAAGGTCATCTCTCTTAGGTGTAATTTGCTTTCAAAGTATTTTTACAGTTCAGTTTTAGCGATCTTCATGTTTACTATTGTGCTCCCTTCGCAGTGCACTTTGAAAACATTGATATCATTTTGAACACAGCCTCATGGCAAAAGCTATAGGTATATTTAAAAGCGGAAATTATGTTACGTCTCCAAAGCTTGTGAAAATAAAAAACACAGCATACGTTAATTCTTTTATTTTATAGTGGGTTATTCATTAGGTATCTCTACTGTATAAGACATGGGCCTGCTGGTTAGGACTTTCTGCTGTGGTTTGCATGTGTCAAATTGTAATTTTTTTAAAATAAATAAACAATATCCTAAATAATAATAATAATAATAATAATCATGCATCGCACTATGATAGTTCAGCCGCGAGTTACGTCGTTGTTTTGGAAACGCACCCCAGGTCGACCAGCTAAAACCAGCCAATCAGGGGTGTGTTACCCAAACAACGACGTAAATCGCGGCTGAGCTATCATAGTGCGATGCATTGTTTGGCAATACGATGTAGTGACGAGTGTTTCCCAAAACCTGTAGTGTCTCTGTCGCAGATCCATCGTTTGAACCACGTTAGTTATAACATAAAACGCCCATAATGATGCTCTAAACGGGGTGGAGGAACTTCTTTAGAGAACAACCCCATCATTTCTTTGTGCAAATTATATTGTTTTACACAAACACGCATTTAAAATAAAATCCAATATTAGTTTTGGTAAAAACATGCACTCGCTTTCCATATTAATTAAAATAAATGTAAATGGCACATATAGGGCCTGTGTTTGCTTTACTAATATTATTGAGAAGTTGAACATTACATATTCTATTCTAAAACATGAAATCACTTACAAAAGCTAACACTATTCTAATATCATATATAAATCATATAAATAAATAAATAAATAAATAAATAACGAGGCGATTTATTATAAATATATTTACTTTAATAATAATATTAATGATGATGATGATGATTATTATTATTATTTAGGATATTGTTTATTTATTTAAAAAAAAAAAAATTACAATTTGACACATGCAAACCACAGCAGAAAGTTCTACCCAACAGGCCCATGTCATATACAGCAGAGAAACTTGATAAATAACCCACTATAAAATAAAAGAATTAACGTATGCTATGTTTTTTATTTTCACAAGCTTTGGAGACGTAACATAATTTCCGCTTTTAAATATACCTATAGCTTTCGCCATGAGGCGGTGTTCAAAATGATATCAATGTTTTCAAAGTGCACTGCGAAGGGAGCACAATTGTAAACATGAAGATCGCAAAAACTGAACTGTAAAAATACTTTGAAAGCAAATTACACCTAAGAGAGATGACCTTAATGCTTTTTTATTTTTAATAATTCCAACTTTGAATGTTAGCATGTTCTAATTGAATAGGGCATAGGGGGGATATAGGGGGAGTAGAACACAGCCAGGAACTATGCTTCTAACTACAGCTCCAGAGGTGTCGTTTCAAGGGCTCAAGTTTGCGATGCAGTTTGCGAATGTTCGTTGGAGCGATGGATTTGGGAAACAGCAAATCAAAGAACTATGTTTGTAACGACGGAACTTGCGACCTTAGTTGGCTAATGATGGTTTTGGGAAACGCACCCCAGCTTAGGCTGGTTTAAGTCACTGTTTTTTTTAAACAATGTAATACAAGATAAATTCGTTATATGTGACATTTACAAAATCAATGGGCCCAAATATTAGACTTTAAGGACATTAAATAAGTGAAAATATAAAGAATTATTTGGGTAGCACGAGTGATTAAATTTACTGTACTGAGTTCGTTCATTAAAGCTCAGCAAAGGTCACTCAGTTCACTTCAGCACATAAAACAAACACCTCTGAAAACACGAGTGTATTTCTGAATCTACCGTCGATAATAACTCATATTTAATTATAAATATAATACCTGAAGAGCGTCAGCACGCGACGATTTAACCCAGGGGTGTCCAAACTCGGTCCTGAAGGGCTGGTGTCCTCCAAATTTTAGTTCCAACCCCAATTAAACACACCTAAACGAGCTGATCAAGCTCATGGGTATACTAGAATCTTCCAGACAGGTGTGTTGAAGGAAGTTGGAGCTAAACTATGCAGGACACCGGCCCTCCAGGACCGAGTTTGAACACCCCTGATTTAACGGCAGTGTTCGCGGATTATTTAAACACACACGCGCGCAGATCGAACACACTCAACTCTTAACACATAAACACACACACAAACATCACATACTTATATTTACATGCAGAATAAAGACGATGAAGAAAATCTGCTCTAACCTTGTGTTTGACACCAACCAGCAGACTGACAAGAACGACCGCTTCCGGTTCACCGTGGGCGCTTATGGGTATGACGCGCGGTGATGTAGTTCCGTAATGCTGCGGGGTTAAAGTGAATCGAGTCTCCAAGTACAACAGTTACTCAAAAGACATCCACACAATATTAATTTAAATTCAATATATATATATTAATCTCACTACTGTTTGGTTTATTTGTCGTCCTTCAGAGTAAAAGTAAAATTGTGGAGCGCCTCCTGCTGGCGAGTGCACAGCAGCACAGCTCATATGTTCCTCAGGCAACATATATATATTAAAAAACAGCGTTCACTTCTAAATATAAGATTCCCAAAAGGGTTTGTGGCATTATTATCATGCTGATGCGTGTTTCTTTAAATCGATTTGGGTCATTTATTCAATAAAGACCACGTGAAATCCAAATTTACTGTTTATTTTGCTAGCACGTTGTTGTTAGCGAACAATTTATCCACGCAAGTTAATAATCCACTGATAAAGTAGTTTGGGTTATCTTTAATTGAAGCCTTTGCCTGTCAGTTCGACGGACTGAGTGAAATATGTTTAATATGGAGTCAGACTTCTCAATAATATTCATTCATTCATTTTCCTTCAGTTTAGTCCCTTTGTTCATCAAAGCGAAATGAACCATCAACTTATCCAGCATATGTTTTATACAGTGGATGTTCTTCCAGCCGCAACCCAGCAGTGGGAAACACCCATACACACTCATTCACACACACACACACACTCATACACTACGGCCAATTTAGTTGATCAATTCCCCTATGGCGCATGTGTTTGGACTGTGGGGGAAACCGGAGCACCTGGAGGAAACCCACGCCAACACGGGGAGAACATGCAAACTCCACACAGAAACACCAACTGACCCAGCCGGGACTCAAACCAGCGACCTTCTTGCTGTGAGGGCACAGTGCTAACCACTGAGCCACCGTGTCACCTGGCTCAATAATATTAAAAATAATTCACGCAAAAGATGCACACGTGTAGCCAAATTCACATGCATTCAACCAAATTCGATTTGCACTTTCTCATTCAGGATGAACTCGCGAACATTCAAAGCCTTTTGTACACTTTTATACGTTTGTAAATGGTGATTTACTTTCATTCGCGAAACATATTTGTGAATATCAATTTTTTATTTTTGTGCATGTGAATTGTTTTTGTGAATATATATAAATATTTTGCACACATGAATTTAGCTCTTGGCTGCATCCGGAATCGCCGACTACTAAGTAGGTACTGCATTTGAATTTAAACGTAATACTCGACCATTAAAAAAGTGCGTTGTATACAGTATGAACGTGAGTCGTATGATTAGAACTCGGATGTACTATTTTGTCATCATTTTCGTCGCTTCACTCCCATTCATGAACTCTCACAGGGCATCATGGGATAGTGTAGTGTGCATCAGATGCACACTTCAAAATTTCACCGGAAGAAGTAGGTCATCCGGGTACTTCTCGCATACTGTTTTTCGAATTCTGTAAACATACTACTCGGCTCGCATACTGTTTTTAGCGTACTATATAGTATGGAAGTATGCCATTTCAGATGCAGCACATGTCTTTTGCTTGAATTTTTATTGAGACTCTTCTGACTCCATATAGCCACGCCCACTAAACATTAATCTCCACGACAAAAAAATTAAACTCCGCCCCCTACTTAATATTCAGTTTGCAGGAATTGCATATATATTTACATTCATTATATTCTATGTTATATGTCTTTGATAAGACTTGCTTTCATCGTTACAATGGTAAACATTAGGTCATATCTAAACAGTACTATCCCATGATGCCCCGCGAGAGAATTCATGAATGGAAGTGAAGCGACGCAACTGACGCAGGTAGGTCACGTGACCATGACAAAATGGCGGATGTAGTACGTCCGAATTCCATTCATAGTTCTTACATTCATACTGTATAGAACGTACTTTTCTAACGGCCGAGTAGTACGTTTAAATTCAAATGCAGTACCTACTGAGTAGTAGGCGGTTTCGGACGCAGCCTTTATCGGATACGCGGCCGGCCGGAAGTGCGATATTTACATTAATATAGCGGCATTTTTTAATGACACTGTATAACAATAATTAATATTTTTACATAACTGTGACGGTTGGGTTCAGGGTAGGGGTTTAAAACATACAATTTATTGGGTAATTTAATAGATAAGATAAATAATACTCGATACAACTACTGTTTTTACACTTCTGTGACGGTTGGGTTTAGGGTTGGGGTGGGGGTAGACGATAATAAAATACAATAAATCGGAAATTTCATAAATAATTCTCGTTAACCTCCAGCCGCAAACGTATCCGATCTAGCAACAACCGCATGGGATGCGCACTTCAGAATCTCGCCAGAAGTAGTAAGTCATCCGGGTACTTCTCACATACTGATTTTCAAATTCTATGAATTCGGACATACTACTCGGCTCGCATACTGATTTTAGCGTACTGTATAGTATGGAAGTATGCGGTTTCGCACGCAGCCTTGCTTACATTGTTACAATGGTAAACATTAGGTCATATCTAAACAGTACAAAAGATATGTAATTTATGACATCAGGTTTTATGTTATTAATATATTAATAAATCTAAATGTGACCATTATAATAAGCTGCAACAGAAACAAAACTGTTTAGGATTGAATATCACAGTTTGAACAGCAGAGGGAGACATTTAGTGTCAATTCTGGACAAAATGGAGGTCAAATAAACCACAATTAAGCAAATAAGCAACCAATATGAAGAAATGTAGCTGCTGACACATTAAACTGATCAAAAATGGAGATTTATAATATTCAAATGCTTTTATTAAGCCTGTTTATCTGTAAATCATGGATATCAGTTTCATATTTAACGTTGATGTATGTTTGAGCAAATAAATACCTGAATAATCACCAATATGTACACTTTTTGACTGGTAGTATTTCTGATTTTGTGCACTGTAAACAAACCAGGCATGACAAACGTGGGTCTGTATGTACATTCAAAACTTTATTTATGGAATACAGTGTAGAAAGCGCAGTTGATTTCCAGTCAAAGCAAACGATAGACAGAAAAAAAAGAAGTTTATCGCCATCTTTCAGCACATCTGATCAAACCACAGCAACCCAAAGCATAACCCCCCGCTGCTCCCACTGACATTCATCAGATGGCGGATTATTATTGATCATCTGTAGATCATTTAAATCTGAAAGTGTCTACAACAAAACACAAGAGGAGGAGTGAGTGATGAACAGACGGACGACAAGATAAAACGCTTCAGGACAGATCAGACCACATTCAGCACAAAATCACAAGAAAAACAGGAGGTTTGCATGTGCACGAAGACAAATAATCAGTTAATGTTTGCTTGCGTTGTTAAATTTAAGAGGTCATGAATTGAGAAAGCAAAATTCCCTTTATATTTTGAGCTTATATTTGGGCTCATAAATATTCAGTAAGTTTCAGAAATCAAATAAAATCAGCTTATATTGAAGCCTTTCTGACAAAACCACTGGAATATTGTATATTACGTAATAGGGTGGATAGGCCACGCCCACTTCTATTTCACTGCCTGCTGAGTCTTGTTAATATGCATAACTGTCAGCCAATCAGAGCGGTGGGAGTTTACTTCTGAGTCTACCATTGGCTCCGCCCACTCAAACAGTGTGTTCTGATGAGGGTCAAAAATGGGACAGAAAATAGTTCATTATTTGTAAATTATGACTTTGTTTTTATGAACAAATATCGATTACATTATAAGTGGAGCTCAGAGAATAGCGTAAAATAAAAATATTCATTAATTTAAAAAGTATCTCATGACCACTTTAAGCACAGATTTGTATTACTGTAATGCAGTAATACAAATAATATCTCTAGACATGATTATTAATGCATTAATTAATATTCAGCACAAATGCAACCAACCATGATAAATACTTGAAATAAACTGAAGTCTTTGTGACAAAACCACTGGAATGTTGTATATTATGTGGTGTAACAGGGTGAATAAGCCACGCCCACTTCTATTTCACTGCTTGCTGAGCCTTATTAATATGCAAAACTGTCAGCCAATCAGAGCGGTGGGAGTTTACTTCTGAGTCTATCATTGGCTCCGCCCACTCAAACAGCGTGTTCTGATAAGAGTCAAAAATGGGGACAGAAAATAGTTGATTATTTGTAAATTATGATTTGTTTTTATGAACAAATATCGATTACATTATAAGTGGAGCTCAGAGAATAGCGTAAAATAAAAATAATCATTAATTTAAAAAGTATCTCATGACCACTTTAAGCACAGTAATGTAATGCAGTAATGAAAATAATATCTCTGGACAAGGGTATTAAAATGCATTAACTAAATTCAGCACAATTGCAACCATGATAACTACTTGAAATCATATTTTATATTATACAACAATCTGGAGTCAAATAAAATATTGCAATGCACAAAACAATTAAAATGCTAATTAAATTAAACCGATTTCTTGTGATTTTGCAGTGGTTTGAATGCAGCAGGATCTGTTTCTGCAGTGATTTTTTACATCTGCACACACACACACACACACACACACACACACACACACACACACACACACACACACACACACACACACACACACACACACACACACACACACACACACACACACACACACACACACACACACACACACACACACACACGGAGTGATGAACCAACACAAAACCGACTGGAGAAAAACACACAAACATACACAGAATAACCCACAATCCCGCCCGAGCCCAACACCTGCTTAAAAAACACAGACAACCACGAGTCCAATGGAGAATGGAAATTAAATAGAAGAGGTAAATAAATCTCTTGAAATGCATAGGACGAAAACATTGAAGACAGTAAATGTACATGGACAGCTTCGGCTGGATCCACTCAGCCTGATAAAAAAACAACAACCAGATATTAAAATAAAAGCACGAATCCGTTTAATCCAGCTTAAAACTATCAAAGCAGAAGCCAATCGAGTTTTCTTCTTTTGTTTTCTTGTGCAACTCAAATCACATTTCACAAGTTGTACAGATTAACCCTGCTAAAACGCCTCTACGTGAGAAAAGATCCAAATAGCATTAATTTCCCATCAGTTTTTGTCGTCTATCATGCACTACACAGTTACAGCTAGTCTTTCTTTTTACTTCAATATTCACAAACTAAAAAAAATGTTTGTTTTTTTTTGGCAAAATTCTTTCTTTCTTTTTTTTTTTTGGAAAAACAAATCAGAAACAATCAAACAATTTTCAGGTCTCATTCAGAAGGACATCAATGTAAGCACTAGATTTGTAGTGATTTTCTGGTCTATGACCGGCGTCACCAAACACAGCACAGCTGCAGTCAGTGTGAGGAGGAAGAGGAAGGAGACGTGAGTGACAGAGGAATCTCGCACGTTCAGCCCTCAGATACACCAGTGTTTCACTCGTTTAGTAGTGTGAGAGCAGACGGTGCAGAAAACACCAGAACCAGCCCAGAATACACCAGAACCTGGACTGACCTTCTGTAACGGAGGAATATTATCAGTCATTTGGATTTAATCTGAATTATGTGTTTACATTGGCCAGTGATTTGAACTGCATCTGAATTGTATGTTCACTTTGGCCAGTGATTTGAGCTGAATCTGAATTATTTGTTCACTTTGGCCATGATTTGAACTGAATCTGAATTATTTGTTCACTTTGGCCAGTGATTTGAGCTGAATCTGAATTATTTGTTCACTTTGGCCATGATTAGGACCGAATCTGAATTTTGTGTTCACTTTGGCCAGTGATTTGGACTGAATCTGAATTTTGTGTTCACTTTGGCCAGTGATTTGGACTGAATCTGAATTTTGTGTTCACTTTGGCCAGTGATTTGGACTGAATCTGAATTTTGTGTTCACTTTGGCCAGTGATTTGGACTGAATCTGAATTTTGTGTTCACTTTGGCCAGTGATTTGGACTGAATCTGAATTTTGTGTTCACTTTAGCCAGTGATTTGGACTGAATCTGAATTTTGTGTTCACTTTGGCCAGTGATTTGGACTGAATCTGAATTTTGTGTTCACTTTGGCCAGTGATTTGGACTGAATCTGAATTTTGTGTTCACTTTAGCCAGTGATTTGGACTGAATCTGAATTTTGTGTTCACTTTGGCCAGTGATTTGGACTGAATCTGAATTTTGTGTTCACTTTGGCCAGTGATTTGGACTGAATCTGAATTTTGTGTTCACTTTGGCCAGTGATTTGGACTGAATCTGAATTGTATGTTCACTTTGGCCAGTGATTAGGACCGAATCTGAATTTTGTGTTCACTTTGGCCAGTGATTTGAACTGAATCTGAATTATTTGTTCACTTTGGCCAGTGATTTGGACCGAATCTGAATTTTGTGTTCACTTTGGCCAGTGATTTGAGCTGAATCTGAATTATTTGTTCACTTTGGCCATTGATTTGGACCGAATCTGAATTTTGTGTTCACTTTGGCCAGTGATTTGAGCTGAATCTGAATTATTTGTTCACTTTGGCCAGTGATTTGGACTGAATCTGAATTGCATGTTCACTTTGGCCAGTGATTAGGACCGAATCTGAATTTTGTGTTCACTTTGGCCAGTGATTTGAACTGAATCTGAATTATTTGTTCACTTTGGCCATTGATTTGGACCGAATCTGAATTTTGTGTTCACTTTGGCCAGTGATTTGAGCTGAATCTGAATTATTTGTTCACTTTGGCCAGTGATTTGGACTGAATCTGAATTTTGTGTTCACTTTGGCCAGTGATTTGGACTGAATCTGAATTGTATGTTCACTTTGGCCAGTGATTAGGACCGAATCTGAATTTTGTGTTCACTTTGGCCAGTGATTTGAACTGAATCTGAATTATTTGTTCACTTTGGCCATTGATTTGGACCGAATCTGAATTTTGTGTTCACTTTGACCAGGGATTTGAGCTGAATATGAATTATTTGTTCACTTTGGCCAGTGATTTGGACTGAATCTGAATTTTGTGTTCACTTTGGCCAGGGATTTGGACGAATCTGAATTTTGTGTTCACTCTGGCCAGTGATTTTTGAATCTGATTTATTTGTTTGGTTTGAGATATACATTTGAACTGAATATGAATTATGCACTCAATTAAATGTGAATCCTATTCAGATTTGCATTATGCATGAACTTTATCTGAATCACATGTTCAATTTAGCCAGTGATTTGAAGTGAATCTGAATCATGCGTTCACTCTGATTGCTCATCTCTGACCGTGATTTGGCCAATGGTGATGTTTGTGGATGTTCTGGCGTCTCCTGCACCGTCTGAGGAGGGTTTAAGGAGGGTTCGGGGAGGGTTTGGGGTGACGGTGCTCCATCAGTTGTGCATCTGCTCAAAGAACTTGTAGGTGGGGTTTTCATAGCCATTTTGCTGCATCTTAGACAGATGACGCTCCTCTGGAGTCACGGCCGCGTCCACCTGTCAATCAAAACATTCAACTCAAATTACAATGTCATGATTTCAGCTCATTTCTCGACCGCGAGTGGAGACGGTGTGAACTCACGCACCTCAATGATGCCGTGGTGGATGGACGTGTACTGCTTCTTCCTCAGCATCACCAGCGTGATGACGATGATGGTTGCTATGACGACGCCTCCGACCATCAGGCCAATAATAGCTCCTTTATTGGAGCTCACGTCCTCCGCAAAGAAAACCTGAAGGCAGGAGACAAAGAGAAAGATCAGCTTTATTCCTGCTGTTTTTAAACATACATATTGATTTATTGAGCTTACATTTACTGCACCCCTTTCCTCCCACAACAACAGCATTGCAATACAACAACAACATCAACAACAACAAAACAGGTCAAATAAACTTGAGTCGGATTTGACATTGAGGGAACAAAGTGTCCCATATTTATTAATTCCTGCTGTATTTTCATAATACGTTTGAATATATATGTGTGTGTGTGTGTGTGTGTGTGTGTGTGTGTGTGTGTGTGTGTGTGTGTGTGTGTACCAGTTTCTGGTGGTAGACTTCACTGTGTCTCTCTTCAGCTTCCATCCGCAGCTCTGGAATGTCATCAGGCTTCAGTCCAGACACTAAAAAATGACCACAGACATGGATGTTAAATACATTGACTGGCAAACACACAAGCTACACACATGACGCTGTCTTACAATTAAGCTTTCTAGACAAGTTTCACCTCTATATTTGGGTTGCGACTGCACTGCAAAAAATGCATTTCTTACTTAGACTTTTTATCTTGTGACTAGTCCAAATATCTAACAATTCTTAAATCAAGAAGCATTTTCTAGATGAGAAAAAATATAGTGATTTTTTTAGAAATATGCCAAAATTAAGTGAGTTTTTCCTTAAAATAAGCAAAATATTAATTTGCCAATGAGGTAAGCAATATATTTCAAAGTGAAATCAAGATTATTTTACTTACATCCGTTGGCAGATTATTTAGCTTATTTTAAGGAAAAACTCCCTTAATTTTGACTCATTATTTCTAAAAGTCGAACAATATTTGAAGAGTTTCATTGCAAAACGAGATGTATCCATTTTGAGAAATGTTGATTATTTGACATTATTATGTAAGACATCAACAGTCAAGTTCATTTACAATTTTTGTTCATTAAACTATTACTTGAGCTCAGTGAAGACCATGCCAAAATGCGACATATTTATCTTAACATTGTCAAACATCTTAAATTGGTAAAAAAAACAAACATCATAAATATATGGAATAATATATGCAAAGATTGATCAATAATAATACGATTCTGAGTTAGTTTTGGCCAGAACGTACACAACACAACATTGCATAACTTTTTTTTTTTTTGCAAAACGCTCTATATCCACTACTGTAATCCCATTAAGAAAAGCTCGTGAATCAATGTTGTGTTTGATAAGTAAGATTAACTGATCACACCAGTTGCGTTTCCAGGCACAGCTTCATGCAAGGAAACGGGAGCGCACACGCATTTTAAACAGTCGCGCGCATCACATCAGCTTTTGGCGCGAGTGATCATCCTCTCATTTGGTATTCACCTGCTTGCGCGAACAGTTATCTCTGTCAGTCGTGCTGCTTCTCGATTCTAAGATCGCATTTGCCATCCTTATTGTCGAACCCTGCTTTTAAGAAAACTACATCGAAATCCATGACGTTATAGCTTGACTCTGAAGCTTTGATTCCCTGACTGACAAACAGCAGCTGATCAGTGATATGTAGCCTACGTGACTTACAGCTCATCTACAGTATAAACAATTAAATGGTAAACGTTTTTGCTGAGCTCGCGCAATCTGCGACAATCTCCCCACCGCCCCGGTCCTCGCTGTCTGTCATATGCGCAATCACACCCGTCTCTCGTTTTCGCTTTCAGTTTGAGGGCGGCATGATCATCTTTTACCTAGAGCTCCAGTTCAGTTTGCTCCAGCTCTGTCTATAACCGTTATATCGCACTTTGTAAAGAAACTGGTCTGGCGGATATCGTGTTTTGTGAAAAAATATATTTTAAAGTTTGCCTAAAATGTACATTCTTCAATGTTATTAATGGCAGCAATTCACACATAGATTAGATTAGATTAAACTTTATTGTCATTACACATGTACAAGTACAAGGAAACGAAATGCAGTTTAGGTCTAACCAGGAGTGCAATAGCAGCAAGTGCAGGATACAGGTATAAGTTATAAAGTGCAGTTATAGAAAAACTATGGTGATATTTACAAATGGATGTACTATGAACATTATATACAGGTTGTGTTAGCTATGAACAGAGATTTACAATAGATGGATAGATGTACAGGTTGCTATTAATAATCAGAAGTGTGCAGATATATAAACAATTACAAATGTATATGTACAGTGGGTGTGTACATAATTACAAATGTACATGGGTATGTACAGTTAGAATAAATGAATCAGTGCAAAGAATATGTGCAATTTTTAAATGTGCAAATGTTAAATAGTGCAGTGATTATGAGGAGTCTGAGTTATGAGGATAGTGGGGGTGTATCAGGGGGGCAAAGAGTCAGTGGGGGGCAGAGTTCAAAAGGGATACAGCTCTGGGAAAGAAGCTGTTCCTTAGTCTGCTGGTTTTTGTCCGGGGGACAAAAACGGCACATCTGAACAGTGATTTCCAATAATAAAATCCAAATCTCAAAAAATGACGTTTATCGCATTTCGCAACCAAACTCTTCATTTGTTGCTTGTCTATAAAATGTTCCTTGATTTAGGAACTTGCAGATATTTGGACAGGAAACAAGACATAAAATCTATGTAAGAAACGTGTGCGATATTGAAGAAAGATGTGAAAGCAAAAGCATGCAATAAACAAAATGTTGCTGTTAAATCTGTCTTTTAACAATGTAAACAAACAAAAAGTAAATAACAAAATTATTTAATAACGGTCAAAACAATTGCAATGTGCAGATACTGAACAGTGTTCTCTCCGTGCTGGTGTGGGTTTCTCCGAGTGCTCCGGTTCCCACACAAGTCTAAAGACATGCGCTACAGGGGAATTGGGTAAGATAAATTGTCCGTATGGAATATGTGTGTGAATGAGAGTGAATGGGTGTTTCCCAGTGATGGGTTGCAGCTGGAAGGGCATCCACTGCATAAAAGATATGCTGGAATAGTTGGCGGTTCATTCCGCTGTGGCGACCTCAGATTAATAAAGGGAGTAAGCCGAAAAGGAAATGAATGAAGATGCTGAACAGCCCTAGATGCAACTGGTCTATGATTTTAATATTTTTATGCAAGATTCAGATGAGTCATAAAACATACACATGTGTGTGTGTGTTATTAGCACTTCTGGGCGTGCACATGGACATATTTCTGTCTCTGAGCGAAGTGCATGCACATATTTCATATTTTCTGCATGCAACACATTTACAAGTAGGGCTGCACAATATTGGGAAAATCATTTTGCTGCAATATTTATTGCGATTTGAATATAATTTTACTAGATGATTTGAATAGCTCTATTCGGAAAGATTTCTTTAATTTGGAATGACTGGGATTATAAAGACTTCGTTTAAATTACAAGCATATATACATGTGAAATAGAATGTAAATGTGAAGTAAAATAATCAGTGCTAGGGGCAACTCTGTGGTTAGCACTGTGGCCACACAGCAAGAAGATCTCTGGTTCGAGTCCTGGCTGGGTCAGTTGGTGTTTCTGTGTGGAGTTTGCATGTTCTCCCTGTGTTGGTGTGGGTTTTCCTCCGGGTGCTCCGGTTTCCCCCACAGTCCAAACACATGCGCTATAGGGGAATTGATGAACTAAATTGGCCGTAGTGTATGAGTGTGTGTGTGTGTGGGTGTTTCCCAGTACTGGGTTGCATCTGGAAGGGTATCCGCTGTGTAAAACATATGCTGGAAAAGTTGGCGGTTCATTTCGCTGTGGCGGCCCCTGATTTATAAAGGGACTAAGCTGAAGGAAAATGAATGAATGAATGAACGAATAATCAGCGCTTTATAGTCTTCTGGGGAGTCAAACAGTATTCAAGAACAGAAATTGAACAATCAAGTGTGAAATAACATGGTCATTATTGTATAAATCATTTTAATCTTTAATTCATTCATTCATTCATTCATTTTCTTTTGACTTAATCCCGTTGTTGAATGAACCACCAACTAATCCAGCATATGTTTTACCCAGCGAATGCCCTTCCAGCTGCAACCCATCACTGGGAAACACCCAAACAAAAATTTAAACACCCAAAATTTAGTTAACCCAATTCCCCTATAGCGCATGTGTTTGGACTGTGGAGGAAACCCACGCCAACACGGGGAGAACATGCAAACTCCACACAGAAACACCAACTGACCCAGCCGGGGCTCGAACCAGAGACCTTCTTGCTGTGATGTGATCGTGCTACCCACTGCGCCACCCTTTATTCTTTAATAAACAGTGTAATCCTGTGATGTGACTATTGCAGATACACACATTATGATATCGATGCTACACCGTTCAGCCCTATTTACTAGTGTCAGACTCAGAATTTGTGGAATCAGAATATTGTCTTACAGTGAATGCTTTCATAGTATTAAAATGATCTGAACTATAATATTGGTGACGGTGTGACGGTGATGGCCGGTACCTGGTCGGGTTGCCAGGTCTAGGTCTGGAACAGGTCGAGCATCGACGGGCTCAACTGGAAAATACAAGAGCCATCAGTTACTGATCCACTTCATCACACATAATCAGAAAACCACAGAGTTTAACACAGAGGAAAAGTGTTTTGTTGTTTGTTTGAACTATCACTGTGTATTTTAAAACTGCTTCTGCTGTGTGTGTGTGTGTGTGTGTGTTTTACGCTGTGGTGTGAATCAGTGTGTTAATGAAGAGCTGATTGGAGGAGCTCAGTGTTCCTGACAGCGGATGCCAGATCTGCTTCCATATGGAGCTCTCCACAGTGACCTGGCACACACACACATGCGCGCGCGCGCACACACACGCACAGACACACACGCAGAGGCAAACACGCACAGGCATACACGCACAGGTACACGCACAGACATGGCTATGGAGAGTCCCTGTAAACCGCCAATAACAATACATGTGTGTGTGTGTGTGTGTGTGTGTGTTTGTCATGGTGAGTGAGTGTATGTGTGGTTAAATACCCTAGTTGTGTGTGTTGGGCTGGTTAAAGCTCTAGTGTGTATGTTTGTGTGTTTACCCTCAATGTGAATCCCTTTATTTGTGTGTGTGTGTGTGTGTTTGTGTGAGAGAGAGAGTGTGTCCCCTCATTGTGCATGTTTGGCTGGTTGATGCCCTTGTGTGTGCGCGCATGAGAAATAGTGTATGTGTGTGTATACATCTCATTGTGTGTTTGTGTGTGTGTGTGTGTATACATACTTTCATTGCATGTGTTTGGCTGGTTGAAGCTCTTGCGTGTGTGCGTGTGTGTGTGTGAGAAATAGAGAGAGTATGTGTGTGTATACCTCTCATTGTGTGTTTGTGTGTGTAAGTGTATATACTCTCATTGCGTGTGTTTGGCTAATTGATGCTCTTTCCTGGTTGTGAGAGTGTATGTACGTGTATTTTGTCATTGTGTGTGTGAGTGTGTGTGTGTGTGTGTGTGTGTATGTACCCTTATTGTGTGTGTTGGGCTGGTTGAAGCTCTTGGGGTGTGTGTGTACCCTCACTGTGTGTGTGTGTGTGTTAGGCTGATTGTAGCTTTCAGCTTGTGTGTGTGTGTGTGTGTGTGTGTGTGTGTGTGTGTGTCTGTGTACCCTGGTTGTGGGTGTTGGGCTGTCTGAAGCTTTTGGGTTGTGTGTGTTGGGCTGGTTGAAGCTCTCGGGGTGTGTGGTGTGTGTGTGTGTGTACCCTCGGTGTGTGCGTGTGTGTGTGTTAGGCTGGTTGTAGCTTTTGGGTTGTGTGTGTGTGTATCCTGGTTGTGTGTGTTGGGCTGTTTGAAGCTTTAGGGTTGTGTGTGTTGGGCTGGTTGAAGCTCCGTGTGTGTGTGTGTGTATACCCTGGTTGTGTGTGTTGGGCTGGTTGAAGCTCTCGGGGTGTATGAAGCCGAAGCCCTGTGTGTCCTCGGCGGGCAGCAGCTCCAGGCCGGCGGTGCTGTCGGGCATCAGCGCATCATTCCCGTAACTCACACGAGCGTCACTCTGCAGATTCGCCAACTGAGCGGACATCTCCTGCTGCTCACGCTGCAGCAGCTCTACACACACACACACACACACGATCATTTATAACAAAAATAGATTATATTTTCAATAGAATAGTATAATAACAACCTCATATAAATATAACTATATAAATACATAGAAATCGTATATACACACAAACACACGCACGCGCACGCACACACACACACACACAGAGTTGAACAGATGCAGTTTAATTCTGTCAGAGATGATGGAGTAATTGAGATGAAATGTGATGCTGAAGAACAGGATTAAACAGGAATCATGAGACCAAAACATGAGCAAATGAAAGAGAGGAGACTGCAGAAATGACAGAGACGAAGATGATGATGATGATGATGAAGATACGGCAGGATCAGAGAGGAAACGACACGCTGATCAGAGCTTAATTACAGACACACTAATGACAGACGAGCTGCTGCTGCACGCACAAACTGAGCCAGAGCGTCACAACGGCTGACAGATGGAGCGTGACGCACACACACACACACACACACGCACACACGCACACACACACACAAACACTCACCACCATCAATGAGACATGAGCAGATCCTACATCTGACTCAAGGCATCACACACATGCACATTTACTCACACATACATTCATATATACATATACAAACACACACACACACACACACATTCATACACAATCAAACAAACACACATGTACAAATTCATACACACACACACACACATTTATATAAACACACACACACACACACACACACATGCACAAATTCATATACACTCATCCACAAACACAGACACACACGCACACATTTATATAAACACACACACAAAGAAACACTAAACACACACACACACACACACACACACACACACACACACACACACACACACACTCACCGACTTGATCCTGGATGTCGTCAGCAACGCCCGGCACTTTGTACAGCAGGCCGAGAGACTGGTTCATGCGCTCCTCGATCACGCGCAGATGGGTCAACACCTGAGGTCAGAGGTCACTCAATTTAATCAGAACACATGCTCTGCTCTCCTTTATCAACATTATACACTAGACTCTAGCATGTAAACTACACAGGGAGCTCCCTACATAGACAACACACAAACATAACTCACAACCACTCAGAACAGTTTGACTGTGAGTGTATTGAATCTTCAAATCTCAACACATGAATAAAGAATAACACACACACACACACACACACACACACACACACACACACACACACACACACACACACACACACACACACACACACACACACACGAGCCAAAAATAAAGAGAGAAAGCTCTAGAAGCGGCAGCATTACTGATGTAACATTAAATATATATGAGAGAGCTTATTAAACATTGACATCCAATATTATATTCAAAGCCCAAACACACAGAACACTCTTAATTTAGCCCCTCTCACTCTGAACACAACCGTAATACCAGCAAAAAATAAATGAAATTACATGTGAATACTGCCCACAACAGTTTTTACTCAGTATTTAATTGTGTTCATCACATTTCAAATGCTTTAGGAAAGAAGTATATACAGTTAAAGTCTGATTTATTCGCCCCCTGTTTATTTTTTCCCTAATTTCTGTTTATCAGAGAGCAGATTTCTCCAACACATTTCTAATCATAATAGTTTTATTAACTCATCTCTAATAACTGATTTATTTTCTCTTTGTCATGATGACAGTAAATAATATTAGACTAGATATTCTTCAAGACACTTCTATACAGCTTAAAGTGTCATTTAAAGGCTTAACTAGATTAACTAGGCAGGTTAGGGGAATTAGGCAAGTTATTGTATAATGATGGTTTGTTCTGTAGACTATTGAAAAAATATATAGCTTAAAGGGGCTAATAATATTGACCTTAAAATGGCTTTTAAAAAATTAAAAACTGCTTTTATTCTAGCCGAAATAAAACAAATAAGACTTTCTCCAGAAGAAAAAATATTATAGGAAATACTGTGAAAATTTCCTTGCTCTGTTAAACATCATTTGGGAAATATTTAAAAAAGACAAAAAAAATTCTAAGGGGGGCGAATAATTCTGACTTCAACTGTATATATATATATATTAGGTATGAACTAATATGGTGAAAGATTAATTCAGTGTTAATGTTAATTTCAACATATTTACATTCATAAATCAAAAGTTAAAGGTGCAGTGTGTAAGTTTGACACCCAGTGGTTGAACTAGGAATTACATTCCTAAATCAAAACACATGCAAGCACAGGTTGCCAGATTGAGGACCAACAGGAGCAAGTGTGACTATGGGGTCTAAAGCCCTGCTCACACTGAGATTTCAGCTCAGATTTTGTCATCTGAGGCAAATTTGGGAAATCTTTTACTGTTGAACATCAGCTGCAGTGCAAATAAGCTTAGTTTCTTGCTTTTACATGGAGTGTAGTGTGTGTGTATGAGACCTTCGCACACTTATCAAAGCCCCTCAGTAGGCCTGTCACAATAATCAATATATCGACTTATCGCACAATACATGGACATGACCTCAATAATTTTTGGTGATGCAATATATATCGCCCGAACATAAAAACCAATTCCAGCAACATTTTAGCCCAGAATATGTGTTTTTACATTCTGATTCCAATGCCTAATTATTTAATTATTAAAATGACTATAATTAAATGAAATATTCTTAAGAATAAAATATTACGTGTTATTTGGAGAAGTGTACTTGCATTGTGATGATATTGCATTGTCATTCTGGCATTATATAATGAGTGGCATAAAATTGTCTTAAAATGACAATAATACCGTTTATCGCAATATATTTTGGTGCAGTATATCGTACGACAAAAAATAAATATCGTGACCGGCCTACCCCTCAGCTCTCAGAACACAGTAAGTGTATTTCTGCACACACACACTATAATCTGCTGTTTTACTCCACTGATCTCCATATAAAAGCCAGAAACTCTACAGCACAGGCCGATATAAAGAGTTAATGCTGACAACTGATGATCAACAGTGAAGATGACACATTGTCCCTCTTCCTAACAGGGAAAACCAGCAGCAATCAAAAATGCATGATTATATGCTGTCATGGCTTTGCAATCAAAAAATGTGATTATAATGAAAGTCAATGAGACAAAAACAGCCACCAACATCACCAAAGGGGAGTCATCTGAACAACACACAAGGGTTAAAGCCACTTAAAATAAAGTGGGACTGTTAATGCATCACCAAGGTTAACCAACTGTGTCGACTTGTTTATGTTGACCTGAGTTCAGGATTGTTTTGTACAGAAGTGATGAATTATTCACAGTGAGTGTGTTTGTGTGTAATGTGCTGCTGATTCATGTACCTGAGGCCGGATCTGTGCTGCTTTCTTGGGGTCCACCATGCGCACGTGTTCGAAGTGTTTGAGTGTGTGCTGACGGTCCTTCTGCTCAGCCCGAACATACTTCTTCAGCAGGCTGAACACATGACGCGGCTGCAGAGAGAAACACACACACACACACACACATCAGAGATCATTCAGCACTCTTTTCTCACACATTTACTGCTGGATCAGGACCATATGAGGAGTCTCTGTGTGTGAGAAATTATTTGATTAGATCTGTCTATGGACGCCGTCTATTTATTTGATGAAAATAATACAGATTTTTTTCAATTCCAAGTTTTGAGTTTGCATCTCACAATTCCCAGTTTGCATCCCATAATTCTGACTTCGCATTTTGCAATTCAAACTCTGCATCTTACAATTCCAAATTTGCATATAAAAATGATGCTGCATCCCATATTTTCCACTTTTCATGTAACTATTTTAGGTTTACACTTTGCAATTCGGACTTTGCATCTCATAATATCTGATTTTGTAGTTCCAAAAATGCATAAAGCACTTTTGACTTTGCATCCCAGAATTTTCACTTAAAATCATGAAGTTCCAAGTTTACACATAACAATTCAGAATTTGCATTTACATTTTTTGAATTTATACCTTGCAAATCTGACTTTGCATCTCACATTTTCAAGTTTGCATCCCACAATTCTAAATTTACACCTTGCAGTTCTGACTTTGAATCTTGCAGTTTGGATCTTTCATCTGAAATTCCACATTTGCCTCTTAACATTTTTTTTTTAACTTTAATTCATGCAGTTTTGATTTTGCATCTCACAAATCTGAATGAACATTTTGCAAATCTAAGTTTGCACCTCAAAATTACCAGTTTACATCCTATAATTTTTACTTTGCGTCATGCATTTCAGACTTTGCATCTCATAATTTTGACTTTGCATGTCACAACTTCCAATTCTGACTTTGAATCTGTAAATTCTGACGTCACATTTTGCAATTCCAACTTTGAACCCAGGCTTATTTCGATTACGTACCCCTGTATACATTTTTGGAGAGCGCCAAATATGTCCCAGTAGCTACTTTTTTTTGCAGTTTTTAACAAATCCACCAGAGGCCGCTGTGTATGCCTTTTCAGATCTCAAATGTCACTCGTGAGTGCCATTCACAACTGCTGTTCTTGCATAAATACACCAGAGGCCGCTGTTGACTAACCCACTGACTGACTGACCAACCGACCGATCCCTCCTCCCTAAACCCAACAGATGGTGTTTTCAAAAGCATCAATTGACCAGCGTCCACTTACTTCCCTCAACCCAACCGACAGTGTTTTAGAAGGCAATGCAGAAAAAGAAAAGCCCTCGCAGCAGTCTGACTTTTACCACGTTTTCAGATTTTACCACATTCTCACCCTGTTATTTACTTGTTTATTTTATTTTTTGGCTTCTGTTATTGTCTTGCCCGCTTTCTGGAACCGTTCTTCGCCGGACTTGAACCCCGTAATCATGGTCAACTCTGCTCTTTGTCTCAAGTCAGTTGATGTAAGTGGCGAGCCACTGGGCAAACTGGTAACAGCAGAAAAGCAGTCCATATGAAGGTACGCAGTCAGCTAGTAAGCATGAAAAGAAACGGCGTCATACCACCCTGTAGCATTCGTTTTAAAGATGAAATGCAGCCATACGTTCCTCTGGCTACATAACACGCGATCTCCAGAAGTGTATATAGGGCTACGTTTTCAGAATGAGCCCGTGTTGCACAATTCCGAATTTGCATATAAAAAGTTCAGATCTTTCATCGGTGAAATTCCACATTTGTCTCTTAAAATTTCAACATTATATCATGCAATTTTAAGTTTGCATCTCACAAATCTGAGTTTATACGTCTCAATTCAGATGTTTTTTTTCTCAAGCATTCTGATACGTGGTGTGTTGTGTACCCGTGGTGGATCGGCCTGCAGGGCAGACAGGTAGCTCTCGAGGGCGAGGCGGCGGCGGTCGTTCAGCAAAGCCTCCACTCGTGCCATGTGTGTCTCCACCAGCTGCTGACGCTCACTGGCCGACTCCTGCTCCAGAGCCTCCACCTTCTCCTGGAAGTGCTGCAAAAACACATGCAAAATAAACTGATAAAGGTTGTTTTGAGTAGGGCTGCATAATGTACATTTTTAGCCTGCCTGTATATATTTTTTCCCAATTTCTGTTTAACAGAGCAGATTTCTTCAACACATTTCTAATCATAACAGTGTTAATAACTCATCTCTAATAACTGATTTATTTTCTCTTTGTCATGATGACAGCTCATAATATTAGACTAGATATTCTTCAAGACACTTCTATACAGCTTAAAGTGACATTTAAAGGCTTAACTAGGGTAATTAGGGTAAAGTTAGGGTATTTACCTTAAAATGGGTTTAAATAAATTAAGAACTGCTTTTATTCTAGCCGAAATTAAACAAATAAGACTTTCTCCAGAAAAAAAAATATTATAGGAAATACTGTGAGAAAATCCTGAATCTGTTCAACATCATTTGGGAAATATTTAAAAAATAAATAAATTTACAGGAGGGTGAATAATTTTGACTTCAACTGTATATCGAAAAATGATCATCATCATCACTGTAATAGTTTATGCAATATCTATATCGCAGAGAAGTGCAATAAATGTAATTTTACGTGCCAAGCATTTATGTGCTGCATGCATAGGTTATCTAAATCTGACCAACCAGATTTGTCTTTACTCTCTTCAGCCCTGCCTCTCCAGTAGGTGCTGTTAGCTGAAACTAGAACTGAAAATAAACACTAATGCTGAGATACGAGAGAGGAAAATAGCCAATAGAAATCTGAATTTCCACCAGGGTTTTCAGCAATTCGTGGTGTTTTAAAGTCTAAGGCCCAATCCCAATTCTATTTTATACCCCTACCCCTTACCCTTGGCCCTTAAAACGGAGCATGAAGGGGAAGGGCTTCAAAATGTACCCCTAAGAATTGGGACAGCACTACAGCACCTGCACATGTCATCACGATCTCTTGCTTCATATGAGATCAGACGATGGCGACTGCTGTAGTTACTCCTGTTGTGTTATTCTTTGGTATTTATTTTCAGGAAATCACTGAAGGCATATATTATGTTATTATAACAATCTAATGTGACAATAAGATCATAACTGTACTGCGCATTTACACTGTGGCCATATGCATCTATGTAAACACACGAACACACCATTAACATTACAGCAGACACTGTAAAAGCTCATTCTCAGCCACTAGACTTTTCTGACAGGGTATTCGAGTGTCATCGAGTGTCAGAATGTTGTGGGACTGCTGTACAGGAGTTATTATTATGGATTATAGATTTTAGCGTTTTTTATTTTAGCTTTTTTTTTATAAAAGCATGACGGTAAACACAAACGTGGTTATGAATATATTAAAACATGTGCTTGTTTGTTGTAAAAATTCATAATAATGACTAAAAAATACTAATTTGTGGCTCTCCTCACTTCGGGGTGCAGCGCAACTGCCGCTGTGGCTGGTGTATTCTGGGAAATTTTCTTACCCCTTGGTTTCGAGTGTGGTCCTGAAAATCTTTGTTCGAAGGGCTATCTACCCCTTCCCCTTAGCCCTACACATTCAAGGGAATTGGGACACCCCTATCCCTATCACGGGAACGTGCAAAACAAGGGGTAGGGGTAAGGGGAAGGGCTAAGGGGTAGAATTGGGATTGGGCGTTTTATTTTATTGGTTTATTTTAGTATGATCATTTCACAACTACATATTTTCATTAAATTGCTGACAAAATCGTGTTTTTAAAGTTAGTTATATTGTAAGAAACATCGTTATCGCAACACTCAACAACAGTATCATATGTTGCATATTTTCCCAGAATCATCCAGCTCTATTAGGACTCTGACCTGGATCACGGCCTTCTTGTCGTTGCGAGGTAAACTCTTGGCCTGCCTCTCGGCCTCTTCCCATTCCCTCATCACCTATAAAACACACAACACAACAAAAGCATGCTCGTTTACTGTAGTAAATACTGAAGCACTGTGATGACGGACTGACGGCTGAGTTTATAATGAGTGGGAAGTGACATTTCAGATGTTTTACAATGTGCTGGAAACACTGCAAAGTCCATTAATGCATCACATCACACACATTTGTATCTGATCATCATCTGTGGGAAAAAAAAATCACATCTTGCATACTGATCAAGCGCATGCACACACTTTATTACTAATTGAGGCCATGTCCACACTAATACATTGTAAATGCACATGTTTTTCTCTCCGTTTTAGCGTTCTGTCCACTCTGAGATGGCGTTTTTAGGGAACACAAAAGCATCTTTTTGAAGACGCTGTCTAAAGGGGATAAATGTAAACATCTTGCAGCATTTTAGTGTTGCTGTATGGACTGTGAAAACATGGTGGAGGACACTGTAAAGCAGATGTTCATTCATTCATTCATTTTCTTTTTGGGTTGGTCCTTTTATTAATCGCTACAGTGGAATGAACCGCCAACTTACCCAGCATATGTTTTACGCAGCGGATGTCCTTCCAGCTGCAACCCATCACTGGGAAACACCCATACACTCATTCACACACTACGGACAATTTACCTTACCCAGTTCCCCTATAGCGCATGTGTTTGGACTGTGGGGGAAACCGGAGCACACGGAGGAAACCCACGCCAACATGGGGAGAACATGCAAACTCCACACAGAAACACCAACTGACCCAGCCGAGGCTCGAACCAGAGACCTTCTTGCTGTGAAGCGACAGCGCTACCCACTGCGCCGCCCTAAAGCAGATGTTTTGGATGTTTAATTAAAGATAATTGTGAGTGTGTAGATGCTCCATATTGGCTCTGTTCAGCACACAGGGAATGTTTACTGAAGCTGCTGTTCAGATCAGACCACAGACACGCATTACTGCCACGTTTCATAGAGATGGAAAGTAAATAAACGGCAGGCGTATAAAATCATCTTACGTCTGTGTGCATACATCAACCAAAGCCTTTTCAGTCCTCTTAGTGTGGATGATGGAAAGAATTCAAATGGAAAGTGTGGACATGGAGTGTTTTTAGGAGCGACATGGAGTGTAGACGCAGCCTGATTTGGTACCTGAGACATGCGCTCACGGTGTTTGGTCTCCAGACTCTCCTTGGCCTTTAGAAAGTGAGCGTGTTCGTTCTCGTCCGCCGGCGTCTCCAGATATTGGTCCACTGCATCCGGAGGGCTGGAGGACGGAGTCGGCACTGCGGATCCACATGCACACACACACTTATTACAGGACATGAGAAGAGCAGATGATCTAGAGCAGATCACAGTTAGACAGTAATACCTTAATAAACACACACAAAAACAACATAAGTGATTATAATTAAAATCTGAAAATGAATAATTCATGACACCTCAAAGATACTACAAAAACACTGAGGAAAAAATGCATCAGGAATTGCATCTTTTCCTTGATTAAAACATTTTTAGGATCATGAAAGTCTCTGTATGATGTCAGGTTGTTCATAATACAATACATTATATAAAACTGTTGTAAATGACTCCAGTATAAAGAAGAACAGATGAAGGGAGAAGTGGAAGGTTTGTAGAGCATGTAACCTGCGTTAGTGATTTTATGCATGCAAATGAAAGACACTAACACACACACACACACGCACACACACAAGCGCACACTTCAGTCCATGAAATTAGTTGAAGAATCAGAGCTACAGAAAGAAAATTCAAGGCGAAATTTTGGGTTAATCAGAAGCCAAAAGCAAACTCAGTCAGTTAGAGAAGATGGTGAGAGCTTTAACACGCGTGAAAACACACGCCAGAAACACAGAGAATAATTAATCCATTCATGACTGACCTTCTGAGAAACACAAAAGAAGACGTTTAGCAGAGTGTTCACGCTGCTCTTTACTTGTGTTTTTTAAAAATGAAAAAATAAATACATGTAAATAAATGTATCATGACATTTGATAATTACTAATGAAAATAATATAACAAATAATTCAATTTTAATTACATTTTTTAAAATATTTTCCAATTTAAAGATTTTTTTCAACAACTTTATATATTTTAGTGTATTTCTTTTCTCTTTGCCATGATGACAGCACATAATATTAGACTAGATATTCTTTAAGACACTAGTATTACAGCTTACAGTGACATTTAAAGGCTCAACTAGGTTAATTAGGGTGATTAGGAAAGCCACTGCACAAACAGAACAAACTTCTGTAGCCAAGCAAAAAAACAACAACATTATTTACATAATAAGGAGGTTAATGATATTGTTTTTATATTTCATTTTTTTTTAAATTCTAGCCAGGAATTTAAAATTATTATACATATACACAGGGCTTAATTTGTGCCGATCCGGAACTTCTGAAATCTGATCCGGCACCTCATTTTACTTCCCCCCCAACCGTCCTCCTCCCCCATCCGCTGTTCACTTTCACTTTCTTTTATTTCCGACTCCCTAACCCTCTTTACTTTCGTGCGCAACCCCCCCGCCCTGCTCACTTTCGTGCGCGGCACCTCTCCATCCTTGGGTAACATGCCGAATCCGTTACCCCGATCTGTTCCGGGACTTTGCAATTCACAAGTTAAGCACTGCATATATATACATACACACAGATTTTTGTGTGCGAGTAATTTGCTTATATAAAACCATTAGTGCTGGGATTAATCAAAAAATGTACATTTAATTTTTTTTACATAATAGATCCATGTTCATTTATTTTGCATATAAATATACACACATGCATGTATTTATTTGAAGAAAAAAAACACCATTATTTCTTTTCAGATATAATATATATGTAAATAAAATATATATCTAAATATACATGGTGGCTCAGTGGTTAGCACTGTGGCCTCACAGCAAGAAGGTTTGAGTTCCGGCTGGGTCAGTTAGTGTTTCTGTGTGGAGTTTGCATGTTCTCCTCGTGTTGGCGTGGGTTTCCTCCGGGTGCTCCGGTTTCCCCCACAGTCCAAACACATGCGCTATAGGGGAATTGATCAACTAAATTGTCCATAGTGGATGGGTGTGTGTGTATAGATGTTTCCTAGTGATCGGATGCTGCTGGAAGGGCATCCGCTATGTAAAACATATGCTGGATAAGTTGGCGGTTCATTCCACTGTGGCGATCCCTGATTAATAAAGGGACCAACCCAAAAAGAAAATGAATGAATGACTGAATATATATATATATGTAAAATTGATTGCTTTGTATGATTAAATTTTTATGTATGTGTGCATGTATACAAATATATATACACAATACACACACATAATATTTACAAGATTAATCAGGATTAGTTGTTGTCAATTACCATATATCAGACTTCTATATCAGCAAATATCTCTCAGTTTTGGCCTAACATGTTTAAACTCCCACTAATGATGATTGATGTTATGCTACTGCTTCTAGTGTTTGTTGCTCTTCTGTGTGTTTCTCTGAAGGGTCAGACTGGCGTGTGTATCTCAGTGTTGGTCACTTACACACACCGCTGCAGACGGACAGACAGTACTCCTCCGACTCAAAGTTATTACGGTTTCCTCCGCAGCCGCCGTAGATGAAGGGCGCACAGCGGCGCTCCTCACGCACATAATACCAGCGGGACAACATGGCCCTACAGGGACCCGTCTCTGCACTCGCAAAACACACCTCTGACACACACACACACACATACATACATACACACACACGTACACATGATGATGATGTGAAAACTAGTGATGCACCCTAATGAACAATTCACAGAAACGATCAGTGAGATCGTGAAAATCAGACAACCATCAGTGAGTTTTTAGCTCCTCCCACTGACTAGAATGGTAGTAGGTAAATAACTTGTGATAGCGTGTCTAAACTCCGCCCCTAAATCACTGCTTGGATTATGCTCCGCCCATTGACTAATCGCTGTAGTATGTAAACAGTTACTTCATTATGTGAGCGCGTGGCTAAACTCCGCCTCCTGCTTCTACATCATTAAGCTTATTTATCTCCGCTCACTGACTAGAACCCTGGTAGGCAAATAATAACTATTAAAATAAGTGTGGCTAAACCCCGCCCCTAAGTCACTGATTTTATAGCTCCACCAACTGACTATTGCTGTAGTATGTAAATTACGACTTTATTATGTGATAGTGTGCCTTCTTCTACAACACTGCCTGTTTAGCTCCGCCCACTTACTAGAACTTAAAAGTGACTATTATGTAATAATGTGGCTAAACTCCGCCCCCTACATCACTGACCGTTTAACTCCACCCACTGACTAGTACTGAAGTATGTAAATAATGACTTTACGATGTAATAGTGTCGCTAAAATCCACCCTCTAAATCCCTGACTGTTTAGCTCCGCCCACTGACTGGTACTGTAGTATGTAAATAATGATTTTATGATGTAATAGTGTCGCTAAACTCCACCCCCTAAATCCCTGACTGTTTAGCTCCGCCCACTGACTGGTACTGTAGTATGTAAATAATGACTTTACGATGCAATAGTGTCGCTAAACTCCACCCTCTAAATCCCTGACTGTTTAGCTCCGCCCACTGACTGGTACTGTAGTATGTAAATAATGACTTTACGATGCAATAGTGTCGCTAAACTCCACCCTCTAAATCACTGACTGTTTAGCTCCGCCCACTGACTGGTACTGAAGTATGTAAATAATGACTTTACGATGCAAGAGTGTCGCTAAACTCCACCCCTAAATCCCTGACTGTTTAGCTCCGCCCACTGGCTGGTACTGTATTATGTAAATAATGACTTTACGATGCAGTAGTGTCGCTAAACTCCACCCCCTAAATCCCTGACTGTTTAGCTCCGCCCACTGACTGGTACTGTAGTATGTAAATAATGACTTTACGATGCAATAGTGTCGCTAAACTCCACCCCCTAAATCCCTGACTGTTTAGCTCCGCCCACTGACTGGTACTGTAGTATGTAAATAATGACTTTACGATGTAATAGTGTCGCTAAACTCCACCCCTAAATAACTGCCTGTTTAGCACCGCCCACTGACTACTACTGTAGTATGTAAATAATGAATTTATGATGTAATAGTGTCGCTAAACTCCACACCCTAAATCACTGACTGTTTAGCTCCGCCCGCTGACTGGTACTGTAGTATGTAAATAATGACTTTACGATGCAATAGTGTCGCTAAACTCCACCCCCTAAATCCCTGACTGTTTAGCTCCGCCCACTGACTGGTACTGTAGTATGTAAATAATGACTTTACGATGCAATAGTGTCGCTAAACTCCACCCCCTAAATCCCTGACTGTTTAGCTCCGCCCACTGACTGGTACTGTAGTATGTAAATAATGACTTTATGATGTAATAGTGTCGCTAAACTCCACCCCCTAAATAACTGCCTGTTTAGCACCGCCCACTGACTACTACTGTAGTATGTAAATAATGACTTTATGATGTATTAGTGTCGCTAAACTCCACCCCTAAATCACTGACTGTTTAGCTCCGCCCACTGACTGGTACTGTAGTATGTAAATAATGACTTTATGATGTAATAGTGTCGCTAAACTCCACCCCTAAATCACTGACTGTTTAGCTCCGCCCACTGACTGGTACTGTAGTATGTAAATAATGACTTTATGATGTAATAGTGTCGCTAAACTCCACCCCCTAAATCACTGACTGTTTAGCTCCGCCCACTGACTGGTACTGTAGTATGTAAATAATGACTTTACGATGCAATAGTGTCGCTAAACTCCACCCTCTAAATCCCTGACTGTTTAGCTCCGCCCACTGACTGGTACTGTAGTATGTAAATAATGACTTTACGATGCAATAGTGTCGCTAAACTCCACCCTCTAAATCCCTGACTGTTTAGCTCCGCCCACTGACTGGTACTGTAGTATGTAAATAATGACTTTACGATGCAATAGTGTCGCTAAACTCCACCCCCTAAATCCCTGACTGTTTAGCTCCGCCCACTGACTGGTACTGTAGTATGTAAATAATGACTTACGATGCAATAGTGTCGCTAAACTCCACCCCCTAAATCCCTGACTGTTTAGCTCCGCCCACTGACTGGTACTGTAGTATGTAAATAATGACTTTACGATGCAATAGTGTCGCTAAACTCCACCCCCTAAATCACTGACTGTTTAGCTCCGCCCACTGACTGGTACTGTAGTATGTAAATAATGATTTTATGATGTAATAGTGTCGCTAAACTCCACCCCCTAAATCACTGACTGTTTAGCTCCGCCCACTGACTGGTACTGTAGTATGTAAATAATGACTTTACGATGCAATAGTGTCGCTAAACTCCACCCCCTAAATCCCTGACTGTTTAGCTCCGCCCACTGACTGGTACTGTAGTATGTAAATAATGACTTTATGATGTAATAGTGTCGCTAAACTCCACCCCTAAATCACTGACTGTTTAGCTCCGCCCACTGACTGGTACTGTAGTATGTAAATAATGACTTTATGATGTAATAGTGTCGCTAAACTCCACCCCTAAATCACTGACTGTTTAGCTCCGCCCACTGACTGGTACTGTAGTATGTAAATAATGATTTTATGATGTAATAGTGTCGCTAAACTCCACCCCTAAATCACTGACTGTTTAGCTCCGCCCACTGACTGGTACTGTAGTATGTAAATAATGATTTTATGATGTAATAGTGTCGCTAAACTCCACCCCTAAATCACTGACTGTTTAGCTCCGCCCACTGACTGGTACTGTAATATGTAAATAATGATTTTATGATGTAATAGTGTCGCTAAACTCCACCCCCTAAATCCCTGACTGTTTAGCTCCGCCCACTGACTGGTACTGTAGTATGTAAATAATGATTTTATGATGTAATAGTGTCGCTAAACTCCACCCCCTAAATCACTGACTGTTTAGCTCCGCCCACTGACTGGTACTGTAGTATGTAAATAATGACTTTACGATGCAATAGTGTCACTAAACTCCACCCCCTAAATCCCTGACTGTTTAGCTCCGCCCACTGACTGGTACTGTAGTATGTAAATAATGACTTTACGATGCAATAGTGTCGCTAAACTCCACCCCCTAAATCCCTGACTGTTTAGCTCCGCCCACTGACTGGTACTGTAGTATGTAAATAATGATTTTATGATGTAATAGTGTCGCTAAACTCCACCCCTAAATCACTGACTGTTTAGCTCCGCCCACTGACTGGTACTGTAGTATGTAAATAATGATTTTATGATGTAATAGTGTCGCTAAACTCCACCCCCTAAATCACTGACTGTTTAGCTCCGCCCACTGACTGGTACTGTAGTATGTAAATAATGACTTTACGATGCAATAGTGTCACTAAACTCCACCCCCTAAATCCCTGACTGTTTAGCTCCGCCCACTGACTGGTACTGTAGTATGTAAATAATGACTTTACGATGCAATAGTGTCGCTAAACTCCACCCCCTAAATCCCTGACTGTTTAGCTCCGCCCACTGACTGGTACTGTAGTATGTAAATAATGACTTTACGATGCAATAGTGTTGCTAAACTCCACCCCCTAAATCCCTGACTGTTTAGCTCCGCCCACTGACTGGTACTGTAGTATGTAAATAATGACTTTACGATGCAATAGTGTCGCTAAACTCCACCCCCAAAATCTCTGACTGTTTAGCTCCGCCCACTGACTGGTACTGTAGTATGTAAATAATGACTTTATGATGTAATAGTGTCGCTAAACTCCACCCCTAAATCACTGACTGTTTAGCTCCGCCCACTGACTGGTACTGTAGTATGTAAATAATGACTTTACGATGTAATAGTGTCGCTAAACTCCACCCCTAAATCACTGCCTGTTTAGCTCCGCCCACTGACTATCACTGTATATAATGACTTCATGTGTGTCTGTGAGTGTTGTGTGGTGTGTATGGATGATTGGCAGCTGTCCCTCACCTCGTACCACCTCCTCTACAGACTCAGTGGTGGTGGTGGTGGTGGAGGTCAGAGCTGCGCTGGTACTGCGGGTGCGCTCTTCCTCCTCCTCCTCCTCCATCTTCTCGTCCTGATCTCCATCTCCATCCTGATCCTCGTCCTCTTCCTCGTCCGCATCCTCATCATCCTCCAGCACCGCCGGCTCCGCTGCGGCATCACGAGTCATGCTGAACACACACACACAAACACAGCAGCGTTATAATCCTCCATTACCATCTGCCACACACACACGCATGCACACATAAATGCGGACACACACATGCACATACATACACACACATATATGCTCACACACACATTGTGTTGAATTGAAAAATGTAATTGCTGTGTGCATGAAATACTTGTAAGTGTGTGTGTGAGATATGTGTGTGTGTGTGTGTGCGTGCATGAGATGTGAAGGTTTGTAAGATGTGTGTGTGTGTGTGTGTGTGTGTGTGTGATATGTATAAGAGTGTGTGTTAGTATGACAGTATACGAGTGGATGTGTGTGTGTGTATATGTGATGTGCAAGTTTGTGTGTGTGTATGAGATATCTGTAAGCTTGTATGAGAGTGTGTACATCAAAGTATGTCAGTGTACGCGTGTGTGTATGTCATATGCAAGTGTGTGTGTGTGAGATATCCAAGTCTGTATGAGAGTGTGTGTGTGTGTGTATATATGAGTGTAAGAGTGCGTGTGTATGTATGAGTGAGCGTGTTAGAGTGTATGAGTGAGTGAGTGAGTGAGTGTGTGTGTGTGTATGTGTGTGTGTGTGTGTGTGTGTGTGAGATATCCAAGTCTGTATGAGAGTGAGTGTGCATGTCAGTATGTGTGTGTGTGTGTGTGTGTGTGTGAATGAGTGTAAGAGTGTGTGTATGTATGAGAGTGTATGAGTGAGCGTGTTAGAGTGTATGAGTGAGTGTGTGTGTGTGTGTGTATGAGTGAGCATATGTGTGTGTGTGAGAGAGAGAGATGTCCAAGTCTGTATGAGAGTGAGTGTGCATGTCAGTATGTGTGTGTGTTTGTGTGTGTGAATGTGTTTAAGAGTGTGTGTTTATGTATGAGAGTGTATGAGTGAGTGTGTTAAGAGTGCATGTGTGAGTGTGTGTGTGTGTATGAGAGTGTATGAGTGAGCATGTGTGTGTGTGTGTGTGTGTGTGTGTGTGTGCTAAGAGTGACCTGTTCTCTGTGTAATCAGCCTCTGCTCCGCCCCACCACACGTCTGAATCGTCCTCCTCCACAGTGGCGCTCTCAGACTCTTTACCCGCATCTGCAGGACAGCACACGAACTCCACACCTCGGAAACGGTCAATTCCACATGGCAACAGCATCCCATAATCATGCAGATTCATGCTGCGGTCGCCACACGACTGCGCAGACCAGAGAGACACACACACACAAAGACATCTAGATTATTATGAATGAGTCATTGTAAATATACTGATGAGTATTATTTATTATCACAGCTTTATCCTACAATGTTGATTATTAAATGCACACTTTATTCTGATTTATTAGAGTTATAATTTGTAGTTTTATTTATTTATTTGTTTACTACTTCTACTGCTATTTACTGTGTTTACTGTATTTTATTTATATGTATACGTATGATCTGTTTAATCTAACATTTATAAATGTTTTGGTAATACATTTATGACATTTGTCATGTTATTAAATCAATTAGGCAGCACGGTGGCTCAGTGGTGTCGCACTGCGGCCTCACAGCAAGAAGGTCTCTGGTTCGAGTCCCGGGTGGTTCAGTTGGTGTTTCTGTGTGGAGTTTGCATGTTCTCCTCGTGTTGGTGTGGGTTTCCTCCGGGTGCTCCGGTTTCCCCCACAGTCCAAACACATGCGCTATAGGGGAATTGATCAACTAAATTGGCCGTAGTGTATGAGTGTGTATGGGTGTTTCCCAGTACTGGGTTGCAGCTGGAAGGACATCCGCTGTGTAAAACATATGCTGAAATAGTTGGCAGTTCATTCCACTGTGGCTGGTAAATATAGGGACTAAGCCGAAGGAAAATGAATTAATAAATCAATTATGGATTTGAATTAAATCGAGAGAGAAAGAAAGAGAGAGATGTTGAATGCTTGATTCTGATTGGCTGATGAGAGATTGACAACAGCTCTTTTGAACTTTACATTCACATGTAACTCCTGAAACAATAATGCATCACAGTTTCCACCTGAATATTGAGCAGCGTAACTGTTTTCAACACTGATAATAATCATAAATGTTTCCTGATCATCAAATCCTCATATTATAGCGATCCTGAACACTGAAGACCGCAGTAATGATGCAGAAAATACAGCTTTACATCACTGATATAGATCACACTCAACTAAACATTCAGCTGCCAATCATTATGTTTTATTAATATTAATCAGGGGTCACCACAGTGGAATGAACCACCAACTACTCCAGCATATGTTTTACATAGTGGATAGCCTTCCAGCTGCAACCCAGTACTGGGAAACACCCATGCACACGCCAATTTAGTTCATCAATTCCCCTATAGCGCATGTGTTTGGACTGTGGGGGAAACCGGAGCACCCGGAGGAAACCCACACCAACACGGGGAGAACATGCAAACTCCACACAGAAACGCCAACTGACCCAGCCGGGACTCGAACCAGAGACCTTCTTACTGTGAGGCCACAGTGCTAACCACTGAGCCACCGTGCCATGTCATTTGCATTAATATTTCACAATCATAACCATACTTGTAAACATATTAAATGCAGCCTTTGTGAGCAGAAGAGATATTTTTAGATTTGAGCAGTCTGACCTCATGCTGCATCACTCTAGTTAATTAACTCCTGTGTGTGTGTGTGTGTGTGTGTGTGTGTGTGTGTGTGTGTGTGTGTGTGTGTGTGTTTCTGACCTCTTTGGCGACGGTGTGCCAGTGCAGGTGACTCTCACACATGTCCATGCGCTCCTGATGCAGGAACTTACACTTATCAGGAACCAGCAGCGCATCGCTGACAAACTCCCCGACTGACAGAGAGAAACACACACACACACACGATGAGCAGAGAGATGACACACACATATTTATACACACTCACACACAAAAATATATACATGGACACACACACTCATCAAAACAAACACAGACACGCACACACACTCAAATACACAATGAGCTGGCAGACCACACACACACCCACACATGCAGAAAACATACACACATTAGCACATAAGCACACACAGACGATGAGCAGAAAGAGATGAGCTGGTGTACTACACACACACACAAACTTATGCACGCGCACACACACACACAGAAGAAATACACACACTCATCGAAATAAACACATTCAAACTTACACACAAACATATTCATCAACACAAAGTCATACACACACACACTCTCACACAGACATACAGAACATATACACACAGACAGACACTTACACACACACTTACAAAAATACACAAATACACATTCACACAGACACACACACATACATCCTCACGTAAACACACATACTCATCTACACAAAGACAAACACACACACACACACACACACACACACATACACACACTCACCCAGGCAGCGGTACGGCACTATGATGTGCATGTGACTGCGGCACTGCTTGCGGCTCTTCTTACACCAGTCCCTGATGCTGACCGGCTGATTGGCCTCCACCACATTGGTGATCTGCAGCTCCGGATACACCTGAACAACAACAACAACAGTGAAATAATGTGAAAATAATTTAAATTAACGTGAAATTAATTTCAAAATATAGAAATAAAAAATGTGCTGGGTAAAGACTAAATGCAATTAATCAAATCCAAAATAAGAGTTGGTTTTGACATAATATATATATATATATATATATATATATATATATATATATATATATATATATATATATATATATATATATATATATTCATTCATTATGTATATGTGATACGCACACACATAAAAACAAAACTATATAAAACAATTTTGCTACAAAGATATCAAGACGTTTATATATAATTTGCATAATTTACATACAGTTGCAATCAGAATTATTGAACCCCCTTTGAATTTTTTTTTCTTTCTTAAATATTTCCCAAATGATGTTTAACAGATTCAGGAAATGTTCACAGTATGTCTGATAATATTTTTTCTTCTGGAGAAAGTCTTATTTGTTTTATTTCAGCTAGAATAAAAGCAGTTTTTAATTTTTTAAAACCCATTTTAAGGTCAATATTATTAGCCCCTTTAAGCTATATTTTTTCAATAGTCTACAGAACAAACCATCATTATACAATAACTTGCCTAATTCCCCTAACCTGCCTAGTTACCCTAATTACCCTAGTTAAGCCTTTAAATGTCACTTTAAGCTGTATAGAAGTGTCTTGAAGAATATCTAGTCTAATATTATTTACTGTCATCATGACAAAGAGAAAATAAATCAGTTATTAGAGATGAGTTATTAAAACTATTATGATTAGAAATGTGGTGAAGAAATCTGCTCTCTGTTAAACAGAAATTAGAGAAAAAAAATAAACGGGGGCGAATTAATCTGACTTCAGCTGTATATATATAAATATATATATATATATATATATATATATATATATATATATATATATATATATATATATATATATATATATATATATATATATAATATCTAAATATAAATAAACATTCGTAAATTTATCCATGCCTGTGTGTGTTTATATATACATAATAAATATACACAGTTCACAGTACACACACACACACACACACACACACACACACACACACACACACACACACACACACACACACACACACACACACACACACACAAAACAATTTTTATTTTAGATGCAATTAATCATGATTAATCTTTTTCTAACACTATAAAAGAATAAATTAAATTACTTTAATAATTTTTAAACATAATAGTTAATAATAATCTCTAGTAACTAATGTCTTTAGTCTTAACTAGTTTAATTAAGTTAAGTTTAATGAAGTTAATAATTGAAATAAAAACATTTGTTAAAAATCATGTTTTAAGCGGCTAATAATATAAAAATAAATAAATATATATATATATATTTTTTTTAAAGAAACACTTCCTAAGAAATAGATAATAGCAAATACTGTGAAATTGTCCTTACTCAGTTAATTTAAAAACGTATTAATAATTCCATCTTCAAGGTTTATTGACCTTATTCTTCAATGCTGAAGTGCGCTCGTTTTTGCGATTGTTTTAGAACTTCCGATTCAGTTGCCTATGGGAGAAATGACTAGGAATAATAAACGGCTGAAAACGGTCAAACTACTCGCTCTACAAACAAGTGTTTGCATGATTATACAGACAAAATAGAATAATATAATGGGAAAACCTCAGTTTGCAACATCAAGCAGCAGAACGGGCTGTTTTTAACATCTAAAAATGAATGGAAGTGAATGAGACCGGAAGTCTCGAGCCAAAATGACTCAAATGGCTGCGCCCGCTCGTACGCGGAGAATAAGGTGAATAGTGCTCATGTTATTAATGCCATCCTCACTATTTAACATTTGATTAAATTATCTAATCTTCTGAAGTCTACTTTCCGAAGTTTTACTCTACATTTGAAGGCCAAAGATCTTTAGTTCTTCATCTTAGATTAGATTATCAGCCAGCCTTTCTCTCTGAGCTCACGCTGCAGTGATAGTGTAGTGTAGCTTCACCTCCTGGCAGTACTGCAGGATTCCCTCTTTATTCCCAATGCAGCTCTTGCTTCCGGACGGATCCGGCTCCCATTTCCCGCTCTGGATGTTGATGTGCATGTTGAGTTTCCCGCAGAACATGGCGATCTGCGGCTCAGCTAGAAGCCCCGTCCCGGAGTCTGACGGCACCTGAAGAGCAACAATCACCAAATTTAGTCACCCAATTTATCACCCCGCCCACTAGTGCCCATCTCTCCATCTCATTAGCATAAACAGCAGCCCTGAGTGAGAAGCAGCCGTCTGTCCATTAGCCATTAGAGTGTTTGTGATGCTGATGTTGATTGTGTTTCTTTCTTCTGTTGAACACAAATGACGATATATTGAAAAATTAATGTCAGTGGCTACTTTTTTCCCAACATTCTTCAAAATATCTTCTTTTTGTGTTGAACTGAAGAAAGAAACTCATAAAAGATTACGACCTCTTGAGTAAATTATGCAAATGTTAATTTTTTTTTGGGGTGTACTGTCCCTTTAAACATGAACTTTCACCAGACGTTATCCAGAATGTTTTGAGAAGCAAATGTTCTGGTGTGGGAGCACTGACGCAGTGTTGTGGTGTTCAGCGGTTTACTGCTGAAGGAGGATTAAGATGAAGAAAAAACAGCAGGAGTGTCCTGAGATAAATCAGATCACGAGTCTAAACAGGTTAAACCTCGACAACCTTCACCAAACCCTGCAGCAGATTCAGGATCAGCAGTTCAGGAGCCGCCAACTCAAGCTTCATCAGCAAACGCCACTTCATGAGCGAGTGCATGATAAAGAAGATTCACTATCGTATCGTATTATTAAACTGACGACAGTAAACATTCATTTTCCTTCAGCTTAGTCCCTGATTTATCAGGGATCGTCACAGGGGAATGAACCGACAACTACTTTGGCACATGTTTACATAGCGGATGCCCTTCCATCTGCAACCCAGTACTGGGAAAGACAGTAAACATGAATAATACTAAAGATTTGTTCTCTGCTTTTTGCTCTCTCTCTCTTGTACAAGCTTGTATAGAACTTAAAGGGATAGTTCACCCAAAAATGTTAATTCTGTCATCATTTACTCACCCTTTACTTGTTCTAAACTTGACTTCCTTTCTCCCGTTGAACACAAAAGAAGATATTTTAAAGCGAGCTGTAACCAGTGACTTCCTTATTACTTGTTTTTCCTACTATGGAAGTCAATTGGGGCGGTACGGCGGTTTAGTGGTTAGCACTGTGGACTCACAGCAAGAAGATTGCTGGTTCGAGTCCCTGCTTGGGCCAGTTGGCATTTTCTGCATTTGCATGTTCTCCCCGTGTTGGCGTGGGTTTCCTCCGGGTGCTCCGGTTTCCCCCACAGTCCAAACACATGCGCTATAGGGGAATTGATGAACTAAATTGGCCGCAGTGTGTGTGTGTGTGAGTGAATGAGTGTGTGTTTCCCAGCACTGGGTTGCAGCTGGAAGGGCATCTACTGTGTAAAACATATGCTGGAATAGTTGGCGGTTCATTCAACAGTGGCAACCCCTGATAAATAAAGGGACTAAGCTAAAAGAAAATGAATAAATGAATAGAAGTCAATGGTTACAAGATTTCTAACATTCTTCAAAATATCTTCTTTTGAGTTCAACAGAAGAAAGTAACTCTGGATCCACTTGAGTTAGAGCCAATAGTGTGTACATTGTCATTTTTGGGTGAACTGTCCCTTTAGGCTATGTAAGCCTCTTCCTTTTCCATCAGCCAACTCTGCTCTGATTGGTCAGCTTCTGTGTCAGAAATAAAATAACAGCCATTTCAGAGTGTTCGTAGGCCACAGGAGGTGGAGATTATGCAAATGGGTTGCTTTGACCATGTTTATGTAGATAATTCATTCATTTTCTTTTTGGGTTAGTTCCTTTATAATTAGGGGCCGTCACAGCGGAATGAACCGCCAACATATCCAGCATATGTTTTACGCAGCAGATGCCCAACCCGCTGCAACCCATCACTGGGAAACACACATACACTCTCATTCACACACATACTCAAACACTACGGCCAGTTTAGTTCATCAATTCCCCTATACCACATGTGTTTGGACTGTGGGGGAAACCGGAGCACCCGGAGGAAACCCACGCCAACACGGGGAGAACATGCAAACTCCACACAGAAACACCAACTGAAACCAGCCAAGGCTCAAACCAGCGACCTTCTTGCTGTGAGGTGATTGTGCTACCCACTGTGCCACCGTGACACCCTTTATGTAGATCAATAGCAGGTAAAATAATAGCCAATTCTTTCTTTTGAGAGAGTCTATGGGCTATATTTATTTAATACTGTTACACTGAAAGAGAGCAATGGTAGAACCTGCACATGCGATAATATTCAGAAAGCCATGCGACCTGACTCACGCAACATTCAGTGAGCATGTTGAGCTTCAGGAGGAGTTTATGCTGACAATAAGAGCTGCTGTCTGAGAAGCGGATTCATTTGTGAATTTCAGAGACTATAAATGTCATCGTGAGAGCGCTCAGAGCCGCTCAATGAAGGCTTTGTGTTGAGGAAAACACACAAAGACACTTGAGGGAGGAGGAGAGCTCGCACACACAGAGAGAGAGAGAGAGAGAGAGAGAGAGAGAGAAACCAAGACATGCCAACATTTGTCTTCACTAATCTTATTAGCAGACTCAACGTGCTGGCAAAAAAACAATGTGCTGTTTGTGATCAGACTGACGTGATGAACAGAGGAACATACGAGGAGCGACTGAATGTGACAAAATAAACAGAAAACAAATCTGCATCATTTTCCAAACCTCCTGATAACACACATCCAACAAGAACACACAAGTACTACAATAACATCACATAAAACACATGCTTTTAAAGAGACAGCACACCCTAAAATGTCATTTCACTCATCGACTGCTTCCAATAAATATTGGACTCTTATGATTTTGAAAAATGTTGGGGAAAAAACAACTATTGACTTCTACAGTATTTTTTCCCCCACTTTCAATGTCAATGGATGGATGGCTGCTTCCGTCCGTCCGTCCATCCATCCATCCATCCATCCATCCATCCATCTGTTTGTCTGTCTGTCTATCCGTCTGTCTGTCTGTCTGTCTGTCTGTCTGTCTATCTGTCTGTCTGTCTGTCTATCTATCTGTCTGTCTATCTATCCGTCCGTCCATCCATCCATCTATCCATCTATATAAACAAAGTCTCTCTCTCTCTATATATATAGCTCTATAAATATATAGCATAATGTTATCTTCTTAGAACTTCCTGACCCAGACGCCTACATGCCGTATATTCAGATTACAGTTTCCCTCAGTGTGTTTGGTGCATTTCTCACAACACTATTTACATTTGCACAACAGTTAATGCATTTCTCAATACAATTAGTATAAACTGCAAAACCTAGTGGATAACCTGCAGAAGTGCGTCACTTGCTCAAAATGGAGAGCTCATTCCTCAAAAGCAAGTATTGATGTCAATGAAAGTGTCAGTGTCATCAAGATGAAAAGTCCTGACACCATTGATTATGAACAAGAGAGTCAAATGGCTTTGTCATGTTTTCATTATCACACTTTACTCTGTACATTTATTCCAATGCAAAAGAGTCAGATTTTGGTGACACGTCCTGAAAATGCTCCAGACAGCACTATATACTATTAGCACAGCCATTTGAAGACTACAGTAAAGTTAGACATCACTGCATTTAGTGAGGTATCTGAGTACAACACACTGAATATGTGTGTTTCACATGTTTACTGCATTTGCTCTTTACAATTCTAATTTATTCACAGCATTGTGCACAAGAATAAACACACCCTTATTTACAACAAACATAAGCTTCCTTTGGGTAGAGCTGAGCACAACTGTGAACAATACTGCAGGACATAATGGAGCTGAACCTACAACATGCGTAGGTCTGTAAATCATTCATCAAATTGTTCAATTTAGAAGACATTTTCAGAAAAAAAAATTTATTAAATTTTTTTTATTTACAGTAAAATTAGACAGATTTTGACCACTAGTTCAACATTTGTGTATGTAATGACTCCAGTAATGAAATGAGGACTATTAGTTTAATATGGAATAACTATTCAGCATCCACAAGTTTAGTTCATCTTGACTGACATGACATAAGCAAATGATAATGTTACAAACAGCAGAGAGTTGTGTGAAAGCAATTGATGCATGTCCATAAGCATTCGCAATGTGTTGGAAGGAATGAGAAACTGCTACTGTGATGTGCTCAAATGACTAATTGTTTTGAGAAATGCATTAACTGTTGTGCAAATGTAAATAGTGTTGTGAGAAATGAACCAAAGCCACTGAGAAAAACTGTATACTAGGGATGCTCCGATTGATCGGCCGAAGATCGGTATTGGCCGATAATCACATTTAATGACTCGATCGGTACTCGCCAATCTCATGAACCGATCACAGGGGTTGGTTTATGAGTTTACAAGCAGAGGAAGACGCACGTGTGCCCCCGTATATTATACATAGCCTACAGCAGCCACAACTTGTGAGGAGGTAAATGATGCATGGGAACGTGAGCGATCGATGTGCTCGCATCACAACAGCTAAAATATATACAAATGCGGTGCGACCTATTTATACAGTCTATTGGCGCGACTCGCATGAGTCATGCTCTCTTTATTACAAATGCAGCCATTGTATATCCAGTGTTTTGAGCTGCTGTGACTTGAGCAGAGCGATCGCCCCTATCTAGTGTCTCATCCAACCTCATAAGCTCTCCTAGAACTCTGTGAGTCTCCATTATATTTATATTCACTCTGGGATGACCGCAAATTAGTTAAACTACCCCAGAAATTATGGCGGCGAGAATGAACAAGCAAGAGCACGGTGGCCTCACAGCAAGAATGTCATTGATTCGAGTCCCGTCTGGGTCAGTTGGTGTTTCTGAGTGGAGTTTGCATGTTCTCCTCGTGTTGGCGTGGGTTTCCTCCGGGTGCTCCGGTTTCCCCCACAGTCCAAACACATGCGCTATAGGGGAATTGATCAACTACATTGGCCGTAGTGTATGAGTGTGTGTGCGAATGAGTGTGTATGGGTGTTTCCAAGTACAGGGCTGTGTAAAAACAAATGCCGGAATAGTTGGCGGTTCAAGTATTATTAAACGTAACTCGTATTACTAATAATGCGCTACCCCCAAACACTGTGTATAAGTAATGTTTGTAGAGATCAGAAAGGGTTTGTTCCTGTAATCTGCGTCTTCAGCACAGCACATGCCTTCTCAACACGCTGGGATCACAAGGCTAACCGGGGATACGGGATAAACTCACATAAAGCCGCTGGTCTGTGTCAACACGATCTCTTCACATCTACTGTAAAGACGGTTTCACATGCAGACACTGTTTGCTGTGCAGATATTCAAGCTATTATAAAATATCAGAAATTCATATTAATTTTGGTCTAATTTCACATTTTAAACTGCAAACTCATATGAAAAATACTGCAAAAAACTGATCAGCATGACCTGCTAACCACACCAACAGCCCTTAAAATCAGCTATAAATCAATGATCTGAACTCAACACACAAAGTTAATTATACACCCCTTGCGAAGGTTAATGTGGTTTGATCATTAAATGAGAACTCATTCATTCATTTTCCTTCTGCTTAGTCCTTTTATTCATCAGCGGAATGAACCACCAACTATTCCAGCATATGTTTTACACAGCTGATGCCCTTCCAGCTGCAACCCAGTACTGGGAAACACCCATACACACTCATTCACACACACACACACACACTATGGGCAGTTTAGTTCCTCAATTCCCCTATAGCGCATGTGTTTGGACTGTGGAGGAAACCAGAGCACCCGGAGGAAACCCACACCAACACGGGGAGAACATGCAAACTCCACACAGGAACACCAACTGACCCAGCCGGGACTCAAACCAGCGACCTTCTTGCTGTGAGGCCACAGTGCAAACCACTGTGCCACATAAATGAGTACTGATGAACCTCTAAGTTGTTTTTGAACAGCTTATTAATGAGTGTAAAGACAGATCTTTAATTAAACACTTAATGTCAGACGCAAACTAACATCATAAATCTGATATAGTTATTAAATACTAATAACAGAAGTACACATACTTTCATAATGGGTCATCATAATGTGCCATATTGGAGAGCAGAGCGTAAACAACACCACTCAACTGAAGCAAACTCATATATTTGGCTGATTATTGCTCATTAAAATGACCAATTGTGGTCATTTTGGGCTGCAGTAATTATTCAGATCACAAAACAACATTTAGACTAGTCTACAGGCAGTGCAGAATTATTGGGCAAATGAGTATTTTGAGCACATCATCCTCTTTATGCATGTTGTCTTACTCCAAGCTGTATAGGCTCGAAAGCCTACTACCAATGAAGCATATTAGGTGATGTGCATCTCTGTAATGAGAAGGGGTGTGGTCTAATGACATCAACATCCTATATCAGGTGTGCAGAATTATTAGGCAACTTCCTTTCCTTTGGCAAAATGGGTCAAAAGAAGGACTTGACAGGCTCCGAAAAGTCAAAAATAGTGAGATATCTTGCAGAGGGATGCAGCACTCTTACAATTGGCAAGCTTCTGAAGCGTGATCATCCAACAATCAAGCGCTTCATTCAAAATAGTCAACAGGGTCGCAAGAAGCGTCTGGAAAAACCAAGGAGCAAAATAAACTGCCCATGAACTGAGAAAAGTCAAGCGTGCAGCTGCCAAGATGCCACTTGCCACCAGTTTTGCCATATTTCAGAGCTGCAACATCACTGGAGTGCCCAAAAGCACAAGGTGTGCAATACTCAGAGACATGGCCAAGGTAAGAAAGGCTGAAAAACCACCACCACTGAACAAGACACACAAGCTGAAACGTCAAGACTGGGCCAAGAAATATCTCAAGACTGATTTTTTCTAAGGTTTTCTGGACTGATGAAATGAGAGTGAGTCTTGATGGGCCCGTGGCTGGATCGGTAAAGGGCAGAGAGCTCCAGTCCGACTCAGACGCCAGCAAGGTGGAGGTGGAGTACTGGTTTGGGCTGGTATCATCAAAGATGAGCTTGTGGGGCCTTTTCGGGTTGAGGATGGAGTCAAGCTCAACTCCCAGTCCTACTGCCAGTTTCTGGAAGACACCTTCAAGCAGTGGTACAGGAAGAAGTCTGCATCCTTCAAGAAAAACATGATTTTCATGCAGGACAATGCTCCATCACACGCGTCCAAGTACTCCACAGCGTGGCTGGCAAGAAAGGGTCTAAAAGAAGAAAAACTAATGACATGGCCTCCTTGTTCACCTGAGCTGAACCCCATAGAGAACCTGTGGTCCATTATCAATGTGAGATTTACAAGGAGGGAAAACAGTACACCTCTCTGAACAGTGTCTGGGAGGCTGTGGTTGCTGCTGCACGCAATGTTGATGGTGAACAGATCAAGACACTGACAGAATCCATGGATGGCAGGCTTTTGAGTGTCCTTGCAAAGAAAGGTGGCTATATTGGTCACTGATTTGTTTTTGTTTTGTTTTTGAATGTCAGAAATGTATATTTGTGAATGTTGAGATGTTCTATTGGTTTCACTGGTGAAAATAAATCATTGAAATGGGTATATATTAGTTTTTTGTCAAGTTGCCTAATAATTTTGCACAGTAATAGTCACCTGCACACACAGATATCCTCCTAAAATAGCTCAAACTAAAAACAAACTAAAAACTACTTCAGAAATATTCAGCTTTGATATTAATGAGTTTTTTGGGTTCATTGAGAACATGGTTGTTGTTCAATAATAAAATTAATCCTCAAAAATACAACTTGCCTAATAATTCTGCACTCCCTGTAGCTTGCTTAAAGTTCTAACAAATCAAGCAGAAGAGAGAAAGAAACTACAGAAATGTGTTTAAACTGAAGCCATTGTTGTCTGTTGTGATGATTTCTGCTTCTCTTTGTGTGAGTTTGTCCGTCTGCTGATCCCTCATTACATTTACATACAAATACAGCTGAGAGCGGCGCTGGCTGGGGTTTAACTGTGAACACTGTTATCTGAGAGCCTCAGGACCTGCACGTGTGTGTGTGTGTGTGTGTGTGTGAGAGAGAGAGAGAGAGAGAGAGAGAGAATGAGTGAGTGTGAGACAGTCTGCATGTATGTGAGTAAGTTTGTGTGCTTAAATGTGTGTTTGTGTGTATGTGAGAGTGTGAGTGAGTGTGTGTGTGCATGTGAGTGCATGTTTTGTGTTAATGTGTGCGCATGTGCTTTGAATGTATGTTTGTGTGTGTGTGAAAGAGAGAGAGAAACAGTGTTCATGAATGTGTGTGTGTGCTTGAGTGTGGGGGACATGTCTGTAACTGTGTATGTGAGATGTGTGTGTGGATCTGTGCATGTGTGTGTGTGAGACAGTGTTAATGTATGTGCGTGTACGTGTATGAGTGCATGTTTGTGTGTGAGAGAGTGTGCATGTGCATAAAAGAGACTGTGTTAAATGTATGTGTGTGTGTGCTTGAGTGTGTATTTGTGAGTGTGTTTGTGTACCTTATATTCCTTACCTTGTAGGGACCAAATGTCCCCACAAGTAAAGCAATACCAGTAAACTCTGACCTTGTGTGTTGATGTTTTTGGTCTCCATGAGGAAAACGGCTCATAAATCAGACAGAATGCAGTATCGTGAAGGTGTGTGAAAGTGCAGAGTGTTTGCTGTGAAGGTTGTGTTTAGGGGAGACGAGACAATATACACACACATTACAGCTATGGGAAGTCCCCTTAATCAGCCTAACAAACACACACTCCTCAATCACTGATGAAGGGAGGATTTGTTTATATCGTCACTCAATATTCACTGTTCTAGCAAAGCGGAAAACAGAAAGAATGAAAACTGAAGAGACTGCAGGCATTCATGTTCAATCTCCGACCTAGAGCTAAACACACACACCGCTGAGATCACACCTGTGCACTGATTATGAGTGTGAGTGTATGTGTGTGTAATATCCGCTCCTGCTTGATACCGGATCTTCAGGGTTTTTGTGTGTGCGTGTTCTAGTGTTTACAGGCCAGTCATTCAACTAACACACACACACGCACACACACACACAGCAACTGCTACCATGGCAACAGTCATCTCACACCCATCAACCCCCAGAGAGAAAGATCTTCATTGAGACTCTCATCATATCTGAGTTATGAAGAGAGACTGAAGACTGCAGTAGTGGTGCTGTAAATTCAGCTTTACACCACAGATATAAATTACACTCTATTAGATATTCAGATAGAAGACAGATACTTTACACTCTAATAATATTTCACGATTTTTACCATACTTTTTATCTAATAAACATGGAGAGCAAAACACTAACATCCTATAACTGTAAAATGATCATTTCATATTAATATCTCAAACGCCACTTAAATCATCAACATGAACACACACACACACAACACACACACTATTGTTTTTCCTTATAAACACCTGCATTAATCAGTTTTTCTATCCAAAAATATTTCATATCGCTAAACTCGGATGCCTGTATACAAAATAATACAGTCGAAAAATCCACATTTTGTTTTATTCAAAGCAACTTAAATATGAGCTACTCAATATTTACAATATTAGAGTTCAAATACAGTTACAGTAGGAATTGTGTCAGTTTTATTTTTTAGTACGTTAACTAAAATTTTTAGGCTATTTTTATGCAATACGTTACATATTTTTGATGGATTTCCTAAAAGAAAAAGCCAATGTTTTATTAAAACATCATAAGGAAATATTATTCATTCATTTTCCTTCGGTTAGTCTCTGACACATCAGAGGTCGCCACAGTGGAATGAACCACCAACTATTCCAGCATATGTTTTACACAGCGGATGACCTTCCAGCTGCAACCCATCACTGGGAAACACCCAAACGCACTCAACCCACACCAACACGGGGAGAACATGCCAACTCCACACGGAAACACCAATTGACCCAGAACCAGCGACCTTCTTGCTGTGAGGCCACAGTGCTAACCGGCAGCTAGCTCTCTGCAGCTCTCACATGGTCGCCCACTGAAGCTGAGCAGGGCTGTGCCCGGTCAGTACCTGGATGGGAGACCACATGGGAAAGTTAGGTTGCTGCTGGAAGTGGTGTTAGTGAAACCAGCGGGGGGCGCTCAACCTGTGGTTTGTGTGGGTCTTAATGCCCCAGTATAGTACTTTCGAATGAGAAGTTAAACCAAGGTCCTGTGGTTGTTAAAAAATCTCAGGATGTCTTGCGAAAAAGAGTAGGGGTTTAACCCCGGCATCCTGGCCAAATCTGCCCACTGGCCTCTGTCCATCATGGCCTCCTAACCATTCCCATATCATAAATGCGGTCTGGCACAATATGGCTGCCGTCCCCTCATCCAGGTGGATGCTGCACACTGGTGCTGGATGAGGAGATTCCACACAAAAATGTGTGTAAAGCGCTTTGAGTGTCCAGAAAAGTGCTATAGAAATGTAAGGAATTATTATTATTATTAACCACTGAGGTACCGTGCTGTCAGAAATCTTACTTTTAAAATAAATAATGCAACTTTGTGATGAACAGATTCAGATTGGAGCATCACTGACCCTCAGACAGAGGTGATTTGACTGCTGAGATCCAGTAAAGTGTCAGGAGTGTGTTCATATCAGAGAGAAAGAGACACAATACGCCTGACGTCATTTACTCCACACGATCCTTCAAAGCGTCCTATTCTCGCTGGGAATGTAGGTCAGCGCAAACAGATGAATTACTTACAAACGCTATCTAGATCAATCTGCCAGAGACTACACACACACAAACTCACACACATATTTGTGAGCATACACACATATACGCACACACACACAATCTGCCCCTTCACATATTCACAATACTTCATTCTGTCTGATTCATGAGCCGTTTTCCTCATAGGAACCAAAAAGTGAACACTTGTGGGAACATGTGGTCCCCATAATGTAAGGGATAGTAGGTGCAGTACACACACTTACTCAAACACACATGCACAATCTTACTCACTGACTAATTGGCACACACACACTCCCTTACTTACTCACTCACGCATGCATGCAAAATCTCTCTCACACACTCTCAAACACACACAAACATCCTTACTCAAACATACCGGAACAATGTCTCTCTCACACACACAATCTCTTAAACACACACACACAGTCTTGTTCGTAGTCCATCACAGAGACTGGACGTCCGCTCTGAGAGTAAACAGGAGGAGGAAGCGGGACAAGCAGACGCCCATGAGCTGCTTTAATGACTCAATTACAAGAACACCATCACTGCTGAACACTACAGGAGTGTTAGAAACAGCTTTACATTTGACATTGACTTTCATTCACAGCAACTTAAACAACGAACAGCAGAACAATCATTCACAGGTTTACATACGTGCAAATAATGATTGTGTTTTGCATTGAAAATTACTCAAAATCTCACATGTATTTCAGTGTTATTATTATTGGTGAAGCAATTTCTATGGTGAAATCTGAGCATGGCGTCTCTGACACACAAATAAAAGATATTTCAGCAGTAAACCGGCGCTGCTGCTCTGACTGATGTCTGTATTGTGTTTCTCACTGTACAGAAAAACAGCTCTCTTTACACAACTGCTAATGGAGACATCAGCGATCAGAGGACGACATGGAGAAGAAGAGATGTACCCCACACACACACACACACACACACACACACACACACACACACACACACACACACACACACACACATATCCAGAGACTACAGCTAATTATAGAGCTAGAGGAACACTGTTCATCACACACACAAACACACACATCCAGAAACAACAGCGAAGTATAGAGCGAGCGAGAGAGAGAGAGACATGCACACTAGGACGACACAATTAATCGAAAAAAAGATTGTGATCTCGATTCGACCCTACACACGATTAATTCAGGTTCAGGAGAGAAAGGTGGCCACAGCAAGTCTTCACATTGTTTTATATACACTGCTCAGCAACATGGACACCTCCAAATGGTGTTAAACGAGACACATACTGTATTTATAAGGTATAACGTACTGAAAAATCTCATTTCTGTCTTAATGTAATGATGTATTCGCGGCCACGAAATCACACGTGAGCTGACGCACTGTTTGTTTACTACTGAGAGGACGCGTGCCCATGAACGTCTACGTTCAAGAGTTCACACTTAGCTGATGATTGATTATAAAGCATGTTTGGCATGCTGTCCTGGGAAACAGCCCTGAGCTTATAAGATCCTCGAGCCCGGGGCTCCCTCCCGTTTGCAAGGCGAGAGAGGAGTTTGAGCTCAGATAGATCTCAAGAACCCTTCTGCTGTAGTAGCTAATGAACAGATAGTGATTGCTCTTAAGAGATAACTATTACTAGGAGCATGTCTATGATGCTGATTTAGATTAGTCAATTAACTTAAGTTGCATAATTTTGGATGAGGGGAGGAAACCAGGGAACCCGGGGGAAACCCACGTGAGCACGGGGAGAACGTGTAAACTCTGCACAGAAACATCGGCTGGCTTGGTAAGGACTAGAACCAGTGATGATCTTGCTGTGAGGCAACAGTGCTAACCACTGGGCTACCATGCCACCTATCTAGGAAAGGAGGAGGAGTAGGGGTGGAAGGGGGGATTCTTTAAAACGAAGATGGCTGTTATATGGAACTGAGGGTATTTATAGTGGCTTAGGAATCGTCTAATTGGTCAATCATAAATTGGATAACCAGCCACAAGCAATCATAAGCACGTGATCCCCTCGAAAACAGTTTATAAATAAACTTCACTTAGTGAACAGGACCCGCCTATGCTGTGAATAATCGGTAATAAAGTTGTATGTAACGTTGCAAGAGGGAAAATGATAATGACAAATGTCTCATTTTCCCAGTGATAAAAAAGGTCTAATAATGTTGTCAATGACAAATGACAAGCAAATGTCTCAAACAAAATAATTCAGCTTTAGAATTATGAATATTCTGACGTCATCACTTTTACTGTGCATTAACAGCCAGGACAAATTTGTTCAAGTCCACCATTCCAGGACTATACAAACCTGAGCATTTTAAGCAACAGTAGAGCTACACATAGGCCTGATATTGTTATTATTATTATTGTTTTGCCATATGTTTGAGAAATAACAATAATAATAACCTACTCATATTAACCTTTATTTTACAACTACAGAATCCTGCAAAGATAATTATGATTTTCATTTTAACCAGAATCTTGCAGCACTAATGCACACACAAGTATATTTTAATGCACACACAAGTATATTTTATGTGTTATTTTCTGTCTAACCTAAGATGAACCGAAGCGAAAAGAAAAAAATAGATATATTTAATACGAACGATTAAAGGAGTATATACATACAATACATATAAACAGAAAGCAGTTTCCTCTCAGGATGATTTTTCCAACCCAGGCTCATTCTGAATATATACCTCTATATACATTTCTGGAGAGCACCAAATATGTCCCAGGAGCTACGATTTTTTGCAGTTTTTGTTTTCACAAATCCACCAGAGGCCACTGTCGACTGACTGACCGACTGACAACCCCAAACACCCCACTTCCCTAAACCCAACCAATAGTGTTTTCAAAAGCCCTGATTTACCAGCGCCCACCCACTTTCCTAAACCCAATTGGCAGCGTTTTAAAAAACAATCCAGAAAAAGAAGAACCCTCTTATTTTTTTTTACCACATTTTCTGATTTTACCACATTCTCACCCTGTTATTTATTTTATTTTTTGGCTTTTGTTTGTGTCTTACCCCCTTTCTGTAACCGTTCTTCGCCAGATTCAAACACTGTCATCGCAGTGAACTCCGCTCTGCATCTCAAATCCACTGACGTATGTGGCGAGCCACTGGACAAACTGGTAACAGCAGTAAAGCCGTCCACATGTAGGTAAGCGTGAAAAGGAACAGCATCATACCGCCCCGTATCATTTGTTTTAAAGACGAAAAGCAGCCATTCGTACTTCTGGCTACATAATTCGCCATCTCCAGAAACGTATATAGGGTTATGTTTTCAGAATGAGCCCGTGTTGGATTTTTGACCTCATGCAAATTTTCTGCTTGACTTGAATTTAATTGAAGGACAAATTTAAGGCATAATTTCCAAAGCATTCTCGCATTCACATTTATTTAGTTTGTAATCTACTCTAAATCTCTGTATTTGGTGAGAACCCTGCATAACAGTGATTTAGGCTGCTGTCCCTTTAAGAGCCAATGAACAGATTAATATAATGATATAAAATAATGCAATAATCTGATTTCTCACTTGTGACAAAACTAACTGCATTTATGGGAATACTCATTAAGATGGGTATTTTGGCATATATATCAGAACAAAGTAGGGCTGCACAATATAGTTTCAGCATCGATATCGCAATGTGTGTGTCCACAATAGTCACATCGCAGGATATGCAATGCTGAGTTGGGATTATTATTGATCAGCACCACCAAATTATAACCATAACAGAGTGAAAGTTCATCATTTGCATGTGCTTTAAAGGCACAAAAAGTACAACATTTGTAACTTTAATGAAGAGTAATTTTGCTGAAAGGACGACTACACAGTGTTGTTTTACATTTAACATTTAATTATTCAATTTCTGAACCTGAATACTTATTTTAACTGTTTATTATTAAATATTGCACTTTTTGCTTTGCTCTATTGTAATTATTTTTGCTTAATATTCATTTATTAATTTTTTATACATGATTTACACCCTTACAAAATCCCCCCAGTTGATCTAAATGAATGATTTCTTTCCAAACAGAGCTATCCAAGCCATCTGGTGAAATTGTACTCGTATCGCAATATATAAATATATTAGTGGTGTAACGGATCACAAATCTGCAGTTCGGATCACACTACGGTTTTTAGTCACAGATCGGACCATTTTTCGGATCAGCAAAAAAGTGAGGAGACAAATGTCATTTGCTTTCCATTTATATAAAAATATTACTGCAAAAAACATTGTGTTTAACAAACAGAACTTAGAAACTGTAATGTTAATAAAAATAAAAATCAAGAAAGAAGCAGCTGAAAAAAGAAAAGTGTTCAATACAAAATATGATCTTGGCTACTGTTGCTGATAATGCTAAATATAGAAATCTAACATCTACAACAGATGATATTTATCTTTATTATGTTTTATTATACTGTAGGTGTATTATTTTTGAAAACCTATTCAGTGACATAATTTTAATGGTTGTTTGTCGCCATCTGTTGGTTACACAATGTACTTGCTTTTACCAGCGTCAAACATTTACCAGCGTCATGTTTCATTAAACGATGATTTTAATCTTTATCACAAACATCAGTGTTTATATCTGAACTATAAACTGTTCTCCCAGCACTTATGTGTCATTTAATTGTTTGTAACTCACTGATGCAGATCTCTCGATGAATCTCTCTCGATGCAGATTTGAATGCAGCGCTGTGAAGGATTAATAAACATATGCAAATCATTATCATTTATCGTTCACGTTGCGCGGGTTTGAACTGAGATCATGATCTTTTAATGTTTAATTGTGCAGCTTTACTCTGAATGCATTAATGCAGGCTAAACAGACAGTGACAGAAAACACATAAAATTAATAGCCCAAGAAAGCATTTAGGTAGGTCCCACCTCAACTTTTCCCGTCATCATTATATCTTACAGGAAAGCCAAAATGCTTTCATGCACGCGATTTGAATGACGCGGGAGACGATCTCTCTGCAATGGTTATAAATGTTGGATTAACCGACAAGTTCAAAATAAATTATTATTCCGCGGGTCACGTGCGTTCCGAACCGTGCAGTGATCCATTTCACCCTTAATATATTATATATATATATATATATATATATATATATATATATATATATATATACACACACACAGTTTAAGTCAGAATTATTACCCCCCCCCCCTCTCTTTTTTTTTTTATATATTTACCAAATATTGTTTAACAGAGCAAAGAAATGTTCATAGTATGTCTGATAATATTTTTTCTTCTGGAGAAAGTCTTATTTGTTTTATTTCGGCTAGAATAAAAGCAGTTTTTAATTTTTTAAGAACCATTTAAAGTTTAATATTATTAGCCCCTTTAAGTAATTAGTAAGTAATTTTTTTTCATCCACCAATCAGAAGCTGTGAGATCACTCTTCATAAGAATCCTCATTATCTAAGGAATACTAGAAGTTATAAAAATCACGAGCGATAAAGCAACAGCATCTGCAACCTGTACCGTGATCGCACGTGTTCTCTGCATCATTAATCCTGTGCTAATCACACCCCAGAGGTCAGAGGTCAATCTAGAAGCATCTGTCAGATCATATGTGTGTGTGATTCACAGCGCTCTCATTATCAAGGGCCCTCAGCGGGGCTGTAACCATGACAACTGATGCACTGGGGCTCTTGCACTTCCTAAACATGGGAGACATCACATGATATCAAACCAGCCAATTATATACAGGTGATCTCATTATGCACCAACATCCAAGCACGCTGTAGAGCTGAACAGTACAGTGGATTGACTTTATATCCACAGAAAACAAAGGTCTCTAAAGATGCCTTTCAAGTTGTAAAGAAATGTGTTTTTGAAACTAATGAAGACAGCAGAAGTCAATGATGATTATTTCGCCTGACATGTTTACTGTTCCAACATATTATAAATGTTTCTTAATATTTGTTAAATGGGGATAAAAGTTATTGTTTTTTACCCAGACATTTAAAATGAACATATTTCAGTGCAACTGTGATGTTTTTATGCAAGGTTGTAGGCATGGGCTGGTATAAGATTCTCACGGTATGAAAACCTTGGATAAAAATGTCAGTTTCACTGTTCACTGTTGTCATGAAACTGGAATTCGATATCAATCGGTACTGTTTTAAAAACGCCATTTCCCACTAACATTTGAGCGCTGTTGAGCGCGTTCCTAAACAGCGCTGATTTGCCATTGTGTTCACATGCTCAACAGAAATGACTGTGATTGGCCGTGAAGGTCATCAGTTCACTGAACTTACCGCTGTTTACTGAGTGTAACCACAGATATAGGGACACTGGAGCATTTTAAAGCCATGAAGATCAATCGATTCATCAGTGGATCGCATGTGTAAACAGACCAGCTGATCTTCGCGGTTTTAAAACATGTCCCTGTATCTGTAGTTACACTCAGTAAACAGCAGAGAGTTCGGTGAACTGATGACCTTCATGGCAAATCATTTCATTCAGTCATTTCTAGGCCTGTCACGATATCTATTTTTTGTCGTATGATATATTGCACCAAAATATATTGCGATAAACGGTATTATTGTCATTTTAAGACCTGTTTATGCCACTCATTATATAATGCCAGAATGACAATACAACATCATCACAACGCAAGTACACTTCTCCAAAGAACACGTAATATTTTATTCTTAAGAATATTTCATTTAATTATAGTCATTTTAATAATTAAATAATTAGGCATTGGAATCAGAATGTAAAAACACATATTCTGGGCTAAAATGTTGCTGGAATTGGTTTTTATGTTCGGGCGATATATATTGCATCACCAAAAATTATTGAGGTCATGTCCATGTATTGTGCGATAAGTCGATATATTGATTATTGTGACAGGCCTAGTCATTTCTGTTGAGCACGTGAACACAATGGCCAAATCAGCGCTGTTTAAGAATGCCCTCAACAGCACTCAAATGTTAGTGGGAAATGGACGTTTTTTTAAATTTCTGTCCCAATTGGTATCGAATTCCAGTTACGGGACAACACTAATTGTGATTACTGCTTTAAAATAAATAATTTTTAAATGTCTGGGTAAAAAACAAGCAACTTTTTTCCCCCAGTGAACACAATATATTTTATTTTAAGAAACACTTCTGCTGAAAGACACTTCTGCTGTTTTTGCTAGTTTCAAAAATTTCTTTACAACTTAAAAAGGCATCTTTGGATATCTTTCTTTTCTGTGGATATAAAGTAAATCAACAGCACTGTTCAGCTCTACAGCATGTTGGGTATTGGTGCATAAGCGTATTTGTTTTTCAGATGTTTGCTGAATTGTGAGCTGACTAGGCATGGGACGATAACCGTTTTCAAGGTATACCATGGTTTGGAAAAGTCAAGGTTTTAAAACCCCAAAATTTTCTGCTATACCGTTCCTAAGGTATGTGTAAGATCTTTTATTTATTTAATCTTTTGTTTATTTTTATTTATTTTTTAGTTTTTTAGGACAACAGTATCTCCAGCAGAAAAAATATCAAAAGATGCCGTTTTAAATTGTAGAGAAATCTGGGTTTTTGAAACTAATGAAGACAGCAGAAGACAATTATTCATTTTAATTATTTAGCCTGACATGTTTACTGCTCCAAATAATTAGAAATGTTTCTCAAAATAAAATATTTTGTGTTCAAAGGGGGGAAAAAGTTGTTGGTTTTTACCGAGACACTTTAAAAAGAATATATTTTAGAGGAGTAATCACAATACCGTGAAACCGTTAAACCGTGATATATTTATCCAAGGTTATCATACCGTCAGATTCTTATATCGGCCCATGCCTAGAGCTGACCAGTAGATTTTAATGCGGAGGCTGCTTTTCTGCTGTAGCCCTAAAAAAACTACATAAAATATTCATAAAACATGAAAAACAAACACTCAAAAAAAACTTAAATATATTTTAGGAACAGTATAACAGAACCTTGACTTTTCCAAACCGCGGTAAACCTTGAAACCAGTTATCATCCCATGCCTACAAGATTATCATCTTATACTGGCCCATGCCTAGTGTTGGCCACCACCAATATTATCATCATCATCATTATCATCATCATCCTCGGCGCTCACCTGCTGACAAACCACACTGAAGCCAACAAAGCGACCCATTCAGCCGGTAAAGCCGCAGGTCATCTGAACACTCGCTCTGAATGCCTGCCATACCAGTGTGGGTAACGTGACCTTCGCACATCTATAGTCATGAATAAAAGACGACCAACACAGCGCAGGCTAATTCAAGCACAAACAGCACACTGCGTTTATACACACAGGTACACCAAAACAAAGAAGCTTTCATGATGCTTCCATCTACAACACCACAACAGGTAATGCGCAGTTTATTTGGCTGCACGATACTGGAAAAAAACATTTGGTTTATCTTTAATGTATATTTTGACATATACAATTTCTCCAGGTGACTAAAATATCTCTGTACAATATAACTCCAGGATATGGCGTATATAGCACTAGTAATATATAATGCTACTATATTATGGTGTAAACTACTATACAACGTATATAACACTAGTAGCACACTACTGTAAACACTACTATAGGGCATACATAACACTAGTATATGGCATAGACAACATTAGTAGCATATAACACTAGTATATAGCGTGTATACCACTAGTAGTTTATAACACTATTATATGGCATACATAAAACTACTATATAACGTATATAACGCTAGTAGTAGATATTACTGTATACACTACTATACGGCATATCTAAGACTAGTATATGGCATATTTAACATTAGTAGCATATAACACTAGTATATAGCGTGTATACCAATAGTAGTTTACAACGCTATTATATGGCATATATATATCAAACTACTATATAACGTATATAACACTAGGAGTATATATTACTGTATACACTACTATATGGCAT
>LR812519.1:981152-1028652 GCA_903798195.1 Danio kyathit
CTTATACGTCATATATAACATCAGTAGTATATAACACACTAGTATACGTCATATATAACATTAGTAGTATATAACACACTAGTATATGTCATATATAACATTAGTAGTATATAACACACTAGTATACGTCATATATAACATTAGTAGTATATAACACACTAGTATACGTCATATATAACATTAGTAGTATATAACATTAGTAGTATATAACACACTAGTATATGTCATATATAACATTAGTAGTATATAACACACTAGTATATGTCATATATAACATTAGTAGTATATAACACACTAGTATATGTCATATATATATAACATTAGTAGTATATAACACACTAGTATATGTCATATATAACATTAGTAGTACATAACACACTAGTATACGTCATATATAACATTAGTAGTATATAACACACTAGTATACGTCATATATAACATTAGTAGTATATAACACACTAGTATACGTCATATATAACATTAGTAGTAAATAACACACTAGTATATGTCATATATAATATAACATTAGTAGTAAATAACACACTAGTATATGTCATATATAACATTAGTAGTATATAACTCTAATATGTGGCATATATAACACAAGTAGTATATAACATTAGTATATGGCATGGATAACATTAGTAGTATTTACCAGCATATGGCATATAAAACACATATGGCATATAAAGCACGACAACAGAGCAACACTGATAGACTACAGGAGTGTAAAGTATTGCAGACACAGCTCCAACTACTGGCAAAAATATAGATCCATATTTCTATATCGACTACTGTGCATATAGATCCGAACAAACTATTTTTAGGGTTGAAAATACTTAATGGAAATTAATTAATTAATAAATTCATGATACATTATTTTTATGATATGCGATTAAACATTGACTCTTAAAAAGCAAACTTTTGCTGTAAGGCCACTGAAGAACTATTTTGGTTCCTTAAAAAACATGTCAGTGATTGCTTTTTTTAAAAGAACCATTTTTACCTAGTGAAAAACACTGTTTTATCACCTTGTTTGAAATAGATTACAACTGATCTTTTCACAAAATCATTAATCTAATGAAGAATGTTCAATTCTTAGAGTTTTGATTGGATTGAAATGATGGTTCCTGCTAGCCATGAGCAGCCTAGTAAGTCATTTAATGAAGTTGATATTAAACATTAACCATTTCAATACAGAAAACATAATCATTTCTAGTGATATTGTGTTGGTTTTAGGTCTTTAACACAGCTGAATGAGCTCAAGTCTTCAACATTTGTCCAGACATTTGTCAAACCTTCATTTCTACACACCTTCAGGTGACAAAACCACAAACCACCAAAGGTGAACGGAATTACACGTACATTCAGACATGTAGCAGACGCTTTTATACAAATCAATTTACAAACAAGACTTGTTATAGGAAAAATTAACCAATTTCTAATGCAATACAGTTGAAAAACTCCAAATCAAATTAATAACTTCACTAAAATAAACAGAAAGTATAGCAGAAACATCAAACAATGACCTCGAACACCAACTCCATTGGGTTGTGCTTCATGTTTTTCACATTATAATGTGCCACTGCAGTTGTTAGAAAGCTTCATTCTACCCTGACTCTTAAAAATGATGTCAAATGGTGTTTTATACACCAATAATTACATTATTGATACAATATTGACATCCTAAACCCATAATATCATCACACTTCATCTCCTTCTGAGTGTGCTAAGTGAAATTACAGGTTTACAGGCTTTCCATAGCAGAGACAATAGTGTCCTACACTAAAAATTAACCTTAAACAGATTGGTTAGCGTTTAAAAATAGCCTGTTCCTCGAAACAATAATGAAGAAGAGTTGTCGGGCGGCGCTTATAATAGCTGCAGTGATTCTCCGCCATCTTGGGGGGCGTTCACGACAAACGCGTTCACGATACAGAACATTTCCAGCAATATAAACGCGTTTAATGAGTCATTTATTAAAGAAACAAGCCAAACAAAGGCAGAGGAAACATCACACACACCCCGAGCGTCATAAAATCATGTTCCCTCCCTACACACCCACTGACAACAGCATAGCTCGAGGGAATATTAAATCATAATTCACAACCACAACACTGGAAGCCTTATTAATCGTGTTTTCTATCTTCTATGGTTTAATATCGCCTAAATAGACCACTATAAACACAACATTTATCCATTAAACCAATTTAAATCAACATAATGTGAACATGTAACGCAGATTATATAATAAACGCGATTAAACACCACCACCGCCATTCGCGATGTTTTATATCGCGTCAGCTCGTTTATTAATATTAATAAGCAGATCTCTTACAGTGTATTAAATAATTCTCGATGTTTTTAATGTAACGCTGATGTAACGCGGCCGATCGCGCGACACATTCCGCCCGTTCAACATTATCACCGAATAATCCACACCAGCACCACACATTTAGACGACTCAAAACATTAAATATGAAGGTTTAATGCAGCTCGATAGGAATAATCGTCAGTTATGAATATGTTTTACCTCAGAGATCAAACGTAACGTTATCTTTTGTCGTTTTCTTACCTCCACCGAGAGCGTCGACGCGACGGCCATCAGTAATATGAAGAGCTCCCTCGACCTCATGCTTCTGCTCCTTGTTATTTCTCTTTTCCTTCTTTGTTTTTGGTTATCTTTAGTATTATCCGCTCGCTGTGAATGAATGTCGCTGTGTTTGTGGCTCTTGTGAAGAACGCGATGCGCCTGCGGTGAGAATCAGAGCCGCGCGTCACAGCAGGGGGAGGAGCCAACAGAGAACACGCCAATCAATGATCAAATAATGGAGCTTATTTACATAATAAGCTCTGAGACGTAACAATAAAGTAAAAGGTATTTATTTACATTTGATGAATATAATAAAATGAGTTGCTCTTCCGTCAAGCATGTTTTTTTTTATTTTTAAATGTGTTAAATTTATATAACATAAATATAATAAGGATCTTATACATATAACTTAGTATAAAAAGTATACATAGTATAAAACATAGTATAAAACGTAAGTGTATATATATATATATATATATATATATATATATATATATATATATATATATATATATATATATATATATATATATAAAATTTAGCAAAACAAAATTATATTTGTAAAAATGTTTAAATATAATTTCTAATATGTAAATAAAATAATGAGCTAAGTATATGTTTATATATATTTTTTAATATATATTTTTTATTTTTATTAAACATTTTACTTTTCAGTCAAGAATCTGTTTATTTTAATGTATAATATATAAATTATTTAATATTATAATTACTTTGATCTATGATCTGATACATACATTTTATATAATATTTAAAAAGTATATATATTTTTACTTGATAATCTTAAATAGGGATCTTTTGACAGATATTTTTTATTATTAAAAAAAATGTAATCTATGTATGTTTCTAATATACATACAATATAAATATATATATTAAATGTAATCATTGTACATTTTCACTATTGTTGCTTGTTGTTCTGCTCATTTTATTTTAGATTAGGGAAAAATAAAAATGTTTAGATGCTGTCGTATGTGCACAAAAAAATGCTGGGTTATTTCAACATAATTTTGGGTAAATTCTGGGTCCACTGGGTTAATTTTGTGAATTAATGTATCGGAAAAACTTGGGCTTGTCCATATTTTCCCAATTTGTGTTGAAATAACAGTATTTTTTAGAGTGTGTAAAAAATAAAATATTTTACTCCTCAGATTTTCTTTTTAAAAGTATATGCATTATAAAATATCATTTTCAATGTTAATAAATAATAATAATAATATGTATATTATAAATAATTCTATTACTCTACATCATAATATAATGTATGATTTGACCAAATGTATTAATTGTTGTGCCTGCACATTACTGTATGCTTACCATATAATAATAATTAACGTATTGAGTTATAATGACATCACTCTACAATATGCACACTCATTATGTATATTCTGTACACTGAAAAATACTCAAAACATCCTAAATTATCAAAAAAATTAGTTTAGTGTTATTTGCTGCCACCGTGTGGACGTTTTTTAAACATGACTATATTATTCTGAGTTTTAAATGGCACAAATATTACAACAATATGCAATATTTATATTAGCTTCAGTGCATCATACACAAACAAACAGGAAGAAAGCAGATTTCAGTTTTATTATTATTAAAAGTTAAAAACAGACGTGTGAATGCTTCACTATTGGGCACAAGTTTAAAAACAGATTAACCACATTTGTGTTTTCATTTATTCATTCATTTTCCTTCGGCTTAGTCCCCTATTTATTAGGGGTTGCCACAGTGGAATGAACCGCCAACTATTCCAGCATATGTTTTACACAGCGGATGCTCTTCCAGTTGTAACCCAGTACTGGGAAACACCCATACACATGCACAGTCATACAATACGGCCAATTTAGTTCATCAATTCCCCTATAGTGCATGTGTTTGGACTGTGGGGGAAACCGGAGCACCCGGAGGAAACCCACGCCAACACGGGGAGAACATGCAAACTCCACACAGAAAACGGCAACTGACCCAGCCGAGACTCAAACCAGCTACCTTCTTGCTGTGAGGCCACAGTGCTAACCACTGAGCCACCGTGCTGCCCCTTGTTTTTATTTTACTGCTCACAAATACAAACACAAATCTGCACATTATAAAAACATTGATATTAGAGCTTTCAAACAAATATGCATATGAATAAATACATTTTCTGCATTAATAAAGTGTATTATTTCCAGAGCACAAATGACTCGGACAGAAAACAAGAATATAATGTTAATCTATATACAAATTTCATTCATCATGACAGAAATAACACTGATTTCAGACAAACTGCGTCACAAATAAACACTTTTCCATCAGTGTACTGCATTTCCCAGAGCGCACACTGTAAATAAAAGATCACTTAATGATCAGTTTCTGTATTTTGTGTTTATTTGCGGTTGTGAGTTGCATTATGGGATGTTGATCTCTGCTCTGTCCACTTTAGATGTTGAAAATTCAACTGTACAGTTTAACAAAGTGACTTTTATTGACATTTTAGTCGTTTGAAATAATTTAATGAATAAGAAACAATATCTAGAGAAATACACTCACCGGCCACTTTATTAGGTACGCCGTCCAACTGCTCGTTAACACAAATGTCTAATCAGCCAATCACATGGCAGCAGCTCAATGCATTTAGGCATGTAGACATAGTCAAGACGATCTGCTGCAGTTCAAAGCGAGCATCAGAATGGGGAAGAAAGGGGATTTAAGTGACTTTGAACGTGGCATGGTTGTTGGTGCCAGACGGGCTGGTCTGAGTATTTCAGAAACTGCTGATCTACTGGGATTTTCACGCACAACCATCTCTAGGGTTTACAGAGAATGGTCCGACAAAGAGGAAATATCCAGTGAGCGGCAGTTCTGTGGGCGCAAATGCCTTGATGATGCCAGAGGTCAGAGGAGAATGGCCAGACTGGTTCCAGCTGATAGAAAGGCAACAGTAACTCAAATAAGCACTCGTTACAACCGAGGTCTGCAGAAGAGCATCTCTGAACACACAACACGTCCAACCTTGAGGCGGATGGGCTACAGCAGCAGAAGACCACACCGGGTGCCGCTCCTGTCAGCTAAGAACAGGAAACTGAGGCTACAATTCACACAGACTCACCAAAACTGGACAAGAGAAGATTGGAGAAACGTTGCCTGGTCTGATGAGTCTCCATTTCTGCTGCCACATTCGGATGGTCTGCTCAGAATTTGGCCTCAACATCATGAAAGCATGGATCCATCCTGCCTTGTATCAGCGGTTCAGGCTGCTGGTGGTGGTGTAATGGTGTGGGGGAGATTTTCTTGGCACACTTTGGGTCCATTAGTACCAATTGAGCATGGTGTCAACGCCACAGCCTACCTGAGTATTGTTGCTGACCATGTCCATCCCTTTATGACCACAGTGTCTCCATCTTCTGATGGCTACTTCCAGCAGGATAACGCACCATGTCATAAAGCGCCAATCATCTCAGACTGGTTTCTTGAACATGACGATGAGTTCACTGTACTCAAATGGCCTCCACAGTCAGCAGAGCTCAATCCAATAGAGCACCTTTGGGATGTGGTGGAACGGGAGATTGGCATCATGGATGTGCAGCCGACAAATCTGCAGCAACTGTGTGATGCTATCATGACAATATGGAGTAAAATCTCTGAGGAATATAGGTTAAAACTTGCTAATTTACGGCTATTTTTTACAGCCTACATGTGCACTGCATTATTGTGTGTGTGTATGTGTGTTTGTGTCTGAGCAGCAGGTCAGCGTCTGGCCTCAAGACATGGTCATGGTCACTTCCTGCTGAATCCAGGGTATGGTGGAGGTGGAGAGTAGTTTGCTGATCTGGGAACAGTGGGTGTGTATGGAGGAGGACGGAGATCAGGAGGAAACATCTCATGATCATAACTGTACGATGGAGGAGGACCTGCACACAACAACACAATGTATATATCAACAACACATCAATGACAAAAAAACAGCACATGAACAAACAAAAACAACACACAACAACAAATAAACACATGAGCACATCAACAGAACAACAACAAACATTAACAACACGGCAAAACAACAGCACAACAGAACAAACAATAAAAAATAAAAGCAGATCAATACACAACAACAAAACAACACACAGCAGCACATCAACAACAAACAACAGCACATGATCAAACAAAAACAACACACAACAACAAAACAACAGCACGATCAAACAACAACAAAACAACACACAACAACAAAACAACAACACGATCAAACAACAACAAAACAACACACAACAACAAAACAACAACACGATCAAACAACAACAAAACAACACACAACAGCACATCAACAACAAACAACAGCACGATCAAACAAAACAACACACAACAACAAAACAACAACACGATCAAACAACAACAACACACAACAACAAAACAACAACACGATCAAACAACAACAACACACAACAACAAAACAACACACAACAACAACAAAACAACACATAACAACAAAACAACAGCATGATCAAACAACAACAAAACAACACACAACAACAAAACAACAGCATGATCAAACAACAACAAAACAACACACAACAACAAAACAACAGCATGATCAACAACAACAAAACAACACACAACAACAAAACAGCATGATCAACAACAACAAAACAACACACAACAACAAAACAACAGCATGATCAAACAACAACATTACAACACACAACAACAAAACAACAAACAACAGCACATCAACAACAAACAACAGCACATGATCAAACAAAAACAAAACAACAAACAAACAACAAACAACAGCATGATCAAACAACAACAAAACAACACACAACAACAAAACAACAGCATGATCAAACAACAACAAAACAACACACAACAACAAAACAACAGCATGATCAAACAACAACAAAACAACACACAACAACAAAACAACAGCATGATCAACAACAACAAAACAACACACAACAACAAAACAACAGCATGATCAAACAACAACAAAACAACACACAACAACAAAACAACAGCATGATCAAACAACAACAAAACAACACACAACAACAAAACAACAGCATGATCAAACAACAAAACAAAACAACAGCACAATCAAACAACAACAAAACAACACACAACAACAAAACAACAGCATGATCAAACAACAACATTACAACACACAACAACAAAACAACAAACAACAGCACATCAACAACAAACAACAGCACATGATCAAACAAAAACAAAACAACAAACAAACAACAAAACAACACACAACAACAAAAAGACACAACAGCAAAAACAACAAACCAACACAAAATTGTCTGTGTGCGTTTGTGTGCATGTATGTTTGTTTGTGTGTGTGTGTGTGTGTCACCTGGGTAACCCTGAGTCACAGTGTTGATGTATGTGGAACTGAAAACTCCGACTCTGGACCCGCGGCTGTTCTTCACACACATACAGACGCACAGAAACACAGCGGCCACTGCTCCCATCAGAAACACAACACCGAACACGATGCCGGAGATAGCTGTTCCTCTGAGGAAAGAGGGAAACCATCAGTGTTACAGTCAAAACTGAGGAACAAACACTGCTGGACAGCTGAATACCTCCTCAGCTGACCTTCTGCTCCTGATTATGCAAACACTAAAGCAACATTTCATTTCACCATTTGCCAAATACTGCATCACTGTTAACTACATTACAAAACATTCAGTTGTCTTTTCCTGGATCTTGTTGACTGTCCTCGCCTGTTGCTAGTGTGTTGGTATGCAGCTGTGATGGTTCATGCTGGTTTCTAGGGTGTTGCTATGCAGCGGTGACTGTCCTTGCTGGTTTCTAGGGTGTCGCTATGCAGCTGTGACTGTTCTTGCTGGTTTCTAGGGTGTTGCTATGCAGCTGTCCTTGCTGGTTTCTAGGGTGTTGCTATGCAGCGGTGACTGTCCTTGCTGGTTTCTAGGGTGTGCTTCCTAGTTTCTAGTGTTGCTATGGAGCTGTGACTGTTCTTGCTGGTTTCTAGGGTGTTGCTATGCAGCTGTGACGATTCATGCTGGTTTCTAGGGTGTTGCTATGCAGCGGTGACTGTCCTTGCTGGTTTCTAGGGTGTTGCTATGCAGCTGTGACTGTTATTGCTGGTTTTTAATGTGTTGCTATGCAGCTGTAACTGTTCTTGCTGGTTTCTAGGGTGTTGCTATGCAGCTGTGACGGTTCAGGCTGATTTCTAGGGTGTTGCTATGCAGAGGTGACTGTCCTTGCTGGTTTCTAGGGTGTTGCTATGCAGCTGTGACTGTTATTGCTGGTTTCTAATGTGTTGCTATGCAGTTGTAACTGTTCTTGCTGGTTTCCAGGGTGTTGCTTTGCAGCCATGACCAATCTTGCTGGTTTCTATGGTGTTGCTATGCAGCTGCAGCTGTCCTTGCTGGTTTCTAGGGTGTGCTTGCTAGTTTCTAGTGTTGCTATGCAGCTGTGACTGTTCTTGCTGGTTTCTAGGGTGCTGCTATGCAGTTGTGACGATTCATGCTGGTTTCTAGGGTGTTGCTATGCAGCGGTGACTGTCCTTGCTGGTTTCTAGGGTGTTGCTATGCAGCGGTGACTGTCCTTGCTGGTTTCTAGGGTGTTGCTATGCAGCGGTGACTGTCCTTGCTGGTTTCTAGGGTGTTGCTATGCAGCTGTGACTGTTCTTGCTGGTTTCTAATGTGTTGCTATGCAGCTGTGACTGTTCTTGCTGGTTTCTAATGCGTTGCTATGCAGTTGTAACTGTTCTTGCTGGTTTCCAGGGTGTTGCTATGCAGCCATGACCAATCTTGCTGGTTTCTATGGTGTTGCTATGCAGCTGCAGCTGTCCTTGCTGGTTTCTAGGGTGTTGCTATGCAGCTGTGACTGTTTTTTCTGGTTTCTAGGGTGCTGCTAGGCAGCTGCAGCTGTCCTTGCTGGTTGCTATGGTGTTGCTATGCAGCTGTCCTTGTTGGTTTCTAGGGTGTTGCTATGCAGCGGTGATGTTCTTGCTGGTTTTGAGGGTGTTGCTATGCAGTTATGACTGTTCTGGGTGGTGGATTCTATGTTTGTGGATTCTATATAGTTGCTAAGACGTGGTTGCTTTTGTTGTTGCCAGGAAAGACTTTGCTATTAAGTTTGTAGGTGTTCAGAGTTGTTGCTATGTGTTAGTTAACTGTGCTAGTGACAGAGGTCTGACTCCATAAGTAAATAAGGTAGTCATGCGTGATTTATCAAACTCTAACTACCTGTTTGATGGCAGGATGAACTCAATATTTGCGATGTGTGTGTGTGTGTGTGTGTGTTTTATGGTTCAGGCCACCCACTGTGCTCATATTTATTTGCTCCTGATGGATCTCACTGGTTAGTGAGTGGACGGTGATCCGTCTTCTGTGTGAACAGCACCTGACTAAACACGTCTCTGTTGTGGACTAAATATACTGCTTTTCAGATGTCGTTTTTAAGTCTGGATTAATGTGTGTGTGTGTGTGTGTGTGTGAGAGAGAGAAAGAGAGAGAGAGAGGGAGAGACATTTTTATTTTTCAAACTGCTGGACAAAAATTGAGCGAAACATATTATTAAAAGTCATTTAAATGATTTGAAAGCCGTTTTTGCAGTAATAAATGGTAAAATATCAGAATAAATGAGGCAAACTTGATGAAATATGCAGATCTAAAGGACAGATCTCATTATCCAGCTCAGTTAGCTCTCATTTGATTAAAAACTCTGATTTATGCAAATGAAACGTGTTTTTGCTGCGTGTGATTGGACGTGAAGTTTCATTATGTTCTCGGATTGAAGCGAAAAAGAAAACAGCTGTGAGTAAGGAGGAAGGGTCAGAGGTCAAGAGGTCAGCTCAGTGCTGATGTTGTACATGAGTAACATACCAGCAGTCAGGAAGAGTGTGTGTGTGCTTGAAATGTGATACAGGTGTGTGTGTGTGTGTGCATATGTAATATGTGATACTGTGTGTGTGTGTGTGTGTGTGTGTAATGTGTGTGTGTGTGAGGGAGAGTATGCATGTGTGTTTGTTATATGTCTGTAAAATGTGATACACGTGTGTGTGTGTCTGCGCACGTGTAATATGTTATATTTGTGTGTGTGTGTGTGTGTGTGTGTAATTTGTGTTTAAGTATGATACTTGTCTGTGTATGTGTGTGTGTGTGTGCGTGCAGGGGTAATATGTGATATTGTGTGTGTGAGAGAGAGAGTATTCATGTGAGTGTATAATATGTGTGAAATGTATTACACGTGTGTGTGTGTGTGTGTGTGTGTACTTACGACAGCACATCTCCCACATAAGCATAATATGAGCAGCAGAACGGAGGAACTCCATCACAGCAGTACTCAATACAGCTGTCACACTGAGCCTCTCCACGACCTACACACACACACACACACACACACACACATGCACACGCACACACACACAGTTATGTCAAAAGATATACGAGAATAAAACCATTTGTGCTTCATCTAAAAGTCCACATCTATAATCCTCTTAGTCTATGCTGACATTATCTTCAGCAGCTCAAACACTCTAATGACTAATGGACAGACGGCTGCTTCTCACTCAGGGCTGCTGTTTATGCTAATGAGATGGAGATGGGCACTAGTGGGCGGGGCTTTCCCCCTCTGATGACACGTACAAAGAGAGAATGTCAATCAAAGTGTTTCATTCATCAAGTCTGATTATAATAAACACAACTCATTACTGTTGACTATTAGAGGCTGGAAATATCCACACACTGCTGACTTTAAACCTCTTAATATATTAAAATGAATCTAATCAGTCAGGATGACCCACATCTCCAGCAGAGTTTCTCTGTCTCAGTGTTGTGTAGGAGGGCAGAATCTGACTCCCGCCATCATTCCAGACGAGTCTGATCCTGTAGAGAATCATCAGATCTCCTGCTCAGACACCTGCGCTCATGCTCACGTTAACACACTGCAGATCAGCGATGGAGAGACATTCATCATGCTGCAATTCAGGGCTGAACTGTAGATGGCTCGAGCATTGATTAACAGATACAGATATTATTAAATATGATTGTTTATTCAATTATTTATACAATGACTGTTATTTTACATCTGATTGTTTAATTTCTGTACTTGAGTACTGTTTGACTTCCCAGAGAACCATAAAGCACTGATTATTCATTTATTTTTGCTTGTCATTTTAAAACTAAGCTGTATTAGTGTAAACGGGGCCGTGTGTATTTTTCTGCTGCGACGGGGGGCTCAGTATCGTAATGTCTATCAGCCATCGGTGATGGACGATGGCATTGTCTATCGACCCAACCCTAATGGACAGAGGCCAGTGGGCAAATTTGGCCAGGATGCTGGGGTTAAACCCCTACTCTTTTATGAAGGACGTCCTGGGATTATTAATGACCACAGAGAGTCAGGACCTAGGTTTAACGTCTCATCTGAAAGACGGCGCTCACTGAGCAGTATAGAGTCCCCTTCACTATACTGGGGCAATAGGACCCACACTAGTGATGCGCGGATGGCGGTTAAATCCGCGGGCGCTGCAGATAATCCGCGGGTCGGGTAATAAAAAAATACATTATGATTAATTGCGGGTGGATGTAGCGGGTCATAGCAGTGGACCAGCAAAAAAGCAGAGAGTGGACTTCGTAGAATGTGAAGATGAGAGACGCCGTAAATAACTGTAGATGAAGTGCAAGAGTACTGTGCTAACTTCAGTTAGAGGAGTCATCAGAGGGAAATCTGCTATCATTCTGGGAGAAACAAGATCGCTTATTTACACGACTGCAGCGCCTTGCAAGGAGAAGCTTGTGCATTCCTGCAACAAGCGGTTCGCGCGAACGCTCATTTAGTGCAGCCAGCCGTGTTTTGGAGGCGAGGCGGTATCGCCCGAATCCAGGCACAGTAGATGCTATTCTGTTTTTGCACAGTGTTAAGAAAAGCGCCAAGTACACACAACATAGCTGCTGTTTAGGCTGAAGGGACGCCGTTTTTGTTCTCTTTTTCCTGTATATGTAAAAGCTGAATCTGCTGTTAATAACGAACGATCCACTGTGACCTAAGTTGCAGGAGACGGGAAAAAGTGTGGCCGCTTTAGGACTGCTTTTACAGGAGTTGTAGTCCATAGCGAGGAGCATTGTGGGTAGTGTAGTTCGACACGCATGCTGTGTGATGTGAGCTCTCGCTGTGTGCTGTGCGTGCGGTGAATTAGATGGAGAAAGTTTTATTCAGTTTTGTTTTATGTTTACTTCAGTAATTCCACCCGGGAGCTGTTTTGCACTGTGAACCTGAAAACACTGAAATAAGTAAAAGAAGGGCATGCATCGAGTACTTTTGTCCGTCTCATCATTTGCTCGAGCATGAATTAACGAGCTGTTACTCTGCCGTCGGACATTGCGGAGAAAGTTACACCTATCATCATGCTTAAAACAAAGAATTAGAATTATTAAAGTGGCGATCGGGTGCGGATATATATATCAGATAAAATAATATGTGCGGGCGGGTGGCGGGTGGATGATTAGAATGAAGGAGCGGATTCGGGTGACATTTGAGCTGATCCGCGCATCTCTAACCCACACAGACCGCAGGTTGTAGGTAGTGAGCGACCATGTGAGAGTTGCAGAGAGCTAGTTAAAAACTTATATATGACAATAAAAGTCACTTTTTACAACTTTTCAAGGTTAAAAGTTGTAAGAATCGATAATACAATTCAGAAGCAGAAATAAAAGGGAAAAAGCCTCCGGCGTCTAGACTGCAGCTCTGCACAAGACGTTTGGCCATAGGGGAAATGGTCGTGCCCAACTGAGCCTGGTTTCTCTCGAGGTTTTTTTTAATTCTTCACTTTCGCCAATCGGTGAAGTTTTTTCCTCGCCGCTGTCGCCTCTGGCTTGCATGGTTCGGGATCTGTAGAGCTGCGCATCGATGGATTTGCTCTTCAGTGTTTGGACTCTCAGTAGTGATTATTAACCCACACTGAACTGAGCTGAACTGAACTGAACTTAAACTCTGAAAACTGAACTGACTCTGTTTACATTCACTATAATCTTCCATGTGAAGCTGCTTTGACACAATCTACATTGTATAAGCGCTATACAAATAAAGATGAATTGAATTGAAAAAAAAACATGTTTTACAATGTAGTATTCATCTTGCAATTACAGTTTACAGTAATTTCAAAGGCTAGATTAAAAAGAAAAACTAGATTACTTAGGCAAGCTATAACAGTGGTTTGTTCTGTAGCCAATCTAAAAAAATGTTTCTTCATTTTGACTAATAATATTGCTCATAAAAATTCATTTAAAAATGCAAAACTGCTTTTATTCAAGCCAACCTAAAGAGAAATCAGACTTTATCCAGAGGACAAACATTACAGGAAATATTGTAAAAAATGTCCCTGATCTGTATGTTAAAAAAAGAAATGATATTATTAATTTCACAGATGTATGTTTTCTTCATTATTGATGCCCAGTAAAGGAAGAGAATCTTTTAATGTCAACACATAAACATTATATATATCTATCTATCTGGAGCTGAAGGCTGGCTGGCACACAATTACAGCGCTATCTTGTCCTGCCCACAGTCATCAGCACGGTATAATTGGGGTAATTATGTCTTCTAAAGCAGCAAAATTTGGCTTCAATTTGCGTGGCGTCTGTTTGCATCTGGCTTCCCAGAGCAACTGAGAGCAAATGTGGGGCCTGCAGACTGGGTGGTCCCCCGGGGGCCCGCGATTTACCTCTGGGTCCCGTCGGTCAACACTTCTGGGACAAAGGCGCTTTAGACGCTCTGGTGCCTTAAATGTTACCACACACACACACACACACACACACACACACACAAACCTTCATCCCCCAATCTGTCTGAGTCCAGTTTAATCACAATGGACATGCTATAAGATGGTCAAACATGCTAGTTAATGAATGCACCATGATATTTACATGCATGTTAAAGAATACCACAGCATTACCATGGTAGCTTTAAACACCAAGCTCAAAGTACACTATAAGTGCAAAGTAAAAATGTTGGGTTGTTTCAACCCATAGATAGGGCAGACAAATATTGACAAAGTTGGGTTAAACAATTTAATTTAACGTGTATTTAAAAAATTAACAGATTTTTGTTGGGGTAGTTGATATTTGACCTATTGCTGGGTTTAAACAACCCAGCCTTATACAGCGTGACATTAAAAACGTTGGATGCAAGAGTAGCTAATTAGTTATTACAATGAAATAACATAAAGTAAAGTACATATAATTAATACATGTTATTAAATATAATATTAGTAAATAATAGATTGTTTAAACATTCTGGCAACGTTATTTTAACGTTAATAGAACGTTCATTCAAAGAAATCAGATTTTTAATAATATTTTAACAGCATTCTGATCGTTTTCTTAACTATTAAGAACAATACTACTCATTAAGTTAACATTTAAATGTATCGTTTACGTAATTTATGTAACATAACAAAACAAAATGTTACTTTAATGTTTGCATAACAAAAAATGTACTGAAAGTAACGCAAGCGTAACTTCATGAGATGTCCAGCAAAACATTACAAACACATTTGATTTCTTGTTGTTATTACTTGTAATTTGAGATTTAAGATGGTCATACCATGCTAGTTAATAAAAGCACCATGATATTTACATGCATGTTAAAGAATACCACAGCATTACCATGGTAGCATTAAACACCAAGCTCAAAGTACACTATAAGTGCAAAGTAAAAATGTCGGGTTGTTTTAACCCATAGATAGGGCAGACAAATATTGACAAAGTTGGGTTAAACAATTTAATTTAACGTGTATTTAAAAAATTTACAGATTTTTGTTGGGGTAGTTGATATTTGACCTATTGCTGGGTTTAAACAACCCAGCCTTATACAGCGTGACATTAAAAACGTTGGATGCAAGAGTGGCTAATTAGTTATTACAATGGAATGACATAAAGTAAAGTACATATAAATAATACATATTATTAAATATAATATTAGTAAATAATAGATTGTTTGAACATTCTGGCAACGTTATTTTAACGTTAATAGAACGTTCATTCAAAGAAATCTGATTTATAATAATATTTTAACAACATTCTGATCGTTTTCTTAACTATTAAGAACAATACTATTCATTTAGTTAACATTTAAACGTATCGTTTACGTAATTTACGTAACATAAAACAAAACGTTACTTTGACGTTCGCATAACAAAACAAATGTACTGAAAGTAACGTAAGCGTAACTTCATGAGACGTTCAGCAAAACATTGTACGAACACACTCGATTTGTTGTTGTTAATACTTGTAATTTGAGAACAAAGTAGCTGTAATGAACTTTAGTTTGTTTAAACAGCATTAGATAAAGCTGAAAGTAGTTCTTCATACCGGCGATTAAGCAGAGCAGCAGCGACTCCCGCACGAACTTCCAGCTCTTCCGTAAACTCGCGCTTCTGGGATTCTCCATAATCCGCTTATTTAAGGGAAACTCTGCGTCTAAACACTCTTTCCCGCGCTACTTCTTCCTCTTCCCGCAGTGCATCGTTACCTCAGCCATGACTGCAATCGAAAGCAACAGTTCAGAGTCAGAAAAGTTTCCACATATCCTCCATGAGCTGCACGTGTTTGTGCGTCCAGCTCTTCCTCTTTGTCTGGAGCTTCTGGTTCTCTCGCGGCGCTGCGCTCTCTGCGTGTCCGCCCGACCCTCCCCCTGAGTCGGCACAGCAGCAGCCAGAGCCCGCCTGGAGGAACGGGTTGCAGGGATACAGCTGCGGATACTTACATCAACAGTGCATTACTTTTGTGACATTGTACAATTATTAATATATTTTACATACATTATTGTGAGGGTTAGGTTTAGGGGTGACGTGGGGGTTAATACAATTGAAATAATGGGTCATTAAATAAATATTATAAATAATACTAGATATAATTTTTTATAATATAGTTTTTTTCAATAGTGTCATGGTTTGGTTTAGGGTTGGGATGGGGGTAAGGCGGTAGGCTCTAATATAATACAATTTAATTAGTAATTTAATAAATAATATGAGTAAGACTCAATAAATGACTGCTTTTACATTATTGTGAGGGTTGGGTTTAAGGTTGGGGTAGATGTAGATGTTGATAAAATACAATTTAATAGGTAATTTAATAAATAATATAAATAATTCTTGTTAACTTCTGGCCACAGCTGTATCCCTTTTAGCAACAACCGACCGGCCGCCTCCGCGTCACGACCGGTCACGACCCCCATCATCTTCATCATCTTCATCAGTAACTCACGATCATTCTGGGAACTCGCTCGTCTTTTCAAGAGCTGCAAATTGCGGCCTCATCTTGTCGCCAAAGACCCTGAAGACTAAATTTAGATCTCTCTTTAATCGAGTTTTCACGATTCTGCTTTGTATGCAGTACCATTGAGATGAACAACACGAGGAGTAAACAAGAGCAGCTCAAAACACACACACACACACACACACACACCCTCCAGAATGACGTACACATGAGTAGCCTATGATCAATGCATTAGCCAATCAACTAAGGACATATAGTTCACCAAAAAAATAATTTGCTCAAGTGTTTCCAAACCTTCATGAGTTTTTTTTTCTGTTGAACACAAAAGAAGATATTTTGAAGAATGCTGAAAACCTGTAACCATTGACTTCCATAGTAAAAACAAATAATATCTAAGTCAATGGTTCAACTTTCTTCCAAAGATCTTCTTTTGTGATCAATAGGATCAGTAAAGGATGAGCAAATGATCACATGATTATAATTAAACTATCCCTTTAATAACCTCAGTTCATTCATTCATTCATTAATTTTCCTTCAGCTTAGTACCTTTATTTATCAGGGGTCACCACAGCGGAATGAACCACCAACTATTCCAGCATATGTTTTAAACAGCAGATGCCTTTCCAGCTGCAACCCGGTACTGGGAAACACCCACACACACTCGTTCACACACACACACACACACACACACACACACACACACACACACACACACACACACACACACACAGACACACACACACACACACACACACACACACACACACACACACACACACACACACACACACACACACACTACACCCAATTTAGTTCATCAATTCCCCTATAGCACATAACACGGAGAGAACATGCAAACTCCACACAGAAACACCAACTGACCCAGCCGGGACTCGAACCAGTGGCCTTCTTGCTGTGAGGCGATTGTGCTACCCACTGCGCCACCGTGCTGCCCCTAAAAGAGGCTACTTTGATACAAATTAGTCACTTTTTATTGAGTTAACTTGTTAATAAAGGTTCAGCAGCAGAACCACGCCTCACTTTGCCTCCTTAACCAATCACCTACTTCCTAAAACTTATTGAAGGCAGACCAGCCCTCTAGCACTGTTCTTCTTGATCTCTTGAACCCACCCTCCCTCACTCTATTTTCTCGCTTCCCATTAACACTCTTATAACACCTTCTCCACTTCTTGGTTGAATTGGGGGGTCCAATCACTCTACCAAAATATTACAGAGACGGTACCCCTACTCTGAGTCTCTGGGCATCATTAAAGTGAGGCGTGGTCTATGCTGGTGAATGCCTATATGTAAAATAATGATGTTTTCCTGTGTGAGATTGGGCTGATAATACACATGAACATGCACAAAATCACTTTTACGGCATCATGTTACAGTACATGTGGGCCAAACATGGCCCTGGTTTGGCAGAGGTGGCACCGTCTTTAAGGTGAGATTGTTGGGCCAGATGTTAATAAGTGATATGTGGGCCAGATGTTGAATGTAGTATTTGGCCCAGATGTTAATAAGTGATATGTGGGCCAGATGTAAAGTGTAGAATTTGACCCAGATGTTAATAAGTGATATGTGGGCCAGATGTAAAATGTAGTATTTGGCCCAGATGTTAATAAGTGATATGTGGGCCAGATGTTAAATGTAGTATTTGGCCCAGATGTTAATAAGTGATATGTGGGCCAGATGTTGAATGTAGTATTTGGCCCAGATGTTAATAAGTGATATGTGGGCCAGATGTTGAATGCAGTATTTGACCCAGATGTTAATAAGTGATATGTGGGCCAGATGTAAAGTGTAGTATTTGACCCAGATGTTAATAAGTGATATGTGGGCCAGATGTAAAGTGTAGTATTTGGCCCAGATGTTAATAAGTGATATGTGGGCCAGATGTAAAGTGTAGTATTTGGCCCAGATGTTAATAAGTAATATGTGGGCCAGATGTAAAGTGTAGTATTTGACCCAGATGTTAATAAGTGATATGTGGGCCAGATGTAAAGTGTAGTATTTGACCCAGATGTTAATAAGTGATATGTGGGCCAGATGTAAAGTGTAGTATTTGGCCCAGATGTTAATAAGTGATATGTGGGCCAGATGTAAAGTGTAGTATTTGGCCCAGATGTTAATAAGTAATATGTGGGCCAGATGTAAAGTGTAGTATTTGACCCAGATGTTAATAAGTGATATGTGGGCCAGATGTAAAGTGTAGTATTTGACCCAGATGTTAATAAGTGATATGTGGGCCAGATGTAAAGTGTAGTATTTGGCCCAGATGTTAATAAGTGATATGTGGGCCAGATGTAAAGTGTAGTATTTGGCCCAGATGTTAATAAGTAATATGTGGGCCAGATGTAAAGTGTAGTATTTGACCCAGATGTTAATAAGTGATATGTGGGCCAGATGTAAAGTGTAGTATTTGACCCAGATGTTAATAAGTGATATGTGGGCCAGATGTTGAATGTAGTATTTGGCCCAGATGTTAATAAGTGATATGTGGGCCAGATGTAAAGTGTAGAATTTGACCCAGATGTTAATAAGTGATATGTGGGCCAGATGTAAAATGTAGTATTTGGCCCAGATGTTAATAAGTGATATGTGGGCCAGATGTAAAGTGTAGTATTTTGACCCAGATGTTAGTAAGTGATATGTGGGCCAGATGTTAAATGTAGTATTTGGCCCAGATGTTAATAAGTGATATGTGGGCCAGATGTAAAGTGTAGTATTTGACCCAGATGTTAATAAGTAATATGTGGGCCATGTAAGTTTGGCCTATCTTGACCCACATTTAAAATACATTTTTATTATTTTTTAATAAATAAATAAAAAATTCTACCAATTAGGTTGCTTTCGAGAAAAAGCACTTCCATAGCACTGCTAAAGTGCAATGATTCCCCATATAGCAAATGTTTTCTGGCCCAGCTCCGGGCCACACAATAACTTTTCCCTCTGCCTAAGTATCGCAAAGAATGACAGTCCTGAAGTGGCCCATAACTGAATTAAAGACAAGGGCCACACATGGGCCATAACCGGCCTGAATCTCAGCCAATTTATCACCCTTAACTGGCCCTGAAATTGGACTAAAACAGGTTTATTATTGGTACCGATTCTCAGCTATAGGTTTATACTTTAATCAGAAACCCCAAAAACTGAGCCATAACCCAGCCTAATGTTACCTAAACAATGTGAACAATCGCTACACTGATTTGGGCCACACACCTCCCATCCACAACTGGCACAAATGTAGTTTGCCGTCATACATGCAGTGCCAACATTGCCATGCATGGCCCATATTTGGCTGACATTATGCAACACGTCAGCAGTGCCATAATGAGGCCACATTTGGGCCAAGTCCATTTGCTATGTGGGTCATGAGTTTATCAATTTCATTGCAGTCGTAACAAACCAACATATCTGGCCCAGTTATGGGTTATTGACTTGGCTTGGCCCAGATATGGTCCATGTTTGACCCTTGTCTGAAAGCCAGACTTGGTCCAGTCATGTACCGTAACTTCCTGCAGCATTTGGGCCAAGCAAAAGCTGATCGTGTGGGCCAGAGCTGGGCCAGAGATATTTTTCTATGGGGGGATGTTGTTTACAAAAGCTTCCAATTGTCAAAAGTTTTGGGCTTTCATGACACCAAACTCCTTTGTCATGTAAATAAATGGCCAGAATGCATTAAATGTTTGTTTAAACGATGTATAATTGATGTTTTTGTGCTAACGTTTAGAGAACACCATGATCCATCAACATTACAGAACATTAGGAAACATTTGCATCTTGCTTGTTCAATCCTGTACAGATTTCAGACTGTGTGCAAACTCACGTGTTTTGTGAAGCTTCTGGTTTCTGGTTCATCAGACTGACTGGAGCTCAATGCACTAATACTTGGACCACCCTTTAAACATAATGACTAAACCCCACGGTGTCCTCTTTAATTATTAATGCCTGTTATATATCAATAGGCTTGCTCGTTATGACCGCTGACCTGTGGCCCAATAATAAGCCAGTCAAACAGGCTTTCTTTGAACAGCTGTTGGGAGTCCTAATTAATGTAATTGAATTAATTAAATTGAATTAGCATGGTGGCCTAGACTGGTTTGTAATATGAGCAGACAGACTAAACCATTGTCATGAGTAGAGATCTAATTATATTTAGACTTTATTTATGCATATACAAACAAGAATGTGTGGATGCAATTAATTACAATGTGATGTTGGTACATATTTATATATCTTCAATATCTCTTGTGTCTGGTTTAGGTTTACTTGCCAGTTATTCATATATTTTTTAATAATAAATAACTGTTAGGTGTTGTTCTTTCTTTGGATGTGATTAACTACATTAAAATACCAGTGAAAAATATTTCAGTCCACACGCAGTATCTTTTTAAACCACTAGGGGACCCGGATTTAGACCTAAAGATGCACACTAAACAATATTTGAAAACCAGTTTTGACCACAGACACACCTGCAGCCAATCAGCAGTGAGAGGCGTGTCTAGTAATAACTGTGGGACATCAGAAAAGGGGCGTGGTCTTGTTGTGTTAAGTTTGTGTTTGATGTAGTGCTGTCAACTATCAATATCGTTAGGTAAAACTGGTTTAGTAGAACATTAAGTGCTCCAGTCTCAGATATAAGACATGCAAAACAAGACACAATCTCAACAACATTGTTCCACAAATCAATGTGATACTTTATTTATAAACCTAAGATCATAGATGTTGTATAAATACTCTAATATAATCTACATCCTTCAGTTATTTCAATAATAATAATAATAACAAACAGAAATACAATAATTATAAAAAATGCAACAAGATTATATTAAACAGGCTGTACAAAAATAAATAACCTTTGGATATTCTGTACAAAAAGAAAGAAAAGAAAAGAAAAAATAACAAATATCTCATTACAAAAGAAAACAAAACCTTCTCAGAAGGCAGGAGAGGATTACTTATGAAGTAGTAGCAGGAGAGAATCCCTCGCCGTATCTCTCAATACACAATCACACACATACATAAACAAGTAAACACACTCTCTCCTCAGATGTAGTAGAACTATGCCCTTTGCGTTCCCTCCCCCTTAAAAACACGATCCCTCTTGATCAGGTATGGCTTTGCAGAACGGTGAAATAATCAAACTAGGAAGCTTAACGTAAAGCTAGTTAAGCTTATCTATGAGGAAATTGCATAATACCTGTTGTGGTGTTTGATTAGCAGCATGTGTGCCTAGCTGAGGTGAGATTGGCACTGATTTTGGCAAGAAAAAGACGTGTTAAATATGTGCTCAAAGCCAGAGTTTGCAATGTTTAAATGGAGAACCACTAGAGGGCACTCTAGTGAATCAGTATTGCTCTCGACCCTGGCAAAACAATACTCCTATATGTTATTTTATATAAAAAAAGCTGTCTGTCTAGTCCTGCTCAGACAGTACAAAAATGCATAGCTGTTTCAATAATTGTCCACCACACACACTCATGCATGTTGAAAAATAACACGCATCATCCAAAGCAGCATGTCCTCATCCTCCATCACAGACAGGTACACAGTGTGCCAGCTTTGTGCCCTGTACCCAGTGTTAGATGAAACCCAAAGAAGTTTGGTTGCAGTCTCAGTCATAAGGAGCCCTTTGAATCCAAGAACCTGTGTATTGGTTGGCACCAGATGCAACTTGCAAGGTTTTTAAACCCTCGGTTTTCAACAGGGAGTCAGATTGCACAAATCCAGAAGAGGTCGTGGTCGATCTGTTGCATTGCAGCTACTATGAGGCAAAATTTGACCATCATGTGCAATGCAGCCAAGTGTACGTTTACGAAAGCCTCTACCGCATGTTCTGGAACATTCAGACCAGCTTCCCAGCAGCCAGGATGGGCAATCCTGCAAAGCACATTGCTGAGATGATGCAGGGCGCAACTCAACACAGTTTTTAGATGGACGACGGTTAGAATCAAGGCACATAACATCCCGCTTCTGAATCCCACTGCCGCAGGTTTTCGAACAAGGTCCCCACTCACCCAAGTCCCAGGATGGGCAATCCTGCAAAGCACATTGCTGAGATGATGCAGGGCGCAACTCAACACAGTGTTTAGATGGACGACGGTTAGAATCAAGGCACATAACATCCCGCTTCTGAATCCCACTGCCGCAGGTTTTCGAACAAGGTCCCCATTCACCTAAGAACCAGAATGGGCAATCCTCGAAACCACATTGCTGAGATGATGCAGGGCGCAACTCATCAACACAGTTTTTAGATGGACGACGGTTAGAATCAAGGCACATAACATCCCGCTTCTGAATCCCACTGCCGCAGGTTTTCGAACAAGGTCCCCATTCACCTAAGAACCAGAATTGGCAATCCTGCAAAACACATTGCTGAGATGATGCAGGGCGCAACTCATCAACACAGTTTTTAGATGGACGACGGTTAGAATCAAGGCACATAACATCCCGCTTCTGAATCCCACTGCCGCAGGTTTTCGAACAAGGTCCCCATTCACCAAGGAACCAGAATGTGCAATCCTGCAAAGCACATTGCTGAGATGATGCAGGGCGCAACTCAACACAGTTTTTAGATGGACGACGGTTAGAATCAAGGCACATAACATCCCGCTTCTGAATCCCACCGCCGCAGGTTTTCGAACAAGGTCCCCATTCACCTAAGAACCAGAATGTGCAATCCTGCAAAGGACATTGCTGAGATGATGCAGGGCGCAACTCATCAACACAGTTTTTAGATGGACGACGGTTAGAGTCAAGGCACATAACATCCCGCTTCTGGATCCCACCGCCGCAGGTTTTTGAACAAGGTCCCCATTCACCTAAGAACCATTCAGCATCTACAGCTTTACTGATTGCGTTAATAGACGGCCGGTTTGAGCCATTGAGACGTTGAGCAAAGTAGCTATATTTGACACGAGGTCTGGGGGATTCACCGACTGACAACACCTGGATGGTCAGAGGCTCAGGTAAGGGAGCAAAGCTTCTTAGGCGCTCTAGAATGACAGAGGAGCCGCTGTACCGCAGCAGAGCACCTTTCACAGAGATATCAGTCTCTAAAGTGGTCAACTTATAGTCGCCGTTCAGTAGGTAGGAGCCATCTTGCCGGCGGACTGCTAGGTAGCTGTTGTCTTGGTGACCTCGGCCTCCAAAAGATCGCTGCTTGACATCTAGGTGTGTGGCACCGGCTGGAATCGTCACCACATCTTGGTAGCCCGGTCTAATGTGCAGAAACAAGCAAAGGTCAGTATGAACTGAAATCTGAAAAAGCTAAATAAAGAGTTAGATCACCCAAATATTAGCATGCTCTAATTATTAATCACTCTCGTGTAGTTACAATCAGAGTTCTGTTCATGTTCAGAACTCAGATTAAGTTATTTTAGATAGAATCCAAGAGCTTCCTCGTCCTTTTTAGACAGCAAGGGCCCCAAGACATTCAAAGTTCAGAAACAACCAAAACATGCAATGTGACTTCATCAATCAAAGCTCCAAGAACTCTTTTGTGCACCAAAGAAACTGTAAAAACTACTTTGTTTGCAGACACCAGGGTGCATATTTACTATAGGCAATAAAACATTTCGCTATGGGAGTCAGTATTGTCGTATTGCCCAGAGTGAAGGCAAACTCTGACCTGATGTTGGAGACATAAATGAAAGTCATCTTTAGTATTTTATGTTTGCACAGAAAAGAGCTTTGTATGATTGCAGTTGAATCATGAATGTTTTGACAATGTTTTGGTTCCTTTTCTGGACTTTGAGGGTCTCTGAACCCTTGGCGTCTATGGAGGTTGAGGGAGCTCTAAGATTTAACCTAAAATATCTTAATTTGTGTCCTGAAGATGAACAAATGTCTCAGGTGATTGAAACAACATGAAGGCAAGTGATTAATACCAACATTTTGAAGACTTAGCTGGTAAAAACCTTGGTAAAGATCATGGCTTACCTAGCACGTTCCATTGATCCGGAAACTTTCTTGCAAGTTGATCCATCTCCTCCACAGATGCCACATTTGTCAAAGCGTTTGTTGGATCCGATGACCCTGTCGCATCCAGCCTTCACACACTGTCCTTGGACACAGACTGAAGTGGAATCTGGAGTGCACGGGGTCCCATCAGCCACCTGTAGGCATCATAGGCAACCTTATATTAAACACCATCCTTTTGTTCAATATCAACAAACTCTAAGGCAAGTAGAAACGCTCACCTTTGGCTTCAGAATGAAGAAGTAGCCCGTTCCCTTTGCTCGGCACACCAACTTGCAGCGATCCTTAGGAGAGACTCCGGCGTACTTTGGCACCCACTCAACACCCTCACCTGAGCCCAGTGACACCTGAGAGGAGAGGTCATTGTGTGCCAAACACTGCTCCTCACGGAAGGTCAAACCTGCGCAGATAAATACACCTGAGTATCGAGCAGCTTGCATCTGAACGCATCGCTTGACAAGACGATCCCTTACCGTTGCTTTCAGGGCAGGTCTCTGTGTTGCAGGAGCGGTACTGAATTCTCTTGCCCTCACAGTATTTGCCTCCATTTTTGGGTCGGGGATTGACACAGTCCCTAAAAGAGTATTGCACGCCTCCTCCACAGGTACGTGAGCAGTCTCCCCAAGATCCCCACGATCCCCATCCACCATCGACGGAAGTCTAGATAAATAAAGATAAATTGTCAGTCACAAATCAGAATGAAATATGAGAACATGGTTGTGTAGCTAACAAGATTATGCATGATTTCACTAGTCTTTGGGTTAATTTGGGTACATTGTGGGACGTTGATTAATGTACACTGTCCCTAGTTGTGAAAAAAAAACTGAACCGAACAGATGGCAAACCAAATGGTGCTTACCTCATATTTGGCAGCCTCAGTCTTGCTCAAACACTCGCCTGCCATACAGTATTTGTCAGAGCCACAAGGCGTCCCATCGGCCCATGGAAAGTTCTTGGTTTGGCAGACCAACAAGCCATTTGCAGTGGTGACAGTGCACCAAAGGGTGGCACAGGTGGAGCTCAGGTCAGGGCAGTGCTGGGACTCCTCTTTGAATGTAAGACGGCATTGTGCATCAGCATCGTAATGCAATCCTGGCAGAGTTTGGGGTAACTTCTCAGGCTTTTGGGGCTTGTCCAGTAAACACTGACCATGGCCATTGTCTAGGAATGATGTGACCATAAGAGCACTGCAAGGGGACCAGGGGTCTAACTGGTCTAGATTTGACAATGTTGAAGCCATCATGTGGGTACTCCATTGGTCCCCGTTAACACTGGCACATTGCTTGGCATCATCATGGGGCATGTTGAACACGTGACCTACAGCAGAAGCACATTTTTTTATTAAGTTACACTTGCAAGGTTTGCAGTTCTGAAAAAGAAGCATGGGGATGTACCTACCAAGCTCATGTGCAACTGTGAAGGCTGCCTGCAGACCGTCGTCTTCAATAATGGAGCAGCTTCGGTCTGGATCGCACGCGGTGCCCACATCTGCCATCCCCAAAGTGTCACAAGTATGAGACCCACAAAGATCCTGCATGCAACAGGGTTCATGTTAGGATTGCAAGTTACTGGGGAAATATGTGATATTTTGTTGCTGAGTATAGCGAAGTTTCTTGCAATATAACAATTCTCTAAATAAATCTAATTAGGGCAAAGATAAGTGATGTCAAGGTGCAAATGTTAAGACTTTAAAACACTATCAGGGCTGGAGCAAGCTCGACTGACGCTCTAAGCCAGGGTTGCCCAAAGTTGGTCCTGGAGGGCTGGTGTCCGGCAGAGTGTAGTTCCAACCCCAATTAGACACTCCAGAACTAGCTCATCAAGCTCTTTCTAGGTATACTAGAAACTTCCTGGCAGGTGTGTTGAAAGAACTTGGAGCTAAACTATGCAGGACACCGGCCCTCCAGGACCGAGTTTGGGCACCCTTGCTCTAGGCAAACTAAGATCATGCCACCCTCACAGGGTTTCGGTGGTGTTGTGGATAAAAGTCAAGATGGGGGGGAGGGGTGTTGATGTGGGATGTTTAGTGCCGCCCTGACTACTCTGCCGCCCAAGGTGGCTGCCTAGGTCACCTCTATGGACGTGCCAGCCCTGCAACCAATGCATGCAACACACAAATGAAATTTAAATTAAATTTATTGCACGTTTCTGCAATATAGATATTACGTAAACTAGAGGTGACCAGCCCTGTTCCTGGAGATCTACCCTCTTGCAGATTTCAGTTGCAACCCATATCAAACACACCTTCCTGTAATTACTAGGTACTATTCAGGGCCTAATTAACTGGTTCGGGTGTGTTTGATCAGGGTTGGAGATGATTTCTGCAAGAAGGCAGATATCCAGGAACAGGGTTGAGCACACCTGACGTAAACTATTATCATGGTAACATAAAGTTACCATGATAACGTTCTCTCCTCTCTGATTGGCCGACATGGCTGGGTTTACACCAAACACGGAAGACAGAAATGAGGCAAAATTTTGCACTTTCATGTCAAACGTATCACATATTTTGTGTCGTTCGCCCAAGGGACGGTAATATGCTTCTGTCCTCAAATTTGCATTAATTTGTATGCAATTTACTAAATTCCCCTTTTGGTGTGAACTCAGCATAAGTGTATTTATCGCCCCCTGTTGGTTTGGTGTGCTCTTAACACACAATGCGTTTTTGCATTTACATGTAGAGGGAGATGTTTTAAATGCCCATGTATGTGTGGACATGGCCTTAGTGATGCTTACCTTCCTGGTGAACAGTACTGCGGTGTCATAGTGTTCTGGGTGTCGGTCACTGGATGGGTTGTGCTGTTTTTGCCATTGGCAGAAGCTCCTGAGGGTCAGCGCTGCATTGGTGGACACCTGAGGACCGTGTTCTTCATCATGCACAACAAGTAGTTTCACAACTGCCAGAGTAATGGAATTATGGATGGTATGGTGTCGATACAGGCGAGATGCCACCGCCATGATGGTCAGCAGATAAGGTTTGAGTTGAGCACCATGAAACTCCGCCATTGACTGGTCTGCCACAATCATGATCTCCAGATATCGAGGTGTGGACACAAAGCGACGAGATCTGTGGTGTGCTGGAGGATGACAGTAAAAACATTAAAAACCTAAATCATCTTCAGCCTTTATAAAGCTATAATGCACTTTTATAAGGGGTTTAAACACAGCAGCAGTGTGTGAATATCTCCAGCTTCTAACGGTGAACATGAATTAATTGTATTTGTTCTAATCAGACTTTGATTGACATTCTCCCTTTGTACGCATCATCAAAGGGGGAAAGCCCCGCCCACTAGTGCCCATCTCTCCCTCATGAGCATAAACATCCCTGAGTGAGAAGCAGCCCGCCATTAGAAAAGTGGACAGGGAACACAATGTCATTTGAATGTAAAGCGACAGTCACCATAAGCATAATATATGGAATAACAGTTCACCTTTAAATAAGAACATATAATACAATACAATAAAACTAATATCTATGTTTATACATATATTTTTCACAGCAAGTACGCTTTAAAGGGATGGCTCACGCACAAAAACAAAAATCACTGACAAATTTATCATCCACAAGTGGTTCCAAACCTTTAAGAGTTTCTTTTTTTCTGTTAAACACTAATGAAGATATTTTGAAGAATGTTGTAAAGCTGTAACCATTAGCATTATATGAAAAACAAATGGTAGTCAATAGTCAAAACATCTTCCTTTGTGTTCAACAGAAGAAAACAACAAGGTTTGGAACAAGTGGAGTGATAGTAAATGATGACAGAATTTTAATTTTTTTTGGTGAACTGTCCCTTTAACTCGCATGGACATCCTATTGCAAGTCAGGTGATATTTGGGAGGGGCGATCTCACTTTAAAAAGACATTTATCTGACTATTTTTGTACATGCATATGAGGGCAAGAGGATGTGATCAATATTGTTGGTGAAATATTATAGATATTATATCCATTTAAATGTTTATATACGCTTAAACTCATTATAATGCATCAAATGCAATAAACATAAATGTATTTTGATTGTAAATAGTTGATAAAGTGATTAAATATTAGTAAAAAAAAGTGGGAGAGGACTGTGTGGAGTAAGTGCTGAGTTTGCTGACTTCTCCGTTTGCCTAAGCTTCTGCTCCGCCCTGCTAATAACTTCTCCAAAACTTGCGCACTTTCACGTTGGCGGAAATACAAGCCGTGCACAGTCCTCCGGTGCTGATCTGCGCAACATGCGGTACCGGGAGCAGAACTTCCACGTCTGCCCGCCTCCCCCTGCCGTAACCCCGCGTCCCCTTCCCTCCTCCCGCAGGAGATTTCTGCTTCTCCAGTTAACCCTCGCCTCGCTTCTGGAGACGCTCATCTACACTGAGGCTTATAATATTGAGTTGGCACCAGTAGCACTTCTGTGATGTTTTACACACCAATCCCCCGTTAAACGCACAAAGGAGGACGCACACTGTAAAAATGCCGTCCCAACACAAATCGATTAAGTTATACTAACAAATTTAAGTGGATTGAACATAAAGCAATTATGTTGTCCCAAAAAAATCCCAAGATTTGTATTGTTTCAGGTCTTTTTAAGCAAGTAGTTTGAAAAAAAGCATCATTTATTGAGTGCAGATCTCTCTCCAAACCGGCTTAATTCGCTCCGTATGCGCCAGCGCGCGCCGAGTCACCGAGTTTATTCAGGTTACCGGAGGCGTGCATGAAATATCACCGGATAAAACCTCCCAGTGTACGGAGTAAAGAGGCAGATGAATGAAGAAAGTTCACTCTAAACAATCACAGATTCTCGTAACCCAATGTTGGGTCAAATATTAACAAACCAACCCTTGGGCTAATGTTTTAAAATAAAATGTCGTTTTTAAAATGAATTTCTTAGACACATTTTAACCCAATAGATGGGTCTGACCATATTTGACCCAGCACTGTGTTTAAAGTGTTTAATTCTGCACTATTTACCTTTAGACTCGGATGGCTCGGAATGGGTTGTGTATGGTTTCTCGGTGACCCGCTCCTCCTCCTCATTCACGCCGCACTTGGAGCCGCTCTCCTCAGCCTGGATTCCCCGTGTCCTGCGGCGGATGGTGTGGGTGTCTCGGTCTGTAGCCGCTCCGGTGGAGTTCTCGGGCTGGATGAAGTACTCTTCCCCGCCGACAGAGAAGCCTCCGCGCAGCCCGTTGCAGAGATTAATCGCCGCGGAGGAAAGTTCATCTCCGTTTACGGTTCCCGAGAAGAAGCATCGCGCCTCCCCGGCGCTGTCAAACTCACCGGTCTCCGGTTTCCCCACCATCTGGAACACAAACCCAGGCGCCAAAAAGGTCTGGTCCGGTTCCAACGCCAACACCATCCGCTTTCCAAAGACATCCAAGCGATAGATGCGTTTCTCGGAGTCCTCCTCCCAGGATTTCTTCGTGTGTCCCGGTTGTGTGTCCAGACGCACCGGCAGCACGGAGCTCTCCTCCCACGCGCTCTGCGCCGCGTTTACGCACAGGGCAAACCCAGCCAAACTCCAAACCACACGCAAAAAAGACATTATATTCCTGTTAAGTTCTCAAGAGACAAAATATCCTCACAAAGTATTTGACTCATATAATTATATATATATATATCACAAAACCAATCCCAAATCCACAGCCGAAGCACTTAAAAAGTGGCAATAAATAAAGTGTTGGCAGTCTGTAGCAGCAGAGTGTGTCTCTCCTTCTGTCTCTGACCCAGAGTCCCGGCGCTCTATATATGCAGGAGCGCAGGACCACCCCTTTCCTGGAGCCCCTTTGATCTGAGTAACGCAGCCGAGTTCTGGAGCTCCGCCACGGCCATCAATCATCACAGCACCGCGCTTCTCTGCGGAGCTCCTGAAAACTCCTCATCCGTCTGTCTGTCTGCTGCTGGGCATCTCCAGCACTTATGTAACTCATAAAGTCCAGAGTTAAGAGCACTAATCAGTCAGTTTAACGCGGGGTTAGTGAGGACATCAGGGGGAGAGTCTTGGGTCTCCATGCTGGTGACTGGAGCGCGGCTGCCGGAGGAAGAGCAGGATCTTCGGCTGCAGGGGAAAAGCGCTCCGCGGTGCCCTTAAGGTGGAAAACCAGAGCTCATCATCCAAACACTACATTAATAATGATCAGCAGATGATGTGTTGGAGGAAATGCGTTGTGTTATTATTTATAATATAACACAATGTAATATAATTTAAACAGTCATTGTAAAAAAGCAATTACTTTACTTATGAATATACATGTTGCATCCATTGATACCAAGTTGACAAATTATGCACATTTAATTTACTTAAAAAAGTTAACATAGCTTCATTTTTTATAAATATGCACTTATTTAATTTACTCAATAAATTAAAGGCAACTGGTAAACTAGCTGATTTTTACAGTGAGAGAACATGCTGTCAGACAATTACCCCAAAGTGTTCAAAGCCAAAAGAACATCATCAATGTATAGAGTGGAGCTATTTAAAATGAAAATGCACTCTTATTATATAATTAAACTTCATATTTAATCAGGCATTTACATATGAATATTTTTTATGCACTTCAATGGAAGTTTAAGGTTAATCAGTAAGTTCATTTATGCATAATTATACGACTTATCATGAACTAATGAGTGGTTTTAGGTCAGTCTTCATGCTGAGAGAGTTAACAGTCCACCTTAAATCTTATTAGCGACTGGCTGAGAGTTTAAACCTCTGCGTGAAGTTCAACACCAAACCACCAGAGGGCAGCAGAACTCAACAGTTCATTCATTCACTCCTGCAGCTCACAGAGAACAGCACAGTAGTGCATTACAGTCTATCCTGTTTAATTCATTCATTCACTTTTCTTCAGCTTAGTCCCCTTATTCATCAGGGGTTGCCACAGCGGAATAAACCGCCAACTATTCCATGTTTTACACAGCGGATGTCCTTCCAGCTGCAACCCAGTACTGGGAAACACCCATACACATTCCTGTTTAATCGTATTGTAAATTTATTTATCAAACATGAATGCATATTATCATCTCCCCTAGGATTTACAATCTGTCCTGTTTCATGTTTTATTTTCCTCAGCGAAGTTATCATCCATTTTACACGTGGTTTTCCTAAAATGGTCATTTATATGCGCCACAATCCTTCCTTCATATTTAAAACAAGAATTATTTGATGACCGATTAAAACACTGAATTTAAAAAACCCTGATATATTTAATGAGTACAGTAATTCAGAATAAGTATGTTGTTTCATTTTCGTCATAAAATTTGCTATGCTAAATTCAAGATGAACATTATTCCACACACATTTTGACATTTAATTTAAAGCAATACTTTATTTGACCTATAAAATAAATATTTAGATAAAATAAAAATTAATTTCTTAAAAGTACAAACACTCTTGCAGCATCTCAAGTAGTATTAGTTAGTATGAACATGTTTTATAATTACACAAGTGTTAGAAAATAACAAGACACACAGGGGGTCACCTTTATGGGCGATATGTGTGTGGGTTAACTACTTTATTATTATTATTTTCTAAAAAAAAAACTTAAATTAAATCCACTTTCTGTTAAAATCAAAGTCAGTTTGAGATGGCAGACAGTAGGTGGCGCTGCAACACCACTCCTGAACTCAGTCTGTTCATCTGTATTTACAGCACACGTTTGATCACTGCAGAGAACAAATAACTACATTTTATGATGTTTTTACAGTGTATATCACGGCAGAATTTGATTTAAAGTCCTCATTAAATCAAAATGTTTAACGCTTTTTTTGCTAGCGCACATTGTTAGTTTTAGGCAGGGTGATAATTACAGGGGGGTTTTGGCGGGGGATTAACCCTGCTAATTAACACTTGATGCCCTCTGAAGGACGTTAAAACAAGATGTATGGGGGGCAGCCTTTTAAATATTCAGAAATCTCTGATCTGTATCTTAAATAATAATAATATTAATAATTAAAATAATAGATAATAAACATATGCATTTGACCACCCCTAAAATGGTTCATACCATTTTGAACGCATAATGGCGCCAATCAGTCTGAGGGAAAATAATCATTTAACGGTTTCGGCAGATCTGGAGACACCGTAAGTGTTCACAACAACACAGCTTTGTCGTAAAATATGTTGTTATATCTACATATAGCTTAAAAGTAAAGCAAACTAAATATAAATTTGCTAGTTTGACCAACAGCGACCTCTGAAATAGCTAATCAGAGGATACTGTAGGTCAGAATACACTAATATCCCTCCAAACACAGAAAACCTACGTTTTATTAATAGATATAATTATATATAATTGAAATAAAAACATAAAAATGATTTGCTGAAGCATGTATTACACAAACTAACATTACCAAAAAAGTTGATGACCAAAACAGTCTAAATTTACCCACCTGCTTCTGCTCTTCTCTGATGACGTCAGTTTGACGGATCAGACGAAACATGCTTAGCCACGCCCCTCCAAATGTTAAGCCGTGTTCACACTGAGCTTTTCTCCCCATAGACTTCCATTCATACGCATGCGAATGCGTCAGACCGGAAACGCAGGGTCATGCGTCAGATTTCGCAGGTTGCTGCGATGCAAAGTTCAAGCTTGGTGAACTCTGACCTGCGAAATCGCATCACTTGACTGTGTGAGACCAATCCAGGATCAAAACATGACCTCTCTGAACAGAAATTTAAAACGTGGAGCAATCGCTCGCTTTTTTTAATGTCTAATCATCTTGTTTAATCCCGCCCCTTTTCGCAGCGCCGTGCGACAGAATTTCGCCAACTCAAACTCTAGTGTGACCGCAGCTTGAGTTTGCTGCAAGCGAAAGGTGAAAGGAGGAGCTAAAATTTAAACCCCGCCCCCTACTCAATATTAATTTTTTAAATTTTTGTTTTTTTTTGTCAGTCTAATGGAAAGATAACATCAATACACACTTTAAGCATTTGTTTTTGGAAGTACCTTATCAGTTCGTAATTTTTTCAATAATTTAAAGACAATTTCCACTTAGTGAGTTTCCCCCTCATTTAAATACACCAAAATTCAGTTTCAGCTACACTTTAGGTTTTTAGATCGGGATCAGTCATACATAATATGCCTGAATATATACAATATTTTACAAAATAGATGTAAATAATGTGAATATACATATGTATATCCTCTCTGTTAAAACAACTGACTCTAATGTGCCAAAAACTGACTCTGTGTGGATCCTGTGTAGATGTGTGCATTTAATTAAATAATGCTTTCATTGCATATTAAATGTAATATTTTAGAAAAATCTAATACAATTTTTTTTTTATGAATTGTTAGAAATTCGTAATGTTATTAATCAAGAAGTGAAGATAATATAAAATAAAAAATATTATTTTATTTAACCCAATATATCTGTGTTTACGTCAACATTTCAGAGAACATTCTAACATAACATTCCCATAATATTTGCATAATGACTAAATGGAATATTTATTCAACTTTTTTAGCTAACATTTGCATATATATATATATATATATATATATTTAAAAAAAATTATATATTAAATATGATTATTAATTAAATATATTTTAACCTTAACAAGTTATTAGCTTTAGGGGCAAACACTTTTCCATACAAGGCTTTCTGTTTTGTTTTCCCTTAGTAATTCATTAATTTCATTTTATTCATCAGGGGTCGCCACAGTGTAATGAACCACCAACTATTCCAGCATTTGTTTTACGCAGCAGATGCCCTGTGAGTGTGGATGGTGCTTTGCTGCTGGAAAGGCATCCGCAGCGTGATAAATTGGCGATTCATTCCGCTGTGGCGACCCCAGATTAATAAAGGGACTAAGCCCAAAACAAAATGAACGAATTTGAGAATCAAGATCAGACAGAAATGAATCAATAAAACGTGATGATTTAAATATAGCGCTTTGTTTTATATACACATATATTCATGAAATGGCTAAAAACACACACTTTTATACTATTCTGTTAAATAGTACTGATGAGACAAATGACCGTAACAATAAATAAATTCATCATGTCATTTTTGTTTTGTTTTTTTTTCACAAAGAAGTTGTACAAACAATAAATTATGAACTCAGTGCTGTGTGTTCTCAGTCATACGGCCATCGGGAACAGGACATGAAGCACAACCAATGAAGGAGACGAAGCGCAGCAGCTTTCCAGACAACACTGAACACTTCACTTGAAGGGGTGTTCATAAGACTGTCATTAAACCTTTATAATCATGACCTGACATGTTATGAATGTGAATGAGATCTTATGCATGTTTATATTGCATATTTGCTCAGTTATGTAGTTTTAAATGCAAAGATGACATTGTTTGTCATGACAACTTGACATAAACAAATGCATCACAACCTGTTACTGTCTTTGTTATGACAACTTGACATTAGCTAGACAACAAAACCTGTCATAAATCTGTCATAAACATGACTGTCACGAGGCCATTATAAATATGTCATAAATCTTATAACAGCATCATTAGTATATATATATATATTGACCTCAACTACAGTGGTACAAGCTGAATGAAATGTCATTAAATATTAATGACGCTCTTATAAAATGATTTGACAGAGTAATGACTCTTTTAATAAGGCATTTAACATGATCAGAAAAGTATTTATGACACAGCTATAATGCCTTATGACGATTATGTTTATGACAGATTTATGACACGTTTTGTTGTCTTGAGAAGGTCAAGTTGTCATGACGAAGATAAAAACTTAGTCAAGTTGTCATAACAAACAATGTCATAACTGAACAAATGACACTTAATGACAGTTGTTATAAACATGCATAAGATTTGTCACAAGTAGTCATAACAAACAATGTCTTCTTTGCATTTAAAATGTCACAACTGAGCAAACGAGACTTAATGACAGTTGTTATAAACATGCATAAGATCTGTCACATTCATGATGGCTTATGTCATGTTTATAAAGGTTAATGACAGTCTTATGAACACCTCTTCAAGTAAAAGTCTCAAACACTGATAAAAGAAGGTATTGAAAACCAAACAGTGAACGAGAAAGTGGAACTTGTCATGAAGCATTGTAACAGCATAGATGGACTGCATGTACATTTTAAAGAGACAGTACACCTACAAATGAAAATCCCAAGTTTTGCCTCAGGACCCAATCCTTTTTAACTGTTCAGAATTGCAGCTTATAAAATCCTAAGATAGATGGAACTTTTAACGTTCATTTTAAAAAGACAGTACACCCAAAAATGAATATTCCAACACATGGATATATACCCCTGTATACATTTCTGGAGAGTGCCAAAAACATCCCAGGAGCTGCGTTTTTTTTGCAGTTTTTGTTTTCGCGAATCCATCAGAGGCCACTGTGTACGCTTTTACAGATCTCAAATTTCTCTAGCGGGTGCTATTCACGCCTGCTGTTCTAGCGTAAATCCACCAGAGGCCGCTGTGTACGCTTTTACAGATCTCAAATTTCTCTAGTGGGTGCTATTCGCGCCTGCTGTTCTAGCGTAAATCCACCAGAGGCCGCTGTGTACGCTTTTACAGATCTCAAATTTCTCTAGCGGGTGCTATTCGCGCCTGTTGTTCTACTGTAAATCCACCAGAGGCCGCTGTGTACGCTTTTACAGATCTCAAATTTCTCTAGCAGGTGCTATTCGCGCCTGCTGTTCTAGCGTAAATCCACCAGAGGCCGCTGTGTACGCTTTTACAGATCTCAAATTTCTCTAGCGGGTGCTATTCGCGCCTGTTGTTCTACTGTAAATCCACCAGAGGCCGCTGTGTACGCTTTTACAGATCTCAAATTTCTCTAGCGAGTGCTATTCGCGCCTGCTGTTCTAGCGTAAATCCACCAGAGGCCGCTGTGTACGCTTTTACAGATCTCAAATTTCTCTAGCGGGTGCTATTCGCGTCTGCTGTTCTAGCGTAAATTCACCAGAGGCTGCTGTGTACGCTTTTACAGATCTCAAATTTCTCTAGCGAGTGCTATTCGCGCCTGCTGTTCTAGCGTAAATTCACCAGAGGCTGCTGTGTACGCTTTTACAGATCTCAAATTTCTCTAGCGAGTGCTATTCGCGCCTGCTGTTCTAGCGTAAATCCACCAGAGGCCGCTGTGTACGCTTTTACAGATCTCAAATTTCTCTAGCGGGTGCTATTCGCGCCTGCTGTTCTAGCGTAAATCCACCAGAGGCCGCTGTGTACGCTTTTACAGATCTCAAATTTCTCTAGTGGGTGCTATTCGCGCCTGCTGTTCTAGCGTAAATCCACCAGAGGCCGCTGTGTACGCTTTTACAGATCTCAAATTTCTCTAGCGGGTGCTATTCGCGCCTGCTGTTCTACTGTAAATCCACCAGAGGCTGCTGTGTACGCTTTTACAGATCTCAAATTTCTCTAGCGGGTGCTATTCACGCCTGCTGTTCTAGCGTAAATCCACCAGAGGCCGCTGTGTACGCTTTTACAGATCTCAAATTTCTCTAGTGGGTGCTATTCGCGCCTGCTGTTCTAGCGTAAATCCACCAGAGGCCGCTGTGTACGCTTTTACAGATCTCAAATTTCTCTAGCGGGTGCTATTCGCGCCTGTTGTTCTACTGTAAATCCACCAGAGGCCGCTGTGTACGCTTTTACAGATCTCAAATTTCTCTAGCAGGTGCTATTCGCGCCTGCTGTTCTAGCGTAAATCCACCAGAGGCAGCTGTGTACGCTTTTACAGATCTCAAATTTCTCTAGCGAGTGCTATTCGCGCCTGCTGTTCTAGCGTAAATCCACCAGAGGCCGCTGTGTACGCTTTTACAGATCTCAAATTTCTCTAGCGGGTGCTATTCGCGTCTGCTGTTCTAGCGTAAATTCACCAGAGGCTGCTGTGTACGCTTTTACAGATCTCAAATTTCTCTAGCGGTTGCTATTCGCGCCTGCTGTTCTAGCGTAAATCCACCAGAGGCCGCTGTGTACGCTTTTACAGATCTCAAATTTCTCTAGCGGTTGCTATTCGCGCCTGCTGTTCTAGCATAAATCCACCAGAGGCCGCTGTGTACGCTTTTACAGATCTCAAATTTCTCTAGCGGGTGCTATTCGCGCCTGCTGTTCTACTGTAAATCCACCAGAGGCCGCTGTGTACGCTTTTACAGATCTCAAATTTCTCTAGCGGGTGCTATTCGCGCCTGCTGTTCTAGCGTAAATCCACCAGAGGCCGCTGTGTACGCTTTTACAGATCTCAAATTTCTCTAGCGGGTGCTATTCGCGCCTGCTGTTCTAGCGTAAATCCACCAGAGGCCGCTGTGTACGCTTTTACAGATCTCAAATTTCTCTAGCGGGTGCTATTTGCACCTGCTGTTCTAGCGTAAATCCACCAGAGGCCGCTGTGTACGCTTTTACAGATCTCAAATTTCTCTAGTGGGTGCTATTCGCGCCTGCTGTTCTAGCGTAAATCCACCAGAGGCCGCTGTGTACGCTTTTACAGATCTCAAATTTCTCTAGCGGGTGCTATTCGCGCCTGCTGTTCTACTGTAAATCCACCAGAGGCCGCTGTGTACGCTTTTACAGATCTCAAATTTCTCTAGCGGGTGCTATTCGCGCCTGCTGTTCTAGCGTAAATCCACCAGAGGCCGCTGTGTACGCTTTTACAGATCTCAAATTTCTCTAGCGGGTGCTATTCGCGCCTGCTGTTCTAGCGTAAATCCACCAGAGGCCGCTGAGTACGCTTTTACAGATCTCAAATTTCTCTAGCGGGTGCTATTCGCGCCTGCTGTTCTAGCGTAAATCCACCAGAGGCCGCTGTGTACGCTTTTACAGATCTCAAATTTCTCTGGCGGGTGCTATTCGCGCCTGCTGTTCTAGCGTAAATCCACCAGAGGCTCTAGCGTAAATCCACCAGAGGCCGCTGTGTACGCTTTTACAGATCTCAAATTTCTCTAGCGGGTGCTATTCGCGCCTGCTGTTCTAGCGTAAATCCACCAGAGGCCGCTGTCGACTGACTGTCCAACCGATTACTTCCCTAAACCCAACCAATAGTGTTTTCAAAAGCAATCCAGAAAAAGAAAAGCCCTCACCTGATTTTTTTTTACCACATTTTCAGATTTTACCACATTCTCACCCTGTTATTTACTTGTTTATTTTATTTTTTGGCTTCAGTCTTTTCTGCTTTCTGGAACTGTTCTTCACCAGACTCGAACCTTGTCGTCATGGTCGACTACTCTCTGCGCCGCAAGACCGTCGACACATGCAATGAGCCACTGAACAAACTGGTAACACCGGGGAAAGCCGTCCACACGGAGGTAAGTGGTCAGCTGGTAGCGTGAAAATGAACAGCGTCATACCGCCATATAGTGTTCATTTTAAAGACGAAATGCGGCCATACGTTCCTCTGGCTACATAATTCACGATCTCCAGAAATGTATATAGGGGTACATTCTTTCCGAATGAGCCTACAGTGTATGTTGGAATGTTCTGTCATTATTTGCTCATCCTCCGCTTGATCCAAACCTGAGTTTGTTTTGTTAAACTGAGTAATGTTGGAAAAAAACTTGTTCCTACTATGAACGTCACTGTCGGCCTCAAAATCTCTTGTATTGTGTTCAACAGAAGTTTAGAACCAGTGTGAACAGATGAGGAAATGTTCATGTTTGGGTGTACTGTCCCTTTAAATGAGACACATTTACTGAATGATGGAGTCAAGTCTGACAGTTTTGATTTCATTTGTCATAATTCTAACATTATTTATCTTGCAGTTCTGCCATTCTCATGAAAAAAATCACTTTTGAGAGTTGTCACAGTAACCTTCTCAAGCGTCCTAAAAACAAACAAGCTCCCGCAGTGTGACGTGTAAAGCATGAAAACAGGATTTCCTTCAGCTTCAGTTTTCAGGCTCAGAAAAATGTACAGGAATGTTTTGGAGCTGCTCAGTTTACAGACAGAAACATGTGGAGGCCTACATTAGTCCATTTTAGATAACATGAACCATGAAAAACACTTCTACAGCATTCATCAGTCTCAGCTAAAGGGGTAGTTCACTCAAAAATGCACATTTCCTCATCATTTACACACACCTTTTATGAATTTCTTCTTGTTTTGAGATCAGACACTCATACATACACTGATACACACAGACAGACATGCACACACACACACACACAGGATGATGTTGTAGATGTGTTGTTCACACAGACAGCGCTGTGCAGAATCACCTGTCGGTCAGTTTCACACACAGTCAACAGTCAGTTCATCTTTATGCAGTGTGCTGTTTTTGTACTGTTGCGCTGACATTAATGTTTTGTGAAACTACTTTTATACTCGCTGTCGTCAGTGTGACCCGAAGCGGCGTCATGTTGATCAGAGGTGTGGCTTTGTCAAAAAGAGGCGTGCCTTAAAGTAGCTCCTCGTCTGACTGTGAAATGCGAGCAGAATCCACAGTGATTGTGTTTCACGGCACTTACATAATCTTTGTGTGAACCAAAGGGGCGTGTCATATGGGCCAGAGGCGTGGCTTTGTCAAAGGGGCATGGCTTAAAGCAACCGACTCCTCAACCAACTGCGAACGTGAGCAGAATCTGTTCTGTTCATTTACACAATCTCCGTTTGTTTCTTTCTTCTGTTGAGCACAAATCAAGATATTCTGAAAAATATTCAGCCATTTTCCTCCATAGCCACAACAAAAAAAGACAATTTAAAAAACTTTTAGGTGAATCGTGTGTTCACAGAATCATCCATTCAGATGATTCATTCAAAACTGCTGATTCATTCAGAGGAGAAGTGACTCCTCATGAATAGATCACTGAATCATTAACTCAAATGACTCATTCAGCATATATTGTTGCTCTGATAAACAAATGGTTTGTGAAACTCCTTTTATAGTCAGGTATAAACTCAATACTGTGGTTCAAATATAACATGATCTTCCTGTTCGCTGCTTCACACAGTCCTACATGTCAACACAATGTAACCAGGATGGCTGTGAACATCGCTGTCAGTGTGAACCGAAGGGGTGTGTCATGTTGACCAGAGGCGGGGCTTTGTCAAAATGGGCATGGCTTAAAATAGCCACACCTGAAGCTCCTCGTCCGACTGCGAACATGAGCAGAATCTCCAGTGATTGTGTTTCACAGGATTTACACAATCTCTGTTTGTTTGTTTGTTTCTTCTCTTGAACACAAAACAAGATATTCTGAAGAATGTTCAGCCATTTTCCTCCATAGCAACAACAAAAAAACGACAATTTAGGAGAATCATGTGTTCACAGAATCATTCATTCAGATGATTCATTCAAAACTGCTGATTCATTCCGAGAAGAAGTGACTCTTTATGAATAGATCAGCGAATCTTTAACTTAAATGATTCATTCAGCGCATCAATCATAAACAAAAATCACAATATTGTGAATATCTTCTTGTTCGCTGCTTCACTCAGTCCTACATGCCAACAAAACTTATCTGCGAACATCGCTGTCAGTGTGAACCGAAGGGGTGTGTCGTGTTGATTTGTCAAAAACATGGCGTGGCTTTGTCAAAAGGGGTGTGGTTTAAAGAAGCCACACCCAAAGCTCCTCGCCTGACTGCGGACTTGAGCTGAATCTCCAGTGATTGTGTTTCACTGCATTTACACAAGCATTGTTTGTTTCTTTCTTCTGTTGAACACAAATCTGAAGAATATACAGCCATTTACACCCATAGCAACAACAAAATATGACCTTATTTAAAATTTTAGGTGAATTATGTCTTTAACAAGTGATACACAGAATCATTCATTCAGATGATTCATTCAAAACTGCTGATTCATTCAGAAAAGTGGTCAGTGTTAACCAAAGAGGCGTGTCATGTTGAACACAGGCGTGGCTTTGCCAAAAGGGGTGTGGCTTACAGCAGCCACACCCGAATCTCCTCATCCAACTGCAAACGCAAGCAGAATTTACATGATTCTGTTTCACGCATTTACACAATCTTTCTTTCCTTCTTTCCTCTGTTGAACACAAAACAAGTTATTGCGAAGAATGTTCAGGCATTCACACCCATAGCAACAGCAAAAAATGACATTTAAATTTTTAGGTGAAAAAGTAGCCACACTCGAATCTCCTCATCCGACTGCGAACGCGAACAGAATCCACAGTGGTTGTGTTTCATGGCATTGACATAATCTTAGTTTATATGTTTGAATGAACCAAAGGGGCGTGTCATGTTGACCAGAGGTGTGGCCTTGTCAAAAGGGGCATGGCTTAAATTAACCACACCCGAATCACCATATCCGACTACAAGCAGAATCCATGACATTTACACAATCTTGATTGATTGTATGTTTGTGTGAAACCGAAGGGGCGTGTCAAGTTGGCAAGAGGTGTGGCTTTGTTATTAAGGGGCGTGACTTAAAGTAGCTCCTCGTCTGACTGTGAAATGCGAGCAGAATCCACAGTGATTGTGTTTCACGGCACTTACATAATCTTTGTGTGAACCAATGGGGCAAGTCATATGGGCCTGAGGCGTGGCTTTGTCAAAGGGGCATGGCTTAAAGCAACCATACCCGAATCTCCTCATCTATCTGCGAAAGGGAGCAGAATCCACAATGATCGTGTTTCACGGCATTTTACACAAACCCTATTGTATTGTACGTCCGTGATGCTCCACACGTCTCTCTTTTCCCCGGGAAAGTTCATTAGATCAACACTTTTTAATCAGGCAGTGTTTGAAGGCTGATGGCCGGGCGCTGAGTAGGCAGTTTTTAGACAGTTTTCCGTTAGCGTCTTTACACTGAACCGTGCGACTCTGCCAGCCCGTATCGCAAGTTCTGGAGCAGCTCATCCAGGGGCCCGTCAGCCAGTGTGGGAATTTCGCACTCTCCGTCGTTGGAGGAACGTCGGAAGTAAACGTTACAATTTCTGCTGACGATAAAGAAGCGACAGTGGGTGGAGCTTCAGGAGGGATCCTGGGTGGAGCTTCGGGGGACATTCTGGGCGGAGCTTCTGGGGATGTCCTGGGCAGAGCTTCAGGAGCCATCCTGGGCGGAGCTTCAAGGGACATCCTGGGCGGAGCTTCAAGTGACAATCTGGGCGGAGCTTCAAGTGACATTCTGGGTGGAGCTTCAGGGGACGTCCTGGCTGGGAGTGGCGTTTTGCGTGGCATGAAAAAGCTGTAGCGTATATCCAGTGGTTTTTTAGAATCGGTGGATAAAATCTGCACTAACAGGCTCTCCTGGAGGGCGGCGGGGCCCATGCTGTGGAAGGCCTCGTCCCGCTGGCTCCAGCCGGTGTAGTTGAGGACGGAGCCATTGAGCGGGATGATGGTTTCGGAGGTGGAGATCATCAGTTTGCCGTTCAGCAGATAATCTCCGCCAGGACGCCGCAGTGCTAGGTATGCTGTGTAGCGCGACTGGCCTTTAGCTTTATACTGACGCACCTTCAGATGCGTCGAACCCTCTGGAATCTTCACCACGTCTGTGTAGCCCTTACTGGAGGACACAGAGATTAGAGGGATAAAGGTCATCAGGTTAAAAACTGCTCAAAAAAGTACACAGCAAAAATGCTTTTGTCTTTGTTCTAGTCTAAATATAAAAAAATTGTTAAAGAGATTTTATGGACAAGCCAAAATATTACAAGAGAAGCCAAAATATTGCTTTGCTTTCAGAAATAATGAGTCAAAATTAAGTAAGGTTTTCTTTAAAACAACTAAATAATCTGACAGTGTGGTATTTATTATCGATTATTTAATGTACCCCATTGGCAGATTATTTTAAATTAGCTATAAATTGATATATAGATATATATAGTTAGGTCTATAAATATTTGGACATCGACACACTTCTAACATTTTTGGCTCTATACACCAACACTTTAACTGCAGACTGTCAGCTTTAATTTGAGGGTATTTACATCCAAATCAGTTGAACGCTGTAGGAATTACAACAGTTTGCATACGTGCCTCCCACTTGTTAAGGGACCAAAAGTAATTGGACAGAATAACAATCATAAATCAAACTTTCACTTTTTAATACTTGGTTGCAAATCCTTTGCAGTCAATCACAGCCTGAAGTCTGGAACGCAGAGACATCAGCAGACGCTGGGTTTCATTCCTGGTGGTGCTCTGCCAGGCCTCTACTGCAACTGTCTTCAGTTCATGCTTGTTCTTGGGGCATTTTCCCTTCAGCTTTGTCTTCAGCAAGTAAAATACATGCTCAATCGAATTCAGATCAGGGGATTGACTTGGCCATTGCATAACATTCCACTTCTTTCTCTTCCTTTCCAACTCTTTGATTGCTTTTGCAGTATGCTTTGGGTCATTCTCCATCTCCATCTGCACTGTGAAGTGCTGTCCAATGAGTTCTGAATCATTTGGCTGAATATGAGCAGAAAATATCGCCTGAAACACTTCAGAATTCATTCTGCTGCTTTCGTCAGCATCACATCATCAATAAATACAAGAGAAGCTGTTTCATTGACAGCCGTACATGCCCACGCCATGGCACAACTACCTCCATACTCTTCCCATCACTCTGGTACAAGTTGATCTTGGTCTCATCTGTCCACAGGATGTTGTTCCAGCACTGTGAAGGCTTTTCTAGAACTCTAATCTGGCCTTCCTGTTTTTGAGGCTCACCAATGGTTTACATCTTGTGGTGAACCCTCTGTATTGACTCTGGTGTAGTCTTCTCTTGATTGTTGACTCTGACACACATACACCTGCCTCCTGGTGAGTGTTCTTGATCTAGCCAACTGTTGTGAAGGCTGTTTTCTTCACCAGGGAAAGAATTCTTTGGTCATCCACCATAGTTGTTTTCCGTGGTCTTCCGGGTGTTTTGGTGTTGCTGAGCTCACTGCTGCGTTCTTTCTTTTCCACACAGTTGTTTTGGCCATGCATTATGTTTCTGCCATCTCTCTGATGGGTTTGTTCTGTGTTTTCAGCCTAATGATGGCTCGCTTGACTGATAGTGACAGCTCTTTGGATCTCATCTTGAGAGTTGACAGTAACAGATTCCAAATGCAAATAGCACACTTGAGATGAACTCTGGACCTTTTATTTGCTCATTGTAATTGGGATGATGAGGGAATAACACACGCCTGGCCATGGAACAGCTGAGAAGCCAATAGTCCAATTACTTTTGGAACCTTAACAAGTGGGAAGCACATATGCAAACTGTTGTAATTCCTACAGCGTTCACCTGATTTGGATGTAAATACCCTCAAATTAAAGCTGACAGCCTGAAGTTAAAGCACATCTTGTTAGTTTCATTGCACATCCATTGTGTTGGTGTATAGAGCCAAACATGTTAGAATTGTGTCAATGTCCAAATATTTATAAACCTAACTGTATGTGTGTGTGTGTATATATATACATTATATATATATATATATATATATATATATATATATATATATATATATATATATATATATTTATATATATATATATATATATATATATATATATATATATATATATATACATACATTATATATATATATATATATATATATATATATATATATATATATATATATATACATTATATATATATATATATATATATATATATATATATATATATATATATATATATATATATATATATATATATATATATTAGTGCTGGGCCGTTAACGGCATTAACGTGCTGCGTTAACGCGAGACTCTTATCGCGCGATAAAAAAAATATCGCCGTTAATCTATTCTCAAAGTTGGGTTGGGAGCTGGGTCTATTTTACGCAAGCTATGATGACTTTCACCTTGATATATTACCGCGGATGTATACCTGACTGGTGAGCCGTCTGCTCTATTGAATCAAATCAGCAGAGACTCTAACTGCAGTTTCACTTTTCATTTATTCCTTCGTGACAAACTGGGGTATTAGACGCAAATACGGAGTAAGGACAGGTGAGAGAGTTATGGAATTTAATGACGCATGCCAAATGGTAAGAAAAAAACTTCCGCATTTCACGATGTGTGTGTGTGTTGGTGTCTTTGTGTATGTGTGTGTGCAGTCCTTTCTGACAGCCGCGTGTGGACCTTGTCGGAAAATATGGCGAAAGGTCCTAAAGACCGTGGTGTTTACTTCAATAATGCCACAAATATCTGCATACTCCACGTCTTAATTCCATTTCTGTTTAGTTCAGTGATGACTTTAGTCAGATTAAGCTTATCAGAATTCACTGTTTGAAGCTTATGTAGGCCTACAGCTCAACATTCATGTTTAACTGAACAAACAGTTAGTAAACACAAGTACATCTTATTGAACAGTTTCTCAAGCAGTTTGTGATGCATTTTGGAAACATTTTGAGGATGAAACCCTGGTCTAATGCGACACCCGGCTTGAGAAACCTGTTGTCAAAGACTTATTATTTGGGTAACACACATATTCTGAATACCTTCGGCAGAATTCAAATCAGCCATTTTAATCTAGATTAATCTAGATTAATTTCGAAATTAATCTAGATTAATCTAGATTAAAAAAATTAATCTATGCCCACCTATAATATATATATATATATATATATATATATATATATATATATATATATATATATATATATATATATATATATATATATATATATATAATTTTTTTTTGAACGTATATGTACATACAGGTCAATGGTGGAAAACATATATAAGCAGCCATTATTGTATTATTTCAAAATATAAGTTGTGTCGATAATGTATATTTTATATGCAGTGGAAGTCAGAATTATTAGCCCTCCTGTTAATAATAATTCCTAACATTTCTATAGCACTTTTCCGGATACTCAAAGCGCTTTACACATTGCGGGGAATCTCCTCATCTAACACCAGTGTGCAGCATCCACCTGGAGGACGCGATGGCAGCCATATTGCACCACACCACACACCAGCTGATTGGTGGAGAGGAGACAGAGTGATGAAGCCAATTATGATATGGGGATGGATAGGAGGGCATGATGGACAGAGGCCAGTGGGCAAATTTGGCCAGGATGCTGGGGTTAAACACCTACTCTTTTTTTAATGGACATCCTGGGATTTTTAACGACCACAGAGAGTCAGGACCTCAGTTTAACGTCTCATCCGAAATACGGCGCTCACTGAGCAGTATAGAGTCCCCTTCACTATACTGGGGCGTTAGGACCCACACAGAACGCAGGGTGGGCGCCCCCTGCTGGCCTCACTAACACCACTTCCATTAAAATAAATTATTAAAAATAAATTAAAAATAATATATAAATAAATAAAAATAAATTATAAAATAAAAATAAATTATATATTTATTCCCCTAATTTCAGTTTAAAGAAGAGAATTAAAAAAACATTTCTAAACGTAATTGTTTGTTCTGGAGACAACCCAAAGCAAATATTGGGCTAATAAGGGGCTAATAATATTGAGCTAAAAATGACTTTAAAACAATTAAAAACTGCTTTTATTCTAGCTGAAATTAAACAAATAGGACTTTCTCCAGAAGAAACAATACTAAAGGAAACACTGTGAAAAATGTCTTGCTCCATTAAATATTCCTTGAGAAATATTTTAATATATATATATATATATATATATATATATATATATATATATATATATATATATATATATATATATATATATATATATATATATATATATATATATATTTTACATGAGTGTGGATAGTTTTGCCCTCAGCTGTATGTGAAATCCACATAAGAAATTGTAATTTTTATATATTTCTATATGGGTGAAGGAATGGTGTAAAGCACAGAACAGCAGCTCTTTTAAATCCTGCGTTTGGTGCATGCC
>LR812519.1:1033652-1046152 GCA_903798195.1 Danio kyathit
TTGAGTTGAGGCAGAATATCTCTCACTCCTAGTGGTTGACTGTGGTATAGGTGATGGGAGCCTGAATCAAATGCCTTCAGTTTTGTAATGAAATTGAAAAAGTATAAACATTAAACATAATGTTCAGCCAAAATGAGATTTTTATTTGATTTTCTTCTAGAGGTCCGGCCCCCAGGGAGAGTGGTAAAACTCTGGCCCACTGACAAATATAGTTGATGACCCCTGCACTAGTCGACTGGTGCTGACAAGAATCAGTATTTCAAGTATTTTTAGGAGAAATGGACGCTGTGTGCTCTGGACCATAGAAGAAAAGGATCATCCAGCAACAAGTCTAAACGTCAGGGTCTGTCATGGTATGGGGTTGTGTCAGTGCCCTTTGGCAAAGGTAAATTGCACTTCTGTGATGCTCCATTAATGCTGAAAGCACAGAGAGATTTTGGAGCATAATATGTTGCCTTCTTTTCCAGGGACGCCCATGCAGATATCCACAAGACAATGCAGAACCACATTCTGTACACATTACAGAGTCCTGCTGCGGAGGAAGAGGATACAGGTACTGGACTGGCCTGCCTGCAGTACCGACCTGTCTCCAATAGAGAAGCACAAAATGCGCCAGTGAAGAGCCCATACTGTTGGCCACCTTAAGACTTGTTTGCAGGAAGAATGGGACAAAACTACACCTGAAACACTTCATCACTTGGCGTCTTCAGTCCGTGAACGTCTTTAAGTGTTCCAACTTTATAAAAAATGTTTTACAAGAACCAAAATTGAAACGTGTTTTGTATTGAAATAATGTTTTGAAACATATTTAGAAAAAAAAAAACTCCAAAACTAAATGATAAAATCATGAAGAACACATTAAATAATGTTTGCTGTTTTGTCTGCAATCAAATACACACAGTACATTTCGAAATCACTGCTTTGTTTTCTTATTTGCGTTTTCCGTACTGTCCCAGCATTGTCTGATTTGGGGTTGTATTATTCTGTCTATCTATTATATGTTCTGTTTATATCTATAGACCATTTCAATGTGGTGATGTCACTGGCCCATGAACATTTACTTCTTGTTGCCAAACTATTTTAATAACTGTAACCAGAGGCTATTGAATCATATCCTAACGTCAAAACAGCTGTCGTAACATCAATATATCGTATTTATCAATATATGGACCTTTCAGGATTCTCGGAAGCTGTGGAAATGAAAAATGTAAAACAGGAAATATGTTTAGACCATTGTTATTGTTTATATCCCTCAAAATGATCTATATTATTCTTGATTAGATACTAGATAGTATTTAAGACCTACAACGATATCCTTTCTAACGTTATGCATGTTGCATATTTTTTATGCTCTCTTGCTTATATACTTTGACCCATCCACAAAGTTACCTTCACACTCGTATTCATCTCTCAAGAGTTCACACTTAGCTGATGATTGATAATAAAGCGTGTTTGGCATGCTGTCCCGGGAGAGAGCCCTGAGCTCAGGATATCCTTGAGCCCGGGGCTTCCTCCCGTTAGTAGGGCGACAGGAGAGTCTGAGCTAAGGTGGTCTTGAGAACTCCCCTGCTGTGAACTACTGTATATATCTGGCTAAGAGTTGCCTTAAAATGCTATTTTGATTAGTCAATTTTTCTATGGTGCCTGTTTTTGAACGGTGGGAGGAAACCGGAGAACCCGGGGGAAACCCACGCGAACACGGGGAGAACATGCAAACTCCGCACAGAAACACCAACCGGCCCGGAAGGAAACGGACCAGCGACGTTCTTGCTGTGAGGCAACAGTGCTACCCACTGGCCACCGTGCCGCCCTATCGGAGAAGGGGAGGAGTAGGGGTGGAAGGGGGGATTCTTCAAACGAAGATGACTGGAGCAAAGCGCTCTGGTAATTTATAGTGTGTCCGTGTTCATCTGATTGACGCAATATGCGGAGTTAAGCGATACCAGCTGTGTTCAATCATAAGCACGTGATCCTCTCGAAATTAGTTTGTAAACAAACCACACAAATATCTACTTTTGTGTTCAACAGAAAAAACTCGTATAGTTTCGTGGCCAGTAAATCCTAATTTTTGCATGAACTATCCCTTTAAAAGACCTGCAACAAACAAGCCAAAAACAACCTGCAGCCCAACACTGCGCTTTCACACAGAGGAAGGGTGTGTGAGGACACAAACACACTCGCTTTCTCCAGCCAGACCCAAAAAACACTTAATGACACGGATAAAAATACACCCATAGAGGATGAAGAATTCCTGCCCGCTGAATGTGTTTGATGCTAATCTAGTTAACTATTTATAGGATAATCCAGTTTACAGACACACAACAGCGTCTCACAGAGAGAGAAATAGTCTTACAAAACATTGTAAATAAACGCTCTTTCAGCTCTTGCTGTTCATCTGTGAATCCTGGAAAATAAATAAATCTGTTTCCATCTAAACATGAAGCAGCACTGCTGATAATAACAATAATCAGAAATGTTTCTAGATCATCTAATCGTCATGTTAGAACAGTTGATTATAATAGATGCTGAGGGTGGCATGGTGGCTCAGTGGTTAGCACTGTGGCCTCACAGCAAGAAGGTCGCTGATTCGAGTCCCGGCTGGGTCAGTTGGTGTTTCTGTTTGGAGTTTGCATGTTTGTGGGTTTTTCTGTTTTTCCAAAACCTTTCCAGGCCTGGAAAATGCCATGACAATATTCCATGACTTTTCCAGGTTTTCCATGACCGTATGAACCCTGTTTCTTACACCCCTATGATTGGTCTTGCTCTCAACAGAAGAGGCTGCGATTGCCTCTAACGCTCTAGTGCTGTTCACTGACGAGTGACACTGATAAACAGCAGCGTCCATCACAGCTGATCCATGACAGACGCGGTTTTAGATGCGCGTGTCTGCATCCAGAGAAATCCGGAGGAAAAGTCACGCCAGCAGGTCAAACGGGCCACAGTGAGAGAGAGAGAAATGGAGTTTACTTTCATTCTCTCAATCGCAGTAAAACAGGGGCTTCTGCTGTTCAGTGTTAGTGAAAGACTGTCCAGCAAACACACACACAGTGTGAAATTGTGCACAGTTTCTGCGTTTTTAAGTAGTTGGAGTGTTGTAAATACTTGCGCTCGCCTCCCTCGCCATAGTAAGTTACGACGACATAGCGCATATGAGATAAATGACGTCAGTACATAATAACCGGTTATGATTATTACTGAACTGATAGCGAATTGTCCGCGTCTGCATCGTGGTGCACTGAAGAAACTATTAATTTTGACACCCCTAATGTAAACATCAACGTTATAGCAGACACTGTAAAAGCTCATTCCCAGCCACTAGACTTTTCTGACAGGGGATTCGAGTGTCATCGAGTGTCAGATGCGAAAGTATATTGTGGGACTACTCTGGGTTTTCGGTATCTGTAGTAAATTATAAAAGACCGAAGTATCGCTAAGCTCTGACGTTAACGGTTCTGCTATCGGCACTGGAGAATTATTGCTGAATAAACATTACTAATAAAATATTATTAATAATTATTAAATATTAATAAAAATTACAGTTGCATAATCTAACTGACCAACCTTTACTAATTTGCCATATTTTATATTCGTCTGCACAGTCGGCAATCTCACATGAGAAATGCTCGTGTTTCCAGCGACTGCGTCAAGTATAAAAGCTTTCACAGTTCTCAGCTGTGCGTGTGCAGTCAGCGGAGGCCCGCGCTAAGCGCACACACATAGCTCACGACACAGACTCACGCGCACACACAGCTCGTAAGCTTGCAGAGTGAACCAAACGGGTTGTATTTCCCGAGTGGACAGTGACAATGCCCGCTGCAACAAATGCAACAAGCTGTTTTCTTGTATAAGCAGAAACGCAAGCAATCTGGCTAAGAGAAAGAGTCTTTCAAAAGTGCATTAACTGCAATGAAAAGTAATAAAACGTTTTTGACTGCTTATAGCTACTAACGCTAACGTTACGTCATCCACATTGTTATGCCAGCAGTCGAACATTAGTCTAATATTAATAGTTAAATAAACACACACACTCGGTTACAATGAAAACAGTGAAAACAGCCTAAATAAATCTTAAACATTAAAATGCTTTTACATCAGCTGTATTTACAAATATAGCCTATGAATAGCCTAATAATAAACTATGCTTATTGAGAAATTATAAAAAACAGCTTATTTTGACATTGCAAGATGCTCCAAAACTGCATTAAAAACACAGTTAACTCCCAAAACACAGTTAACTTATTTACGTGAATGTGTTAATGAAAAATCATAAACATTATCTCATACTGCATCATTTTGCAGCTCAAAGTGGGGATTTTTAACTGCAGGCAGCACAATAAACCAAGAAAGATCCTGACTTCTGCTAGAAAAGGCAAACATGTTGATTTTTCTCCGGAAGAATGGTTAAAAGTCATTTTCCCTCAAACCATTGAACATTCATTTACAGAAAAAAAAATATTTATTTGTTTTACAATTATTGGTTTAATTTTATTTTACATTAAAAACGTAATAATAAAACAAAGTGTTGTTAATTCTGTTTAACTTTTTTTATTTTTCTATGAAAAAACATACAAAAAGTACCGATAAGAGAACCGTTAAAGTACCGAACTCATAAGTGGTATCGATAAAAGTAGTAATACTGTTAAAACCTTAACAATACCCATCCCTACACTTAGCTGATGATTGATCATAAAGCGTGTTTGGGATGCTGTCCCAGGAGAGAGCCCTGAGCTCAGAATATCCTTGAGCCCAGGGCTCCCTCCCGTTTGTAGGGCGAGAGGAGGGTTTGAGAGTCTCGAGAACTCCCCCGCTTGTGAACTACTGAGATAAATTTGACTAAGAGTTGCCTTTGATGTAGTCCAGGGGTGTCGCTAGACCCCATTTACTGGGGCACGTGCCCCAGTAAAAATCGCCAGTGCCCCAGTAAATACGATTTACTTTATATGCAAGTGTAAAAGAGTGGTAATCCCAGAATAAAGGTGTCATTCTCTTTGTGCAACCGAACCAACACTGATGAAAGCAATGTAATTTAATCAAAAAGCAAACTGAGCATGTGCACAGAAAAAAAAACAAACCCACACGCCTCACGCACCGCTCCTGCTTGACGCTGACACACTTCTTTGCTCCCGGTGAAAGTGTGAACATGCACGCCGGAAAAATTGCCGCGCTACTCACGCGCCGCTCATGCGTTATGAAACTAGCTTATGCGAGATGTCAGCATTCAGTGAGTTTTGCAAGTCGACAAAACAAAGTTTAAATAATATGGTGGTGATACAATCTTATTTAGACTAAGCATGCATGGCCTCTGATAGATTATTTTGTATAAAGCAAAAAAGGGATGATGAGTCAGAGAGGAAAGACTTTATAAACCTAATTCTTGGCCATGAGTCGAGTCTAAGACAACACACAACAGATAAGTCTATAAAACATATTTTTTGTATTCTATAGGGTTATCTAATTTCATTCTAATAAAAGTAATATTCATACAAAAGATTTCTTTTATTAATTATATTAGCATCACTCCAGTTGTGTCTTTAGATTGTTTTCCAGTTATATTTAGGATTAATTTGTGTTATTTATGCGCCTCATTTTTGAGCATTTTTCAGAAAACGACTTACCCAAATATAAATGTCTGTAGCTCTTGAACCCTGTGGTCTATGTTCATAAGTCTGGTTTTGTTTGAAACTAGACATTGGCTAGTTTGGTATCCAAGGGTCAAAATAACTCAAAGTAGTAAAGAAACAGAGTAAACCATGGTAAAATATAGGTGAAAGTGAATTGCGATTAGTGTCAAGAAATTCATTAGAGGAAAAATGAATGTGACTATCGTGATAATGGCATGGAAATACCAGAAAGATGAAGCTGAATCTCTGACTATGTTTTGATTCAAATTTCATGATGATACTCCCCAAAAATGTAGCTTCTGTAAGCTTTTATTTTAAATAAGTATAGGCGTCCTTTCTAAAAAGCCATTTGGAAACTCCAAATGGACACCTGGTAACCAAATGACCAAATGAGTCAAAATTGCATAATGCATATATGCAAATATATTCAAAACTGTTCTGCCTACAAAACCACACAAGATAAAAGTATTTCAGATGAACATTTGTGGTATTTCCTCATTTGGTGTCCATTTGGAGTTTCCAATTGACATTTTATAAAAAATAAAAATAAAAAATCATCTGGACTTTTTGTGAATAAAAATTAAAATAAAAGCCTTTTCTCAAGTAAAAGCTTACAGAAACTACACATTTCAACTATTTTCAAAACATATTACTGTATTTTCAAGAGTTCACACTTAGCTGGTGATTGATTATAAAGCAAGTTTGGCATGCTGTCCCGGGAGAGAGCCCTGAGCTCAAAAGGTCCTTGAGCCCTGGGCTCCCTCCCGTTTGCAGGGCGAGAGGGGAGCTCTGAGCTCAGGTAGATCTCGAGAACTCCCCTGTCGTAGTGATTGAAGAGCAGATAGTGCTTCTCTTTAGCGAGATAGATACTAGGTAGGGAGCAAGTCTATGTGTTGATTTAGACAATGACTTAGGTTGCATGTTTTTTAATCGGTGGGAGGAAACTGGAGAGCCCGGGGGAAACCCATGTGAGCACGGGGAGAACCCCTAGAACCATTGACATTCTTGCTGTGAGGAAACAGCGCTAAGCACTGGGCCACCGTGTCACCCATCTAGGAAGTAGGAGGAGTAGGTGGTGGAAGGAGGGGGGGGTTGGGGGGGTTCTTCAAATCGAAGATGACTGTAGTAAGAAACCCTGGCTCTTTATAGTGGGTTAGGGATCGTCTGATTGGACAATCATGAGTGGTTAATGCGTAACCAACCGTGTTCAATCATAATCATGTGATCCTCTCGAAATTAGCTTATAACTAAACCTCACTTAGTTTATGTAGTCTAAGAAACATTTTAGGTATTATTACCTTAATAATTAATAGGTAATAATTACTTAATAATCATAATTGTATAATAACAATACTGGTATTTATTTAAAATTTTTTGTAAAAAAAAAAAAAAAAACATACATATATATTTATTTATTTATTTTTTGTTAATTTTATTTATTTATTTTGATTTATTTATTTTTTTGATGGGGAGCTGTGCCCCAGTAGAGCTTTATGTCTAGCAACACCCCTGATGTAGTCAATTTACTTATGGTGTATGTCTTTGGACGGTGGGAGGAAACTGGAAAACCCGGGGAAAACCCACGTGAACACTGGGAGAACGTGCAAACTCCGCACAGAAACGGAGAGGGCCAAACCAGCGGCGTTCTTGCTGTGAAGCAACAGTGCTAACCACTGGGCCGCCGTGCCGCCCTATCAAAGAAAGGGAGGAGTAGGGGTGGAAGGGGGGATTCTTCAAGACGAAGATGACTGGAGTAGGAAGCTCTGGGCTGCGTCCGAAACCGCCTACTACTCAGTAGGTACTGCATTTGAATTTAAACGTACTACTCGGCCGTTAGAAAAGTGCGTTCTATACAGTATGAATGTAAGAGGTATGAATGGAATTCGGACGTACTATATCCGCCATTTTGTCATGGTCACGTGACCTACCTGCGTCAGTTGCGTCGATTCACTTCCATTCATGAATTCTCTCGTGGAGCATCATGGGATAGCGCAGCGTCCATGGGATGCGCACTTCAGAATCTCGCCGGATGTAGTAAGTCATCCGGGTACTTCTCGCATACTGATTTTTGAATTCTATGAATTCGGACATACTACTCGGCTCGCATACTGATTTTAGCGTACTGTATAGTATGGAAGTAGCCGGTTTCGGACGCAGCCCTGGTCATTTATAGTGTGTCAGTGTTCATCTGATTGGTGCAATATACGGAGCTGATGCGGAATGTTCAATCATGAGCACGTGATCCTCTCGAAATTAGTTTATAAATATCCACACTTCGTATCCCTTGGTTTCTAGTGTGCTCCTGGAAAATCTCCGTCTCTAGACCTATAGGGTTAGCTAGACCTTAGCCTTACGCCTTCAAGATGAAGAGAATTGGGACACCCCGAGGCCTTCATGTGAACACGCTAAACCAAGAGTAGGGAGAAGGGGAGAATTGAGATTCTAAATGAGCACAGGTATGGATATAAGTGTTGCTCTCACCGAATAGTGTCTCTTTTTGGTTTTGTCCACACACTTGCCCTGCAGACAGATCCTGCCCTTCCCACACGGCGTTCCTTCAACAGCGGGCAGCTTCTTGGTCAGACACACCATCTGACCCTTCCTGATGACGGAGCACCACAGCCGGGCGCAGATGTCCATCCCGGGACACACACTGTACTCGGAGCCGAACGCCAGACGGCACTGCTGCACCGCATCGTAACTCTGACCCGGCAGCTCCTCCGGCCCCAGCAGAGGAACACGAGGAGCGTCCAGAAGACACTCGGCTGGGGACACACGGAGAGAGCAACGATTACACTGGAACATTTCTCAAGTCACGCCAGCCGCTCTCCATGTGGACATCTAGTAGAGAGTCTGTGATGGAAAGCTGAACATCCAGCATCATCCCCCTCCAGAGATCATGTGGAGCAGTGGAGTGTCTTACCGTTCCCGTCGTCGAAGAAGTCCGTGATGGTGTTGGAGGTGCAGCGGCTCCAGGGTTTGGAGGCGTCGATGGAGGTCAGGATGGAGGACATCAGGCGCTTGTCTTCACTGGAGCCGAAACGCTCCTCGCAGAACTTGGAGTCGTCGTGGGACAGACCCAGCAGGTGACCTGAATGCACAGGAAGTGATGTCATCTGGCTGCTCATGTCTATGTGGGTGTCTGTGTGTGTATGCGTGTCTGTGTTTGTGCGTATGTGTGTGTTCATGTCTATGTGTTTCTGTGTGTGCGTGTCTGTCTATGTGTGTATGCATGTCTGTGTTTGTGCGTATGTGTTTAAATCTTTCTTTCTGTGTGTGTGTGTGTGTGTGTCTATGTATGTTTATGTGTTTGTGCATGTGTCCGTGTGTGTTTCAGCATCTGTCTATGTGTGTGTGTGTGTGTGTGTGTGTTGGTTTATGTGTGTCTATATGTTTGTGCTTGTGTCTGCCTATGTGTTTGTGTCTGACTATGTGTGTGTTTATGTGTCTGTCTGTCTGTATGTGTGTGTGTTTGTGTGTGTGTTCATGTCTTTTTGTGTGTGTGCGTGTCTATGTGTTTCTGTGTCTGTCTATGTGTGTGCCTGTGTGTTTGTGCATGTGTCTGTCTATGTGTGTGTGTGTGTGTGTTTCTGTGTCTCTTTATGTGTGTGTGTGTGTGTGTTTCTGTGTCTCTTTATGTGTGTGTGTGTGCGTGTCAGTCTATGTGTGTCTATATGTTTGAGCATGTGTCTGCCTGTGTTTGACTGTGTGCGTGTGTGTGTGTCTGTCTGTATGTGTGCTTGTCTGTGTCTGTCTATGTGTGTGTTTGCCTGTGTGTTTGTGCATGTGTCTGTCTATGTGTGTGTGTCTGACTATGTGTGTGTGTGTGTGTGTGTGTGTGTGTGTTTATGTCTTTCTGTGTGTCTGTGTGTGTTTCTGAGTCTGTCTATGTGCCTGTTTATGTGTGTGTGTCTGTGTGTTGGTACATCTGTCTGTGTGGGTGTGTTTCTGTGTGTGTATGTGCACGTGTCAGTCTATAGGTTTGTGCATGTGTCTGACTATGTGTGTGTGTGTGTCTGTCTGTATGTGTGCGTGTCTGTCTATGTGTGTGTGCCTGTGTGTTTGTGCATGTGTCTGTCTGTGTGTGTTGTGTGGGTGTGTTTTGTGTCTGTTTGTGTGTGTGTGCGTGTCAGTCTATGTCTATCTATATGTTTGTGCATGTGTCTGCATATGTGTGTGTGTATGTTTGCATGTCTGTGTCTGTCTATGTGTGTGTTCATGTCTTCTGTGTGTGTGTGTGTGTGTCTGTCTGTATGTGTGCGTGTCTGTCTATCTGTTTGTGCCTGTGTGTTTGTGCATGTGTCTGTCCGTGTGTGTTGTGTGGGTGTGTTTTTGTGTCTGTTTGTGTGTGTGTGTGTGTGTGTGTGTGCGTGTCAGTCTATGTCTATCTATATGTTTGTGCATGTGTCTGCATATGTGTGTGTGTATGTTTGCATGTCTGTGTCTGTCTATGTGTGTGTTCATGTCTTCTGTGTGTGTGTGTCTATGCGTTTGTGTCTGTCTGTATGTGCGCGTGTGTGCATGTCTTTGTGTTTCTGTGTCTGTTTATGTGTGTGTGTGTGTGTTGGTCTATGTGTGTCTATATGTTTGTGCATGTGTCTGCCTATGTGGGTGTGTGTGTGTATCTGTGTGTTTGTGCATGTGTCTGTCTATATGTGTGTATCTCTGTGCATGTCTCTCTGTGATCTGTCTGTGTTTGTGTGTGTGTGTGTACCGATCTCATGAGCCACAGTGAAGGCAGCATGCAGGCCGTCGTCCTCAATAATAGCACAGCTCCTCTCCGGCGAACACACAGTTCCTACATCCGCCATGCCCAGAGTGTCACACGAGTGATGCCCACATAGATCCTGAACACACACACACACACACACACACACACACACACACACACACACACACACACACACACACACACACACACACACACACACAAACAAACATTTGTCAGCACAGTATTACAGCATTTAAACTTTCATGATTCATTTTATTTTCGGCTTAGTCCCTTTATTAATCAGGGGTCACCACAGTGGAATGAACCGCCAACTTATCCAGCATATGTTCTACACAGCAAATGCCCTTCCAGCGGCAACCCATCACTGGGAAACACCCATACACACTCATTCACACACACACACACACACACACACACACACACACACACACACACACACACACACACACACACATACACTACGGCCAGTTTAGTTGATCAATTCTCCTATAGCGCATGTGTTTGGACTGTGGGGGAAACCGGAGCACCTGGAGGAAACCCACACCAACACGGGGAGAACATGCAAACTCCACACAGAAACACCAACTGACCCAGCCGGGGCTCGAACCAGCGACCTTCTTGCTGTGAGGCGATTGTGCTACCCACTGCGCCACCATGCTGCCCCAAACTTTCATCATTTTTATTTAATCTTATATTATATTTAGCATTAATTTATTGTAGTTTATATAATTTATAGTTTTAAATATTTATAGTTTATAATTTTAGTACTTATTATATTAGTTACCCTCCAAAGCAGCATTACTGTAAATTTAGCATGTAAAACTTATCCAATCTCAGCTTTATTTCATTCATTTTCCTTGTGCTAAGTCCCTTTATTCATAATATTCATTAAATTCATAAAATTCATTATATGGGTCGCCACAGTGGAATGAACCGCCAACTATTCCAGCATATATTTTACACAGCGGATGCCATTCCAGCTGCAACGGCCAATTTAGTTCATCAACTCCCCTATAGCACCCGGAGGAAACCCACGCCAACACGGGGAGAACATGCAAACTCCACACAGAAATGACAACTGACCCAGCCAGGACTCAAACCAGAAACATTTTTGCTGTGAGGTGACAGTGCTAACCACTGAGCCATTAGTTTTAGCTAACAACAACAACAACAACAACAACAACAACAACAACAACAACAACAACAACAATTAATCGTCTTGATATTTGAAATCATGACATTTCCAGCCGGACCAGTGAAAATGAAGCCATCTGAGTATTCTTTAGTGATTAGTATGGGTTGTTTTCTGAGTCATTTGAAGTGGCTGATGCTCAGGTTTGTGTGTGTGTGTGTTTATTGTCTAACAGTTATACAGTCAATCTCTCAGCTTTCTCCATGTTTACTCGTTCAGCGTGAGCAGATGGAAACAACCTGGACTCTGAAAGCAGCTCTTCACACACAGCCCTCAGAAAACACATGCATTTCTAAAAGCAACACGCTGTTTGTGTGTGTGTGTGTGTGTGTGTGTGTGTGAACAGGTCAAGAGTGAGCTCATGGCCTCATTGGAGCACATGTGTAATGAGGAACAAACACACTTCACACACTCCTGTCCATCAATCACTAAACACACACTGATGCTGAGTCTGCAGGATGGTTGCTAGGGTGTTGCTATGCAGCTGTCAGAAAGTTCTGCTCTGCTGAACCGTTTTCTCGTCTGCTATAGACTGAAGGAGACAGACAGAAGGAAACCTGATATGGAGAGACACTGAGAGGAATGTCTGCCTGAGGGAAGCAGAAAATGAAGAGGACGACAAAACAGACGGAAAATAAGAGATGAAAAAATGACAAACAGATGCACTGCAGGAAAATCAGACTTCTGAGAGAGATGAACTCATGTCTGGCTCTCTGTCTGATAACAGACACAATAACTGACAGAGAGACAGCACAGACTGAACAACAGACAGAATTACAGACAGACAGACAGACAGACAGACAGACAGACAGACAGATAGAATGAGACAGACAGACAGACAGACAGACAGAACAACAGACAGACAGAATGACAGACAGACAGATAGACAGTAGACAGACAGAGAGACAGAATAACAGAGAGACAGACAGTAGATAGACAGAATTACAGACAGACA
>LR812519.1:1051152-1186152 GCA_903798195.1 Danio kyathit
TGAATCTGTTCAACATCATTTGGGAAATATCTGAAAAAGAAAAATTCCCAAGATAGCTAATAATTTTGACTTCATCAGCCATCTGAGGTCCAGCTCTTCTACAAGTCACATTCACATTCTTGGAGTCTTGCGTTTCTCAGCAGAGAGCGGATCCGGCTGCAGACGGTTGCTAGTCAACGTTGGCACTGATGGAGAAAATCTGAAACAGCGTGAGTTCAGATTCACAAGAGCTCAGAGGTTTTCACTCAGCTGTCAACATATAGAGACGGCGGACGTGTGAAATACCCCAGTGTAATACAACCAACACACACACACACACACACACACACAGACGACGACGACGGAAGCACACCGGCGTCCACCAGAGACAAGTGAAGAGGACAACATACAGCTGAAGTCCAAATTATTCGACTTCCTGTGAATTTCTTTTTCCAATATTTCCCAAATGATGTTGAACAGATTCAGGAATTTCTCACAGTATTTCCTCTAATATTTTTTCTTCTGGAGAAAGTCTTATTTGTTTTATTTCGGCTAGAGTAAAAGCAGTTTTTAATTTATTTAAACCCATTTTAAGGTCAATATTATTAGCCCCCTTAGGCAATATTAGTTTTGGATTGTCTCCAGAACAAACCACTGTTATACAATGACTTGCCTAATTACCCTAACTTTACCCTAATTACCCTAGTGAAGCCTTTAAATGTCACTTTAAGCTGAATACTAGTGTCTTGAAGAATATCTAGTCTAATATTATTACTGTCATCATGACAAAGATAAAATAAATCAGTTATTAGAGATGAGTTATTAAACAGAAATGTGGAAAAGAATATACAGGAGGGCTAATAATTCTGACTTCAACTGTACACCAGCATCAGTCCTGTAAAAACACATTCAACACACACCTCAGTCAGACTCCTGAACAAACAGTGCATTATTTACTCTGTTTGTACATGCAGAACGCTATAGAGCACAGGTGAGTGAGTAGCAGTACACTGAGAAAACTTACTAGCTAGGAATATTTCATATAGTGGAGATCAGACTTGGAGAACAGCCTGCATGATTATGTCTGGCTTATATTGTTTGTCTCATTGTGGCACGTCAGGATGTTGATAAGTACGATGCGACCCTGGATTAGCATCTATGTTGATCCTGGAACATCCTTTTTGTTGGAAAATGTAATCCATACCTCCGAAACCCAACCATAACTATTCCTAAAATCAGAGGGGAATAATAGTTGGATATCAATCATGTAGAAGTGCGTAAACCTAAACTGAACATAAGCTGTAAACGTATTCCTTAATTCTGATTGGCTGATTGGAATGTTGTTCCAGGATCAACATAGATGTTCATCGAGGAACAAGTACTACTTGGTGAAATCAGGTTGGCGTCAAATTGTGGGCTCTGCTAAACGGGACAACAGGAGACTATCGACTAATATATGAATATATGAATCTGTGTGGAGTTTGCATGTTCTCCCCATGTTGGCGTGGGTTTCCTCCAGGTGCTCCGGTTTCCCCCACAGTCCAAACACATGCGCTATCAGGGAACTGATGAAGTAAATTGGCTGTAGTCTATGAGTGTGTGTGTGTGTGAATGGTTGTGTATGGGTGTTTCCCAGTAATGGGTTGCAGCTGGAAGGATATCCACTGTGTAAAACATATGCTGGATAAGTTGGAGGTTCATTCCGTTGTGGCGACCCCTGATAAATAAGGAACTAGGCTGAAGGAAAATGAATGAATGAATGAGTTACTCTTTATGGTAAGTAATGAGTTACGTTACTTTTTTTTACCTTTAAGCATTAAAATGGGCTTTCTCACACACTGCAAACATCAAATTAAAAGTATAACCAATGAATCATGCTTATTATCTAATGCCATTAAATAGTAAGTCTCTGCATAATATGTTCTTTCATCAGTTTGTAAGGCTTATATTATTTCATTGTGGGCTCTGCTGAACAAGGCAAGAGACTATTAACTAACATTAACGTTTTTTGTTTTCATTTTACAAATGTCTCATTTAAAACATCTACAGACTCGTAAAACTGGTCTGAAACCTATTCAGTGAATCGCCACTGGGGGATGATCTGATTAAACCAAGTCGCACCCTCCCGCTCTGCCTCGTGAAGCAAATACGGAAGTAACTGAAACTGCAATTCATGGAAACTCCGCTAGTCCTGGCTCCATAATAGAGCAGATTTCTATTGAGCCACTGTTAAAATGGCCGACTTTACAGCAGAAACAAAGCTGTTTACAGCCTGGTACAAAGAACGATTTTGGTTCATACAGCTAATATTAGCCTTCATGACAACTGTGAGGGGGGTGAATTTTTTTATAACTCATTAGTTTATATTAAGTCTGCATCTTTAAGGGCGTGGCCACTTGAGTGACAGCTAGGTCTCGCTGGTCGCCTTCAGCTCAGCTGATTCCGGCTGATTAGCTGCTGAACTCAGCATATACATCATATTTTTGAGTTGTTTTATGTGGCTTTACACAGTCATTTGCCTTTTGGAATTATTTCCTACAATTATCAGATAATATGGCATGCTGTGTGCACTTAATTGTGCTCACAAACCATTCACATGGCCTCCATTTCCCAGATGAGTGAAATATATAATTATATACCATCTCTATAAGTGTATTTGTTTTATTTAAGATCATTTATCATTTATATTATTCTTTAGAGCTGTAATGCACTTCAGAATCTGACAGATTGATTAGCTGTAGGTTCTGCTGGATTTCATCAACAGCCTTGCGTTTACTAACACAGACTATATCTGAAGTGTTTGGAAGTAATTTGCGTTTTCCTTCTGTAGAAAAGCATCATAAGAACAATGTTTAGTGGCTCAATGTGTTACAGCAGTGTTTTTAAAGAACTAAACACACTATTGCTATTGTACACAGCCAAGCACATGTGGTCAGAACACAAACGAGTCGCAGGTAATGAAGTATGAAGCATTTCTCCCAAAGAAAGGTCTGTCAAAGCAAAATGCAGGCGTCTGTAGCTCCGCCTCTTTGCCCTTGTTTGGTATCCCTCGGTCGGCGCGAACAAAATGGCGACGGTTGGCCACACCTACTTGTAGCTTCTTTTGAGTTCTTCAGAAACCTATGGGTGACGTCACGGATACTACGTCCATATCATTTACAGTCTATGGATTAAATGCATGATCCATGTTGATCTTATGGTACTACACACATCGCCCCCTAGTGGAGAACTCTTAAATTTCCCAAAACTTTTTAAACAGTAATAACTCACAGCAAATGGTAACTTTTTGATTTAATGGCTGATTGGTGTGATCTCATTTGTACAATTTAGTACGACTTGCTTATCCCCAATGACGGTTGGGTTTAGGGGTGGAGTTGGATGCCACGCCTCCTTTTTAAAATGCTACATTTTAGTACGACTGAACTTGTACAAATTCATACTAATTAGCTACTAAACTGACGAAACGTAAAATAGTTATGTTTCCTCGTAAGATCAGACTAGTAATAACATAGTAAAGCCCCGTTTACTGTAATCACCTTGCAATCCTAACCATTGATTCGAAACGAAAGATTCGTAAAAGTTTCAATGCTTCATGAAAAAGTGCTTGAAAAGTAGCTGTCACGACAGTTGCGCTCATCAAGTTTTATTTGCACTATTTGCAGGGCATTTCTGCATTTGCATGTGCTGTGAGAGTGTTTGTGCACTTGTGTTGTCAAATTGATGAAGATGTTTTCTCAATTTGTTAGTGTTTTTGAGCTCTCTCAACCACTGTAGAACACATTGCATATGATAAAAAATAATAAATGTTAATGCAATGCACCTGCTCGTCTGCAGATCTCTGAGTGATTGTGGCGTAACACACACACACACACACACTGGAGTCATTGTCCTGCAGTCATGTGTTTGTCTGATGCCACACTTCATCATCACACACGCACTCATAGCCTGTGTGTTCTCAATGCAGCCCTTGTTCTGCGCTGTGCATCGAGCTGCATTGAGACACACACACATAGCGAGCCGGTCGACGCAGGTTTCATCTTTGGATTTTAATTTATCATACTACACAAGATACATGATGTAATCAATCACACGACTGCATCTTACAAATAAACAAGATTTACAACATTAATAACTAATAAAACTTTCTAGCATTCTAAAATCAAACTAATTCACTGCTTTTCCTGACAACTAGTGCAAATATAACTAACAAATAACTAACTAGTCCACTGCTTTTCTGAACAACTAGTGCAAATATAACTAACTAGTGTAAATATAATTAATTAGTCCACTGCTGTTTTGAAAAACTAGTGTAAATATAACTAGCAAAGGAAAAATCTAACTTATTAGTCCACTGCTGTTTTGGACAACTAGTGTAAATCTGGACAGCCAATGTAAATCTAACTAACTAGTTAAAATATAACTAACTAGTGCACTGCTGTTCTGAACAACAAGTGTAAACATAACTAACTAGTGTAAAGCTAACTAACTAGTGTAAATATAACTAACTAGTGCACTACTGTTCTGAACAACTAGTGTAAACATAACTAACTAGTGTAAAGCTAACTAACTAGTGTAAATATAACTAACTAGTCCACTACTGTTTTGGACTTCTAGTGTAAATATAACTAACTAGTGCAAATCTAACTTATTAGTCCACTGCTGTTTTGGACAACTAGTGTAAATCTGGACAGCCAATGTAAATCTAGCTAACTAGTTTAAATATAACTAACGAGTGCACTGCTGTTCTGAACAACTAGTGTAAACATAACTAACTAGTGTAAAGCTAACTAACTAGTGTAAATATAACTAACTAGTGCACTGCTGTTCTGAACAACTAGTGTAAAGCTAACTAGCTAGTGTAAATATAACTAACTAGTCCACTACTGTTTTGGACTTCTAGTGTAAATATAACTAACTAGTGCAAATCTAACTTATTATTCCACTGCTGTTTTGAAAAACTAGTGTAAATATAACTAACTAGTCCACTACTGTTTTGGACAACTAGTGTAAATGTAACTAACTAGTCCACTACTGTTTTGGACAACTAGTGTAAATAGAACTAACTAGTGCAAATCTAACTTATTATTCCACTGCTGTTTTGAAAAACTACTGAAAATTTAACTAGTTTAAATATAACTTACTAGTCCACTACTGTTTTGGACAACTAGTGTAAATATAACCTGTGTAAATATAACTAACTAGTATACTACTGTTTTGGACAACTAGTGTAAATATAACTAACTAGTGCAAATCTACCTTATTAGTCCACTGCTGTTTTGGACCACTAGTGTAAATTTAACTAATTTGTGTAAATATAACTAACTAGTCCACTGCTGTTTTCGACAACTAGTGTAAATATAACTAGTGTAAATATAACTAACTAGTCCACTGCTGTTTTCGAAAACTAGTGTAAATATAACTAGGTTAAATATAACTAACTAGTCCACTACTGTTTTGGACAACTAGTGTAAATATAACTAACTAGTGCAAATCTAACTTATTAGTCCACTGCTGTTTTGGACAACTAGTGTAAATCTGGACCACTAGTGTAAATTTAACTAATTTGTGTAAATATAACTAACTAGTCCACTACTGTTCTGAACAACTAGTGTAAATCTAACTAACTGCTGTAAATATAAATAACTAGTTCACTGCTGTTCGGAACCCCTAGTTTAAATATAACTAACTAGTGTAAATATAACTAACTAGTAAACTGCTTTTCTGAAGAACTAGTGAAAATCTGGAACACTAGTGTAAATCTTATAACGAGTATAAATATAACTAACTAGTCCACTGCTGTTCTGAACCACAAGCGTAAATCTAACTAACTAGTGTAAATATAACAATTTAGTCCACTGTTGTTCTGAACAACTAGTGTAAATCAAACAAACTAGTGAAAATATAACCAACTAGTCCTTTGCTGTTCTGGACAATTAGTGCAAATATAACCAATCCACTGCTGTTAATCATTAAACTGTTTGAAAATGAGCAGTGTGAATATTCTGCTAAACTTCCTGAATATTGAGTTAGACTGACTGTGGACAGATTCTGGATCAAAAAGGCTGAGAGCTGTTGGTTGAAAAGAAAAAGTAAAACTGTATTTTCTTGTAAACACTTAAAACATTTAGAAGAGAGCAGCATGAATATTCTGCTAAGCATCTAATTTTGTGTTTCACCACACACACAAAAAAAGGTCACACAGCAAATGACGACAGATTCTGATTATTCTCAGCAAACATCCATGAGGCTTTGGGAAAGGAAATGATGCTCGAGTTATTTCATAGTCTTTGTGTTTGGTCTTGGCACCCGTTCTAGTGCTCTCAGTGGGTGTCTGTGGGCTTCTGCTGCCCATCAGAGCTTGTTGACATGGTGTACTTCACAACCACACACTCTTAAACACACACACTCTCCTCCACCAGGTGTGTGAGGCTCTCAGCGCCAGAGGAACGCCACCGCTGCCAACAGAAGCTGCGTCTCTGTGGGATTTGCCGTGGCGGCTCTTCTGAGAGGGAAACCACGTCAGTGCCACTTACAGACATGCCAACACGGTTGTCAAGCGCATTTATATCCACTAGAGAAACTAGTTAAACAACTAAAACTAGAGTGTAAAGTCAAATAAAGCTGAAAACGAGATTTCTTGGTGTCATTTTAGAATATTTATTGTAAATCTAACTAACTACTGTAAATATAATTAACTAGTCGATTGCTGTTCTGAACAACTAGCGTAAATATAACTAAGTAGTGTAAATATAACTAACTAGTACACTGCTATTTTGAAAAACTAGTGTAAATGTAACTAGCAAGTGTAAATATAACTAACTAGTCCACTACTGTTTTGAACCTCAAGTGTAAATATAACTAACTAGTGTAAATCATACTTATTAGTCCACTGCTGTTTTGGACAACTAGTTTAAATATAGCTAACTAGTCCACTGCTGTTCTGAACAACTAGCGTAAATAAAACTAACTAGTGTAAACTAACTAACTAGTCCACTACTGTTTTGGACTTCTAGTGTAAATATAACTAACTAGTGCAAATCTACCTTATTAGTCCACTGTTGTTTTGGACAACTAGTATAAATCTGGACCACTAGTGTAAATGTAACTAATTTGAGTAAATATAACTAGTCCACTGCTGTTCTTAACAACTAGTGTATATTTAACTAACTAGTGCAAATATAACTAACTAGTCCATTGCTGTTCTGAACAACTAGTGTATATATAACTAACTAGTGTAAATATAACGAGTGCAAATATAATGAACTAGTCCATTGCTGTTCTGAACAACTTGTGTAAATATAACTTATGTAAATATAACTAACCAGTGTAAATATAAGTAACTAGTGTAAATATAACTAACTAGTCCATTGCTGTTCTGAACAACTAGTGTAAATATAACTTATGTAAATATAACTAACCAGTGTAAATATAAGTAACTAGTGTAAATATAACTAACTAGTCCATTGCTGTTCTGAACAACTAGTGTAAATATAACTTATGTAAATATAACTAACCAGTGTAAATATAAGTAACTAGTGTAAATATAGCTAACTAGTGTAAATATAACTAACTAGTGTAAATATAACTAACTAGTCCATTGCTGTTCTGAACAACTAGTGTATATATAACTAACTAGTGTAAATATAGCTAACTAGTCCACTGCTGTTTTGAACAACTAGTGTAAATATAACTAACTAGTGTAAATATAGCTAACTAGTGTAAATATAGCTAACTAGTCCACTGCTGTTTCGGTCAACTAATGTAAATAAAACTAACTAGTGTAAATATAGCTAACTAGTCCACTGCTGTTCTGAACAACTAGAGTAAATATAACTAACTAGTGTAAATATAGCTAACTAGTGTATATATAACTAACTAGTGTAAATATAGCTAACTAGTCCACTGCTGTTCTGAACAACTAAAGATAACTATATATAACAGCTATATATATGAACAACTATATATGACTAACTAGTGTAAATATAGCTAACTAGTCCACTGCTGTTCTGAACAACTAGAGTAAATATAACTAACTAGTGTAAATATAGCTAACTAGTGTAAATATAACTAACTAGTGTAAATATAGCTAACTAGTCCACTGCTGTTCTGAACAACTAAAGATAACTATATATAACAACTATATATATGAACAACTATATATGACTAACTAGTGTAAATATAGCTAACTAGTCCACTGCTGTTTTGGACAACAAGTGTAAATATAAGTAACTAGTGTAAATATAGCTAACTAGTCCACTGCTGTTTTGGTCAACTAATGTAAATAAAACTAACTGGTGTAAATATAGCTAACTAGTCCACTGCTGTTCTGAACAACTAGTGTAAATATAACTAACTAGTGTAAATATAGCTAACTAGTGTATATATAACTAACTAGTGTAAATATAGCTAACTAGTCCACTGCTGTTTTGGACAACTAGTGTAAATATAAATAACTAGTGTAAATATAACTAACTAGTGTAAATATAGCTAACTAGTGTATATATAACTAACTAGTGTAAATATAGCTAACTAGTCCACTGCTGTTCTGGTCAACTAATGTAAATAAACTAACTAGTGTAAATATAGCTAACTAGTCCACTGCTGTTCTGAACAACTAGAGTAAATATAACTAACTAGTGTAAATATAGCTAACTAGTGTAAATATAACTAACTAGTGTAAATATAGCTAACTAGTCCACTGCTGTTCTGAACAACTAAAGATAACTATATATAACAACTATATATATGAACAACTATATATGACTAACTAGTGTAAATATAGCTAACTAGTCCACTGCTGTTTTGAACAACAAGTGTAAATATAAGTAACTAGTGTAAATATAGCTAACTAGTCCACTGCTGTTTTGGTCAACTAATGTAAATAAAACTAACTGGTGTAAATATAGCTAACTAGTCCACTGCTGTTCTGAACAACTAGTGTAAATATAACTAACTAGTGTAAATATAGCTAACTAGTGTATATATAACTAACTAGTGTAAATATAGCTAACTAGTCCACTGCTGTTTTGGACAACTAGTGTAAATATAAATAACTAGTGTAAATATAACTAACTAGTGTAAATATAGCTAACTAGTGTATATATAACTAACTAGTGTAAATATAGCTAACTAGTCCACTGCTGTTCTGAACAACTAATGTAAATAAACTAACTAGTGTAAATATAGCTAACTAGTCCACTGCTGTTCTGAACAACTAGTGTAAATATAACTAACTAGTGTAAATATAACTAACTAGTGTAAATATAGCTAACTAGTGTATATATAACTAACTAGTGTAAATATAGCTAACTAGTCCACTGCTGTTCTGAACAACTAGTGTATATATAACTAACTAGTGTAAATATAGCTAACTAGTCCACTGCTGTTTTGGTCAACGAATGTAAATAAAACTAACTAGTGTAAATATAGCTAACTAGTCCACTGCTGTTCTGAACAACTAGTGTAAATATAACTAACTAGTGTAAATATAACTAACTAGTGTAAATATAGCTAACTAGTGTAAATATAACTAACTAGTGTAAATATAGCTAACTAGTGTAAATATAACTAACTAGTGTAAATATAGCTAACTAGTCCACTGCTGTTCTGAACAACTAGTGTATATATAACTAACTAGTGTAAATATAGCTAACTAGTGTATATATAACTAACTAGTGTAAATATAGCTAACTAGTCCACTGCTGTTCTGAACAACTAGTGTAAATATAACTAACTAGTGTAAATATAGCTAACTAGTCCACTACTGTTTTGGACAACTAGTGTAAATATAACCAACTAGTGTAAATATAACTAACTAGTGTAAATATAGCTAACTAGTGTAAATATAACTAACTAGTGTAAATATAGCTAACTAGTCCACTGCTGTTCTGAACAACTAGTGTAACTATAACTAACTAATGTAAATATAAATTACTAGTGTAAATATAACTAACTAGTGTAAATATAACTAGTGTATGTGAACTGTCCCTTTAAGGATGTTCAGACACGATACAGCACATATTTTCTGCACTGTAAGAGCTCCAGTGAACGAGACCTCGCATGACTTACAGGCTCCGTCTGGAAACACGAAAGGCTCCAAAACCACAAGTGAGGTGATGGAGTGTTAGTGTGGGGTTACAGCCGTGTGGTCTCTGTGCTGCGGTCCAGTTTAAAGAAAAACTCAGATCTCCAGCAGCATCAGGAATGTGCACTGGAGATCACACACTGCATGGAGACACACACCAGTCAAGGGACGGGGGAATACGCCTGCCTACCAAAACAGCAGCAGAGGAAATCATTGTACAGTTCACTGTGGAACAGGAAGGAGAAAGACTGACGTTCCCACAGTAGTCGGACATTTGATCGGATCCGGCTGACCTGCTCACACACACACGCACACAACACATGCTGTTATCTTGGCATCAAGAACCACTGGTCACTACCATAGTAGTGGTCTAACTGACCACTGGCCTGTGCTGTAGTTAACACCATAGTACTGCAGCACTACTGCATGTTTGGTACTTTTGTAAGGTCACTTAGTTCAACCCTCTCAGAACAGAACAGTGATGATGTCACTTTGGGAGTGAAGCGCTGTGTGTGTGTTTACATGGTGGTGTTTGTACACTGAAAACACTGATTCACTGGATTTACTAAACATGTTTAAGGTAACTGGCTGCAAACAGTTTATATGAGCTGAATTTAAACAAACAAATTAAATTAAACTTAGCTTGATTTGTCTGTTTAAATTCAGCTCATATTAATTTGCAAACAGATACTTTAAAAATATTAGTACATCCAATTAATCATTTTTCCAGCGTAAAAGTGTGCGTGTTATTGTGATATATTAGGACACAAATCTGTATAGCGACATACACTGAAAATATTATACACTATATCTATATAGTAAGTCATGATTTACTTAATTAAGGTAATTGGTTGCAAACTATTTGTTTGGGAAGAATTTAAACAAAGAAATTAAATTTAATTATATTCAACCTGAGCTTGTTTATATTCAGCTCAAATATATTGTTTGCAAGCAGATACCTTAATTTATTTTGTAAATCCAATGCATCATTTTCCCCAGTGTATCTGTGCGCGCGCCCGAGCCGCAGTGGGCTGACCGAGGTTGACCTCCGCTTTACCTGCCTGGTGAAGAGGATCGCGGCGTCATGGTGATGCTGATGGTCGTCATCCAGAGGGTTCTGCTGGTTCTGCCACTTGCAGAAGCTCTTGAGCGTCGCGGCCGCGTTTTTGGAGACCTCGATGCCCTTTTCGTGCTCGGACAGAAGCGCCACTTTCACCACCGACAGGCGGATGGGGTTCTCGATGCTCGCGTGACCGTAGAGTTTGGACGCGATGGACGCGAGCGTCAACAGGTAGTGCTGTAAGTCCTTCCCGTATTTCTTTGTCATGGAAGCATCAGCGACCAGCAGCAGCTCCACGTGCCGCGCGCGCGATACAGAGCGTTTGCCTCGCGTCGGCGAAGCGTCGGGTTTGGTAAACTTTGTCCACCATCTGCGCCCGTGCTTTTCTTTTTTATGTCTGCGCGTTTTCCGGTCCCGCGTGCCGCAGCTGTGCGGCCGCTCGGGCATCGCCTCGAAACTGAAGCTTTCCCGGGTGTAGAAATGAAGAGTGCGCGTCGCGTCGGCGTCCTCGACTATGTGCACGTCACTCTCGTGCCCTTTCGCTCGGATAACAGGAGTGATGGTGTACCGAGAGTGATCAAGCGCAAAAAAACCATCAAGCCCGCCACCACACAGGTTAAAAACAGCAAGAGATTGCGCGTTTGAATTGACGGTTCCGCGGTAAACGCATTCCCGGCGCGGCGGCGCGTCAGCGCTGAACTGATGATCCAGTATCGTCTCATCCCGCTCCATATCCAGTTGAAAGCGCTGCTCGTCCAGATACAGAAGATACCCGGCTTTTCCTCCCCCGTGATAAATCCGGTCCACCGCGCGCACAATTCCGTCAGGTGCGAGCAGAGGCGCGTTCGCAGGTGGACGCGCAACGGAGGCGTCTAGAGCGCAACACAACAAAAACACCAGCCACATTATTGTAATCATCCCATGTATTCCGGTGCAGATCAGTCACGCGCCACCTTTGATGAAACTTTAGGAAATATTACAATCCATAAACTGAGCTCTGAGATGATCTGACGCGACGCGAACGCGGATCCAGCGCTGCCGGTGCGCATCTCACGCGTCCGTCAGTAATAAACACACGGACCCAAAAAAAGCAGCATGAGAGAGCAGCGAGAACTAAAGTGAACTTGAAGAACAAAACACAAAGTTTCCTCTTAAAAGCACCAGAGAGAGAGAGAGAGAGAGAGAGAGAGAGAGAGAGAGAGAGAGAGAGAGAGAGAGAGAGAGAGAGAGAGAGAGAGAGAGAGAGAGAAAGAGAGAGAGAGAGAGAGAGAGTGAGAGAAGAGAGTCCTGCCCCTTTGCGCTCGCTCTCCACTCCTCTCATTCTTAACCATCTCTCTCTCTCTCACTCTTCAAAAATGCTTGTCTTACTCATTGTTTTTGTCTTGTTTCTAGTCTAAATATCTAAAAACTCTTAAATCAAGATACATTTTCTGGACAAGCAAAACATATCGTCTTGTTCAAGGAACTAATAAGTCAAAATGAAGTGAGATTTACCTTAAAACAAGCAAAATAATCTGTCAACAGGGAAAGAGAAATAATGTTCAGTCAACAGGAAAAACAAGATTAGTTTACTTATACCCAATTGGCAGATTATGATTGTATTCAGGAAAACTCACCTAGTTTGGCGTATTGTTTCAAGACCATATTTTGTGCTTGTCCAGAAAATGCTTCATGATTTAAGAAGTTTTAAATATTTGAACTAGAAACAAGATAAAAACTCTGAGAAAGAAAAGCTTTAATGCAGTGTTCTGTACATCTCAGATCTATTATTTCATATAACTGCTAGTTTGCAGGTCTTGAAATGCTGTTGTTTTCTCAGAATATCTACTGAAAAACTTGCAGGCATAGTATGAAGTAAATCTGCAGGTTTATTCTATGATTGAAAACAAACTTCCAGTGTCATTTTATATCAAAGAAAACATCTTAATCTTCTAAAAGCTGATTTAAAAAACTTTAGCATCTATAACTTGTCATGCTGTGCTCTCTAAACACTGCCAAAATGTTTCATTTCTTACATTTTTAGTCATGTTTCTAGTCCAAATATCAAAAAATTCCTAAATCAAGAAGCATTTTTAAGACAAGCAAAACATACCGCCTTGCTTTAAGCAATAATATGCCACAATTAAGTGAGTTTTTCTTTAAAATAAGCAAAATAACCTGAAATAAAAAGGAAAAGCATGATTATTTCACTTCCCTCATTGGCAGATTTGCTTGTTTTAATGAAAAACTCACTTTAATTTGACTCATTATTTCTAATAACAACACAATATTTCTTTCTTGTCCAGAAAATGCTTCTTGATTTCAGAAATTCTAGATATTTTAATTAGAAACAAGACTATATTTATCAGTGTAGTGTTTCTGAAGTGCCTCTTTTCTCCTCATCTATAAGAGCATCTGCTCATCGAGTGTCGAGGATGCTCGCTCCTGATTTGTTTATGTGTATTTCTGTATTTTTCCAGGGCTCAAAATGATTGCGTAACACATTTCCGATGCTATTTTTGTGTCACAGACGCTTAAATCTCCACTAATATCCATCTAATGGGTTTGCCGTCCTCATAGGGACACATTCAGAAGGGCTCGCATGAGATCTGCGTGTTCAGCGTGGAGATAAACGTGATACGGTGGAGGGAATCCGCTGCTGGGAAACCCTGTTCAATAGTGCATCCACCGCCGCAGGCAATGACACCACTGACGCAGAACACTGAGTATTGTGCACACTAATGAGGGCTCCATTCTGCTGCCCTGTCACTCAAACACTGTATGACATCATCAACAACAACAACAATGCACGTTTCACTGGATTAAAGAGAGACAACTCTGATAAAAAGTGGTAACACTTTAGTTTAACAAGCATTTACACTGCAAAAACTCTTTTCTTGCTCAGAGTTTTTGTCTTGTTTATAATCTAAATATCTAAAAATTCTTTAATCAAAAAGCATTTTATAGACAAGCACAAAATGTGGTGTTGTTTTCAGAAATATTGAGTCGAAATGAAGTGCTTTTCCTTAAAATAAGCTACATAATCTGCTATTAAGGGAAGTGAAATAATCTTGTTCTCACATTAACATTACATCACTTACACCATTGGCAGATTATTTAGCTTGTTTTACACTTTTATATTGCTTTAACAAATATATTAGTGCATAAAAATGTCCTTCACTAAGATTAAAATACCATAACAGCATTAATATTCACAAAACAAAATCTTTAATCACATAATATATATTATACATATAATAATTTAATAAAATAATTGATTTCTAAGGACATTAAAGGGGTAGTTCACACAAAAATGAAAATTACCATTGCTTTTATTCCTCAGAATTCATTCATTAATTTTCCTTTGGCTTAATCCCTTATTTATCAGGAGTCGCCACAGTGGAATGAACCGCCAACTATTCCAGCATATGTTTTAAGCAATGGATGCCCTTCCAGCTGCAACCCAGTACTGGGAGACACCCATAAACACTCATTCACGCACACACTCATACACTACAGCCATTTTAGTTCATCAATTCCCCTATAGCGCATGTGTTTGGACTGTGGGGGAAACCGGAGCACCCGGAGGAAACCCACATGAACGCAGGGAGAACATGCAAACTCCACACAGAAACACCAACTGACCCAGCCGAGGCTCGAACCAGCGACCTTTCATGCTGTGAGGCCACAGTGCTAACCACTGAGCCACTCCTTATTCTTCAGAATATCATAAAAATTCCTAAAAGTTTAGTACACTTGAATGTGAGTAAATGATGAGGGAATTTACACTTCTGTGTGTACTGTCCCTTTAAGAGGGAACGTTCTCATAATGTTTTTTCAAGGTTGTCTCAAAGTTATGATCAAATGTTCATCCGGTAACATTAATAGAACATTTGTTCAGTTATCTGGTCTTTAATATTCCCAAAACATTAGGATAAAAATATTATTCAATGTGTTTAGTTCTAAAATGTTACTTCTAATGTTGCCAGAACGTTTTTACAAGGTTATCTCAAAGTTATGATGAAACGTTTATCAAGCACCAACTTTTATCTGGTCTTTAAAGGTGCTGTATGTACGTGTTTGAAGCATGAAAACACCATAATATGTGTGCAGATATTTCAGAAACATGCTCAGTGAACATTCTTGTTTATAAACAATGCTGAAGTCAGATATTCTGCTTTCAGGATACGAGTTACATGCCGGAAGGGTTGTCTTAGTATTGGTCCCTTTAACCCGCCCAATGCCAGTTTAGCCAATTACATGTCGTTGTTTTTAGTTAGAACACAATTTAAATCAGTCTTTGTTGGTGTCCTCAATCTGGCAACCTGCACTTTTTGAACCAGGAGTGCAATACCTAGTTCAACCACTGGGTGTCAAACTTACATACTGCACCTTTACGCCTCATTCACACGGGGCATCAGCTTCAACGCTTCCCATTCACTTTGAATGGGTGACGTCAGGCTTTGCCGAACTGCATTGTGGATCTGTTGGCGCCGCTTCAGAGGCGTTGCTCGCTGCAGAAGTTGGGACTTGCTCAACTTTTCAAGCGCCGACGGAAGCGTCAACCAATCAGATCGCTGTATGCAAATACACCAGCTCAGACAGTGGCCTATTGCTGACTAATTTCATTGGCTGACGCTGCTATGACGATCGCGTCAGCCCCAACTTCAGACACGCCCTCTGTCAAGCGTTGACGCTGAAGCCCCGTGTGAAAGGGGCGTAATGTTCTCAAAACACTAGAACAAAAATATAGTTCATGTTTAAGTAATTTAATCTCACTACTTGTTTCAGAAGGTTCAGAAAACACTCAAAATGAACATTTCCAGAATGTTCTAACAAGGTTCCCCCAAAGTTATGATCAAATGTTCATCAACTAATAATCTTTATCTTGTCTTTAATGTTCTCAAAACATTAGGATAAAAACAGTGTTCGCTAAATATTTCAGTAACAAAATGTTAATTCTAATGTTGTCAGAATGTTATTTCAATGTTCTCTCAAAGTTATGATTAAATGTTTATTCTGTAATTACTTTTATCTGGTCTTTAATGGTGCAAAAACATTAGGACAAACACATTGTTTATTAAACATTGTAGTTATAAAATGTGACTTCTAAAGTTGCCGGAATGTTCTTACAAGGTTGTCTCAAAGTTATGATCAAAAGTTAATCCAGCAATAACTTTTATCTGGTTTTTAATGTTCTCAAAACATAAGAACAAAAACATTGTTCATTAAACATTTCAGTTATATAATGTCGATTCTAATTAGGGATGGGTATCATTAAGGTTTTAACAGTATTACTACTTTTATCGATACCACTTATGGGTTCGGTACTTTAGCGGTTCTCTTATCGGTACTTTTTGTATGTTTTTTCCATCAAAAGTAAAGAAACAAACAAATTAAACAGAATTAACAACACTTTGTTTTATTATTACATTTTTAATGTAAAATAAAACTAAACCAATAATTGTAAAACAAATAAATATTTTTTTCCTGTAAATGAATGTTCAATGGTTTGATGGAAAATGACTTTCTTCTGGAGAAAAATCAACATGTTTGCCTTTTCTAGCAGAAGTCAGGATCTTTCTTGGTTTATTGTGCTGCCTGCAGTTAAAAATCCCCTCGTTGAGCTGCGAAATGATGCAGTATGAGATAATGTTTATGATTTTTCATTAACACATTCACATAAATAAGTTAACTGTGTTTTTAGTGCAGTTTTGGAGCATCTTGCAATGTCAAAATAAGCAGTTTTTTATAATTATTTAATAAGCATAGTTTATTATTAAACTATTCATAGGCTATATTTGTAAATACAGCTGATGTAAAAGCATGTTTAATGTTTAAGATTTATTTAGGCTACTGCAGAAAAAACACTGTTTTCATTGTAAAAGTGTGTTCAAGTGTGTGTGTTTATTTAACTATTAATGTTAGACTAATGTTCGACTGCTGGCATAACAATGTGGATGACGTAACGTTAGCGTTAGTAGCTATAAGCAGTCAAAAACGTTTCATTACTTTTCATTGCAGTTAATGCACTTTTGAAAGATTCTTTCTCTTAGCCAGATTGCTTGCATTTCCGCTTATACAAGAAAACAGCTTGTTGCGTTTGTTGCAGCGGGCATTGTCGCTGTCCACTCGGGAAATACAACCCGTTTGGTTCTCTCTGCAAGCTTACGAGCTGTGTGTGCGCGTGAGTCTGTGTCGTGAGCTATGTGTGTGCGCTTAGCGCGGGCCTCCGCTGAGTGCACACGCACAGCCGAGAACTGTGAAGGCTTTTATACTTGACGCAGTCATCAAAAACACGAGCATTTCTCATGTGAGATTGCCGACTGTGCAGACGAACATAAAATATGGCAAATTAGAAAAGGCTGGTCAGTTAGATTATGCAACTGTAAGTAATGTTTATTCAGCAATAATACTCCAGTACCGATAGCAGAACCGTTAACGTCAGAGCTTATCGATACTTCGGTCTTTTATAATTTAGCACCGATACTGATAACGTACCGAGTTTCGGTACCCATCCCTAATTTTTATGTTGCTAGAACGTTCTTAAAATGTTATCTGAAAGTTATGATCAAATGTTCATCCAGTAACATTACCAGAACATTTGTTTAAAGTTATCTGGTCTTCTCAAAACATTAGGATAAAAATATAGTTTATGTAATGTTTTAGTTATAAAACGTTAATTCTAACGTTGCCAGAACATTCTTACAAGGTTCTCTTAAAGTTATGATCCAATGTTTATCCAGCAATAACTTTTATCTGGTCTTTAATGTTCCCAAAACCAACACATTATTCATGAAATGTTTTAGTTATAAAATGTTATAACTGTTTCAGAACATTTAAACAACATTCAAAACTAACGTTCCCACAACGTTTGCAAATTCGAATGGAATCTAACATTGACAGACTAAGAAGAAACATTTTTTACACTCAGAGAACATTCAGAAATAACTGTAAGGGAACATTGTCAGAGTGTTATTGGCTCGGTCAGGACTGTGAGTAAACGATGACAGGATTTTCCCTCCCGTGTGAACAGCAGATTTAAAGCTTTTAAAGGCTGCTCTTCCAGGAGTTGAGTAACGTTATTTTAATTATTGAATACGGCACTTTCTTCATCCGCAGACTGATGAGCGGAGCTTTGAGCTGTTGGATAATTTATGGCACGTCCAGAATAGAAGCTTCAGTGTCAGTGACAAAAGAGTCTGCATGCGGAGAGCTGACAAACAGGCTTACTTTGTAAATCACCATTTTATTAATATGTGTTAGTGCTGAGCAAAGATTAACCGCAATTAATCGCATCCAAAATAAAAGTTTATATTGAAATAATATACAGTTAAAGTCAGATTTATTAGCTCTTCTGTTAAATATTACATTTCTGTTTAATGGAAAGATTCAGCACATTTCTAATCATAATAGTTTTAATAACTCATCTCTAATAACTGATTTCTTTCTCTTCACCATGATGACAGCACATAATATTAGACTAGATATTCTTCAAGACACTAGTGTTCAGCTTAAAGTGACGTTTAACACTAGAACCGCCATGGGGTCAATTTACCCATCACTGTTATTCAAATGTACAAAACAGACTTTCAATAAAACTAATAAAATTAAATTTACAATTCCCAGACATAAAAAATTGTTTAGATAAAAATAGATTAAAAAGTGGGACATTTATAGCTATAAGCGCCAGTGTGGGTCAAATTTACCCACTAGAAAAATGCTTGTATTTATGCACTGCTTATATGTTTGAAATTACTCCCCAATGACTTTACTTTCAAGTTTAATCTCACTGAATTAGTGGTTATAATAAATGAATAAAGTCACAACGACTAAAAGAAAGCGATTTGTAGAGCTATTAGAAACACAAAATGCAATGAATGATGGAGAGTCTGGAGAAATAAGTTATGCATTCGAGTATGATGGCTCAAATTTAGATATTTTAACCTACTCATAATCTACTCCTAAATAATCTTGTTATCCTAAAATTATCTTTTCATGAGTCTAGACACTTTTTGTTAACAGTGGCGAGAAACAGTTTGTATTTTTTAGCAATCTCGAAACAAAATTTGTGCTGGGTAAAATTTACCCGCACTGGCGATTTTAGGAGTACAGTGACCTCCGGCAGTTCTAGTGTTAAAGGCTTAACTAGGTTAATTAGGTTCATTAGGCAAGTCATTGTATAACAGTGGTTTGTTCTGTAGACAATCCAAAACAAATATTGGGTTGACTCTTGCGCACTGTTCAAATTGACTATGGTTTTGTTATGTTCGGGATGAAAACATCCACTGAATTAAACTGCTGTAAAAATGCATTACATTAATATTTTTTTCATTTTTGGTGAAAAAAAAAACACACAAAAAGACATCTTTTAAATATAAAAAGTTGTTGTGGAGTGGGTTTGTTTAAACTTTTATCACAGTCTTGCACATGTGAATGATTATCAACAACATTGGCTTTGATGCAGTGTTAGATTTTCATTTTTTTCTCCATAATTTACTGTTGGTGGTGTTTTTTCCCTATTGACTTCCATTACATTTGATCGTGCATACATACACAGTCTTTTGTTTTTGTTTACTCCATGTAGTTCTGAGAGCTGAGATGCACATTTCGATTTTCTCCAGACACATCAAGGGGAGTGCGTGAAGGTCACTCTCACACACTCACAGACACATGTAGAAACACTTTAATTTGCTGCTATACTCCACATAAAATTCAGAAACTAAGCTTTCTTTCTAAGAGGGTTAATAGTGCTAACTGATTATCAACAGTAAAGATTATAAATTTGACCTCTTCCCGAAAGGGAAAACCACCAACAATCAAAAATGCATGATTAAATGGTGTTGTGGCTTTGTAATAAAAAAAACATGATTATAATGGAAGTCTATGGGGCAAAAACAGCCACCAACAGTAAATTAGGTAGAAGAAAATGAAAATGAATCCAAAACCATGCATGAAAGGCAGTGTTGTTTCACATGTCCAATAGTTCGATAAAAGGTTAATAAAAAATCCAGTTCAGTTACTTTTTATATAAAAAATACGTCTTTTTGTGTGTATTTTTCACTAAATCAGTGAACTAATTTATGAATTTGGCAATTAAAGAGTTAAAATCCTGTAATATAAGCAATTTAGTAGTTTTGATCAGGACTGATATTGATTAACAGATTTATGCAAAAAAAAAATATATATTTATGTGATGCATGGTTTAATGTGGTTTAATTCAGTGGATGTTTTCATCCCTAACATAACAAAAGGGAAGTAAATTTGCCCAGAGTGTATCGTTGAGTTTTTTTTAAATTTCAAAGCATTTTCTCAAAATATGTGTCAAAATAAGATAACAATAATAAAAATAATTCAACTAGCTGAAACAGAAAAAGTTGACCAAATTAAGACTCAAAATCACCCCAGAGTGCATGAAAACATCCTCAACAGTCCATAAGGGTTAAGGGGGTTAATAATATTGACCTTAAAAAATTAAGAACTGCTTTTATTCTAGCCAAAATAAAACTAATGAGACTATCTCTAAAATAAAAACATATTATCCATTAAATATCACTTGAAAATATTTGAAGAAGAAAAAATATATTGCACAAGTCTGAAATTACTCATACCCCTGGGAAATTCAGACTTAAAGTTACTTTTATTCAACCAGCAAGTTTTTAGATTTGATCATAAATGATGCAGGCTTCTCCTAAAAGATGATAAGGCGATGTACGAGCAGCATCATTACGGAGAAAAAATATTTCTCAGCTTTTATTTACATTTGAACAAAAACTTTAAGTCAGAATTTGCCAGCGGTATGATTAATTTCGGGCTTGACTGTATATTTCACACAGAGCCAAATTTCATTCAGTTTCTCATATATCTGTGGACGGATCTCCTGCCAGTGTTTGTTTACTGAAGCTGAATCTCTGATGTGAGTGTTTCCCAGAGGAGCTGTCAGACACACAGACTACAGCTCATATTTACTGTGCTGCTGGCCCTGAACACTACATCATCAGCTCCTGATGATCAGCTCCTGTCCAACTTTTCAAACAGTTTTTCCACAGTATTTCCTATTATATTTTTCTTCAGGAGACTTATTTCTTTTAGTTTGGCTGAAATAAACAATGAAATAATCATCACCAGTGGGCGGAGCTTTACCCCTTTGATGACACGTACAAAGAGAGAATGTCAATCAAAGTGTTTCACATATCAAATCTGATTATAAACAAATACAATTAATTCATGTTGACCATTAGGGGCTGGAGATATTCACACACTGCTGACACAACTGGGTTTAAACCCCTTATAAAAGTCATTTTAGCATAATAGTTGCTCTTTAAGAGGGTTTTTCATGAGGGAATCAGCAATGTGAGTATATTATTTTGGCACAAATGTGTTCTGTTGTCATTCAGTGTGTGAACGTCTCCCTCTTCCCTGCTGTGTTTCTATATGAGTGTGTGGGAGTCAAAGAGAACACTGTGTACCGTCACGTATATACTGTATTTCATAGTGACGCCGAAGCCCACCTCCTCACTATCCCACATTATTATCAACTCAAAACTTTCACAGACACTTTATGGAAAAATACTACCTCAGATTTACAGATCAGTTGTATGTATGTTACTTGCTCTTTCTTTTATAATGTTTTTTCTTCTGGAGAAAGTCTTATTTGTTTTATTTCAGCTAGAATAAAGCAGTTTAAAATAAATAAAAAAAAACATTTTAAGCTCAATATTATTAGCCCCCTTAAGCAATATTTTTTTTTCAATTGTCTCCAGAAAAAAAAACACTGACTTCAACTATACATATATACACACACACACAAACACTCACCGGCCACTTTATTAGGTACACATTACCAGTACTTTTGCCTTCAGAACTGTCTTAATCCTTCAGAGATTCAACAACTACTGGAAATATTCCTCAGAGATTTTGCTCCATATTGACATGATAGCATCACACAGTTGCTGCAGATTTGTCGGCTGCACATCCATGATGCCAATCTCCCGTTCCACCACATCCCAAAGGTGCTCTATTGGATTGAGCTCTGGTGACTGTGGAGGCCATTTGAGTACAGTGAACTCATCGTCATGTTCAAGACACCAGTCTGAGATGATTGGCGCTTTATGACATGGTGCGGTATCCTGCTGGAAGTAGCCATCAGAAGATGGAGACACTGTGGTCATAAAGGGATGGACATGGTCAGCAACAATACTCAGGTAGGCTGTGGCGTTGACACCATGCTCAATTGGTACTAATGGACCCAAAGTGTGCCAAGAAAATCTCCCCCACACCATTACACCACCACCACCAGCCTGAACCGCTGATACAAGGCAGGATGATCCATGCTTTCATGTTGTTGAGGCCAAATTCTGAGCCGACCATCCGAATGTGGCAGCAGAAATGGAGACTCATCAGACCAGGCAACGTTTCTCCAATCTTCTCTTGTCCAGTTTTGGTGAGCCTGTGTGAATTGTAGCCTCAGTTTCCTGTTCTTAGCTGACAGGAGTGGCACCCGGTGTGGTCTTCTGCTGCTGTAGCCCATCCGCCTCAAGGTTGGACGTGTTGTGTGTTCAGAGATGCTCTTCTGCAGACCTCGGTTGTAACGAGTGCTTATTTGAGTTACTGTTGCCTTTCTATCAGCTGGAACCAGTCTGGCCATTCTCCTCTGACCTCTGGCATCAACAAGGCATTTGCGCCCACAGAACTGCCGCTCACTGGAGATTTCCTCTTTGTCGGACCATTCTCTGTAAACCCTAGAGATGGCTGTGCGTGAAAATCCCAGTAGATCAGCAGTTTCTGAAATACTCAGACCAGCCCGTCTGGCAGCAACAACCATGCCACGTTCAAAGTCACTTAAATCCCCTTTCTTCCCCATTCTGATGCTCGCTTTGACCTGCAGCAGATCGTCTTGACCATGTCTACATGCCTAAATGCAGTGAGCTGCTGCCATGTGATTGGCTGATTAGACATTTGTGTTAACAGTTGAACAGTTGGCCAGTGAGTATAAATATTTATTATGAGCTTTTTATACACTGCAAAAATGTTTTTCTTGGAGTTTCTAGTCAAATATCTAAAAAATTAAGAAATCAAAAAGTATTTTCTAGACATGCATAAAATGTGTTTTTTTCAGAAATAATGTAAAATTTAAGTGAGTTTTTCCTTAAAACAAAAAAAAATAATCTGCCAAATTGTTAAAGGTAAGAGGAAAGAATTGTAAGATTTTAACAGAAATGTCGGAACTGTAGTTGAAGTTCAGCTAAAAAGTGTCTTAAACACATCTAATAATTGTTTAACTGTGAACCGTGAGTTCGGGGAATCAGCGTCAGGCTCTCTGCTATCAGTCGGGTTGTTTTCCCTGTGACCAAAAACAGAGTTACGACGGGCTGTGAAGAGAATCCTCCATCTCTCACCTCACTGTCAGCTGGAGATCCAGAGGCTCCCGGATGTTTGCTGGAGTGTGTGTGTTCTGGGTGATGAATGCTCCGAGATCTCCAGCGGTTCTGCTGTAACCCACGGCTCACCTCTGACTCGCACCTCAACCTGCCAAAAAAACACAAAAACGAGATTAATATGAGCAAGAAGGGAGGAATGAGACGCTTTACTCACATGTCCTGTCAAAAACACTCATGCAGAGAAAACATGCAGAGTTGTTTATTATGTTAGAAATGCGTCTAGTGTTTAATATTTTTCCTGTACACAATATTAAACCATTGGGAAAGGTAGAGTTGTTGATTGAGGTATAAAATAGGCATGGGCTGGTATAAGATCCTCATGGTACGATAACCTTTGGTAAAAATATCCCAGTTTCACAGTTTTACTGCTCTAAAATCTGTTCTTTTTAAATGTCTGGGTAAAAACTAAAACTTTTTCCTCCTTGAACACAATATATTTTAATTTGAGAAACATTTTGAATATTTTGGAGCAGTAACAGGGTTTCTACAGGTTTCATCAAGTCAAATTTAAGACTTTTTAGGACATTTTTAAAGGGCACCTATGGTGAGAAATCTACTTTAAAGCTGTTTGGACAGACATATGTGTAGGTATAGTGTATAGAGCGTCATATTGGGCTGATGTAAACACACCCAGTCCTTTTTTTTCAATTTAACAACATAAAAACGGTGGACCAATTGGAGCGGTTTTGAGACCGACCGCAACTTGACGTATGAGTGCGGTCCCCCCGCCCACCGAATTGATTGACAGCTGCGTATTAACATGTCTTCTTAGTAATGCGTATAATCATATCAACAAGACAGGACGTGCGCAAAGCAACCGGGAATAAAAGATCTGTTCAGTTGGCTAGGATCATCAATCATCATCACATGTGATCAAGAGTGAGTTTGACAAGTTTAAAATGTTTAAAACAGAGCATGTGTAATGAATTACAGAGATTTACTTCAGCTTTACTTCATCAGCACAGCCGCGTGTCAGAACAATTATACAAGACGACGCTTCAATCCTGGTTTGTGGACGTTAAATCAGGTTTATTTTGTACATTAACGTAACAGATATCCATACAGCAGTGGATATTAACCTGTATCCTGTCACATTTGCGTGCAAAAAGAGTGCAAGGCTAAACGCGCATGTGTCTGTGTCTGTGCTGTGTGTGTGTGTACATGAACTTTGTAACGACATTGTGTGTGACTCATCGTTGCAACTCTACAACAAATGCATCAAATACTCATTGGTAAAGTTCTTACTGTAGTATTTCCCACAAACGTTACGTGAGATCTGCTTCCTTCATGTCTGTTTGTTTTCTGAAGCAGCCGAGGGAGGAGATCAAGGCATGCTGACAGGCACGTGAAAACGGTGGGTGTGAAGGACTAGCCTTAAAGGCACAGTACACAAAAAACGCTACCCGATGGTTAGAGCTATAAAATAGAAACTTCTAAAAGGTCTAATAAATAATCTGATGGGTGTTTTGAGCTGAAACTTTACAGACACATTCTGGAGACACAAAAGACCTATCTTAAATCTGGAAAAGGGGTAACCTAGGTGCCCTTTAAGACTATATTGAATGAAATTTTAGACTTACACAAGGCTAAACCCTAAAGATTTTTTTAATGGCCAAGTTAAAACATTAAAAACAAATGTTATTGCAAGGAAGATAATTAAACCACATTAATAAGTAAACAGAGTTAATAAATAAATGTTTCTTAAAACTTGAAATATATTGTGAGTGATTGGATGGGTGTTGGCCCAATTGAGTATAGCTTTACATGGAAAATGAAGACCTGTTTAAAATGATTTAAGACCTACAACACATTATTTCAGTGGATTTATAAGACTTTTTAAGGCCTAAATTTTTTTTTTTTTTTAAATTGAAGACGTTTTAAGACTTTTTAAGACCCCACAGATACCCTAAAGCCTAGTTTACACTACAGGATTTAAAACATCGTCAGTCAGCTGATGCATCAGCAGATCAATCGCTCATCTGCAATGTTCAAGTGGAAAGATACACAGAGATTTTTAATTTTTGTAATTTAATAACTTTTTTAAATAAACATAACATACTAACAAACTAACATATCTATAACACCCTGATGTTTTCTAAATATCTGTGTATTTCTTTCTAACATTGTTATTTTTTTTAATTACAAAACAGTAAAGAACTGAGCATTTCTACCTTTAATTACCATATCGGTCAACATGACTGCATGCATGTCTGATACTTTTTGCTGTAACTTTAAATATGCATGCATTTTTTGCCTAGCAACTTCCTGCTAATATAAACATAACTTTCTGATAGCAAAAACATAAAATTATTTCAGATATACATTTCAGAACAGCACATTCTGTTGTGAAATAGCTTATGTTTGAAAGTGAAAATGAAAGCGAGGCTCAGACCTTTGCATGTTCTAGTATCTTAACTACATATTTATAGGCTGTATTACCAAAAAAGATCATATTTTTAGGGTCATGCTGCCATAAAATATGATGACAGACATTCAAAGCTTACTTTTAATATCTCAATAAAAGTTTTGAATGTAAATATGACTTGACAATATGACGTCTTGTATGAGAACGGTCAGAATGACCAGTATGGTAATTCTAATATTTACAGAATTCTAGTTGTTAATATAGTCTACTCTCGTGTCCGTGTTAACGCAGAATGAAGCGAGTGCATCGATACCCATTCTGGCCAATCACAGACGTTTCTGTTGATCTCCTGAGCACACGGTAATTCAGCTCATGCTGATATGCATTCTCATTGGCTGTAACTCGTAACTACATCTGATTGCACGTGGGGTCGAGTCGGCCGACTGCTCTGGAATATTCAGCATGCTAGATATTAGATTTTCGTCTGCGAGCCTCTTTAATGCGTTGATCAGTAGTTCACACATAAAGACTGGCGAGCACCCGCAGATTTCCCCCCGATCACAGCCCGATCTGTCGGCGAGCTCGTTAACTTCCAAATCGGGCTCAAATCAGACTTAAAATCCTGTAGTGTGAACTAGGCTTAAGTAAACATGTCAGGCTAAATAATGTTTCAAAAACACATGCTGCGTCCCAATCCGCATACTATCCGTCCTAAATAGTATGTGATAATAGAATTAGTATGTCCCAAATCGTAGAATGTTGAAAAGAGTATGCCAAAAATTCCCGGATGGTTTACTATTTCCGGTCAAAATTTTAAGTGTAGAAGCGTCCATGCTCTAACCGCTGATATTGCCCACAGTGCATTGTGCGTTGGACGTGAATTCGATTAGAACTACAAAACTCGGGTGAAAAGTGTAAACAAACTACAAACATGATAGACGTGCGAGACCAACCGTCAAGCAGAGAGGCTTCGGTAAAGATGTTTGTATGACTGTTCTTAAATATTTAGCCCACTGGAGAATATTTAAATAGCGTTGTCTGTGTTATATTTCATCTGCAACAACAATACTGAACTTATATAAAGACGTGTTTGGACATTACCATCTCTGAATGCAGAATTATCCAAACCCCTGAGGAGATTTCTCTGCATGAAAGACTCGTGAATGGGAGATTATCCTGCTGCTGCTTCTCCAATAAGGTAGGACATTAAATACGACAGAAATGTGGATGATTGACAGGGCTCTTAACTAAGCAACACAACGATCTGTGTAACGAGGAAGTAGTATGTCCCAAAGCTTGCATACTTTTCTGTTACACACTCAAAAGTAGATATTTTTCCTCCACAAAAAAAGTACATACTTTTAGGGCGTAGTATAAGTATGCGAATTGGGACGCAGCAACAGATTTCTTTACAATTTAAAATGACGTCTTTGTATATCTTTTCTGCTAGAGATACTGTTGTGCTAAAAGACAAAAAAGAAAACGTAAATAAAATAATCTTACATATACCTTAGGAACGGTATACCTTGAAAACGGTTATCATCCCATGCCTAGTATAAAACTTGAGTATTATTTATATTTTGCTTGTTGTTTGTTAAAAGGTAACATGAATTAAAAAGGTTAACACTAACTAAATACTTAATTTAATAATTAATCATGACAGGAATTGTGTAATGTCAACACATATCCGGCTTAAAAAAGTCAGAATATGTGAGATGCCAACAAGAATTTTGGTAAAATTAAAGCAAGCGAGAAGCGAGGAATTTTTATTTATTTTTTATTTATTTTATATTAAAATAAGCAAAAAATGAGGAATTTTTATTTAACTATTTGTTTATTGTATATTAAATCATATGGAAAGGAAGAGTAGTTAATAGAAAGTTAATATTATTTATAACTATTATTATCGATTAATTATACTACATTTGATGCATTTTAATATTTTTCCATATTAATTATCCATAAAATAACTTAAAATAACCATATTATGTAAATTTCTTATAATGGTAATTTAAAATATATATAGAAAAAAGTATTTTAATATTTTAAAACATTTAATATAATATAAAAATACCACTATTTAAAATGTTTGTGTTATGAATGAGGCATGCTGGGACTGCAGCACATAACAGATGGGCCGCACAATGATAACTAGAAGTGCTTCTTGGCGCTCTTGTTTTATAAATGGATTTATTTAGTGCTGTCAGCTTTCTCTGTGTGTGACTGTGTGTGTGTTCGCACAGACGCTCAATATGCGAGCCGTCTGTGCACGTGTCCATGCATGCATGTCCATATGCACGTTTTGATAGTGTGTGCTCTATATTTAGACTGGGGATGGCCTGTGTATGTGTGTGTGTCCATATGGTTGTGTGTTATTGTGTTGTTCAGAGGATAAAGATTATTTCTGATGCTGTAATGTGCAAAACAACAACATTGGAAAGCCATTGCACGTTGGACTGTTAGTGCCAAACCATGTGCATGCTAGTGTCTGTGTGTCATTTATACTGTATTTGTATTCTCATATTGTTTGAAAGGAGTATATGCTTCTATTCATCAAGCACTCATTCAATTGATCAAAAGTGACAGTAAAGACATTTATAATGTTACAAGCACTGATGCTAAAATAAATACAAGAATAATCTGAATTTCAAAAGTTTAAATATCCTAAAAACTCATTAGACCGTAAGGTTTATTTTACATGTTAAGCAGAACTCTAATCTGATCTGTGGGTGTCAACATGACATTTCTGAAAAATCAGTTTCATTATAGAAAGATTTAATGGAGATTTAGTAAATAGTAAATATTTAGTAAATACTAGTGTTTTTAAACCATACTACAGTAAAATGTATACATTTTATACTGTATGCAGTATAGTGTGTACAACTCTGTTAATGAAAGCTTCAGCGTACTGTAGTATTAACGATAGTAAACTGATAAACTGTAATAAATACTATAGTATAGTTCACTTTTTACTACACTAAACTGTGGTGTATTGTAGTGGAAAAACACCTTACAGTTGTAGAAAAATACAGTATTGGGTCATTTGTTTATATTACTATAGTTGTCATGTTACCATAGCAACTGTAGAATCACTATAACAGATCAATCAGTATAGTTGTTGTGTTACCATAGCAACTGTAGAATCACAACAACAGATTATTCAGTAAAGTTGTTGTTTCCATAGCAACTGTACAATCACCACAACAGATCAATCAGTATAGTTGTTGTTACCATAGCAACTGTAGAATCACCACAACAGATCAATCAGTATAGTTGTTGTTACCATAGCAACTGTAAAATCACCACAACACAGGGCTCGACAGTGCGACCATTTCGCTCGCATTTGCGACTAAAAATAGACGTGTGCGAACTGGAAAATTTATTTAGTCGCACTAACGCTATCAACAAGAGCACATCTCTACAGGTTTATTTACTTTCACGTCAAGCGATCTTTACATTGTTTTGTATACGTTGCTAAGCAACGCATGGCACCGAATGGCGGCGTGTCGTTCAACTTGCGAGACTCATGCATGGCATATCGTGGCACGTCTAGTGTCTAGTGAACATCAGCGCTTCCCACACAGATTTTACCTGGGCGGCCGAGATATTATTGGGGCGGCCCGGTTTTGTGTTCGCGAGAAACTGAGAACACTCTGCCACAGACTCACATCCTCTGCATGCCCACAGAGACGCGCTGGATCGTGCTGGATACAGAACTGTTGTTCTGACTTTAGTACCAGCTTTGAGAAAAGCGCGAAGACACGCAGAAAAGAATTGCACTTTACTAAATAGTCTGACCCAGCTCATTATTTGGGGGTGACAATACATTCTCTTTTTCCCGGACATGTCCGATATTCTGCGTTCGCTTTCGATATTAATTGTATTCGTTTTTGCATTACTTTATACGCAAACTTTGGCCAGTGCATCTCTCAGCAGCACCAACACAACAGCAGAGAGAAAGAGAGAGAGAAAGAGCAGATTTGACCTGTCAGGGGTGCACACTGAAAAGTAACACAAACCTTTTTTTTTTATTTGTTTGTTAAATAAGAATAAGAAATCAATAAGAAATTATTATTTTGCTGAAGGTCATTAAAGTTATATAGAGAATAGAAAAGATGGTGTTACTTTGGGACAGAAGGAAACTTTAATTTATAAAGGGATTCCCATATTCATATCTTCTTTAAAAAGCCCTGAATTATAAAGTGCTCTGTAAACAGTGTCAGCTTTGCACACGAGTTTGCAGTTCTGTCTTTCTTTACACTGTCTTCCTTTACATTGTCTTACTGTTCCCATGTGGGCAGTAGGGTGGAATCATTTGAATGTTATGCAAATATATAAATTTTGATAAAATTATTCTTAAAGTCACATTTTTTTATGTGCTGTAGAGAAAATGTGTGTTTAAATCTAGCTACTGCAAATTTATTTATATTAAAGACAATGTGTACAATATATATTATTATAAAATTAATAATGTTTTGTTTGGGACCATTGATACAGCCATAATCTTCTTATTATACAAACACAGATTAAATTGCTCTGGCCATGTGAATGTTTGCACTAACCATACTGCACATTTTTATTAACTTAACAATAACTTAATAATAACTCCCTATTTCTGCTGCCCAGTGTGAAAGAGATTTTTCAGCTCGAAACTGGATCAAAAAATTGAACAAGAAGCTGCCTAGGCATGTCCACAACTGCAGACTTGATTCAGCTCAGTTTAGAGAGGCCTTCATTACAGCAATTTGATCCCAGTCCTGCTGTGGACCGCTAGCTAAACTCCATACAGCTTAAATTCATTCATTCATTTTCTTTTTCAGCTTAGTCCCTTTATTAATTAATCCAGCATATGTTTTACGCAGCCGATGCCCTTCCAGCCACAACCCATCACTGGGAAACAATCACACACACTACGTACAATTTAGCTTACCCAATTCACCTATAGCGCATGTGTTTGGACTGTGGGGGAAACCGGAGCACCACCAACGGAAAACCCACGCCAACGCAGGGAGAACATGCAAACTACACACAGAAACGCCAACTGATCCAGCCGAGGCTCGAACCAGTGACCTTCTTGCTGTGAGGCGAACGTGCTACCCACTGCGCCACCACATCGCCACAGCTTAAATTGTAAATAATTATTAAATACTATTTAAGCTGTTATACAGTAAAATAAACCTATTGTACTTATTGTGTTCAAATGAATGAAACTGCTTTGCTTCTAAAGATCTCCTCGTGTACATTTATTAGGTAAAAACACTATTTATTTTATACATTTTCACTGCGCTCCTAAAATTCTTTAATGTGCTCCTAAATTTTTCAACTTGGGAGCGCATGCGCTACTCCTGAAAAAACTAAGCGTCAAGCCCTGAAACAGATCAATCAGTATAGTTGTTGTTACCATAGCAACTGTAAAAATGAACAGATTTATTCAAGTACTGCTAGTACTGCTGTAGTATAATCATAACAGAAAAGTATTTACTATAAATTACTATAAAATGTTTCATTTTCTTGTAAGGTGTTCCGCTCTACAGCAAACGTCCATGGTTTCTGTAGCTGGACATGAAAAAGAGTCTTGAATGAGTTGTTTTTAAAGCTGCTGGCAACAAACAAAGGGTTTCTTTTACGTTCAGGTTGTGGCTGTACATGTGATATTACAGTGTTTCCAGATCAGATCCTCTGAGTTTCGCTCGGTTACACCCGTCCCTGACCGCCTCTTTAGGCCTCTTTGTGCTCAGGTCAAAGGTTAAGCGCGTCCCATTATAAAGGTGCTCGTCTGTCAGCGTGGAGTCCAGCAGCGGCAGACGGAGACGCTGCACACGGACACATGAATGCACTGTTATTCAGAGGCAGACATTAGCAGGGTTATTAGCAGCACTCGAGACTCTCTGTCTGCCTCGGAGACTTTATTTGCCACTTACATAAACAACTGACTTTCGGTTAACAATGAAGGACGGCTTGCAGGACTAGTGCTGGTCAGATTTAAGATGGTTAAAACTGCTGAGATTCACAATTAAATCTGATCAACCCTTTCATGAGGGAATAAACTACAGTGCCATGAAGAACTGAAAATGACAGACATAAAGCTTAAGAATTATTGCTTTAGGAAATGTATTTATGCATATATAATTTAAAAAGCACTGTTAAAAAAAGCTAAATTCATGTTTTTATTTTATATTTGCTTCTAAATTGCATTATGAGACCTTGATCTTTCCTCAAACAGCTTTTAACGTTGAAAATTTGTAAAAAGTGACTTTATTAAACATATTTAATAGTGTGCAGTGCTGTATTGTGTGTGTTGGTGTTGTATATTACGCTACAGAAACCTTGTAATAAACTGCAGCACATTTTCTGTTATTATACACACTTATTTCTCTAGATATTATTTCATATACATTATATTATTATTTTAAACAACTAAAATGTCAATAAAAGTCACTTTGTTTAACTTTACAGTTGAATTGTCAACATTAAAAGTGGACAGAGCAGAGATCGACATCCCATAATGCAACTCACAACCACAAATAACCAGAAAACACTTGTGTGAACACACACACACACACACACACACACACACACACACTCTCTCTCTCTCTCTCTCTCTCTCTCTCTCTCTCTCTCTCTCTCTCTCTCTCTCTCTCTCTCTCCGTCACACACACACACTCACGGTCACTCAGCGGCGTCTATCAGTGTCCGGTTTATTTGCCCCACAATGGACATGAAGGCGACGAGCGGCCGGTAACCGATCACGGACTCATTTCATTAATGGCATTAAAACAAAAACAAGCAAAAAAGTAACCTTACGGTGACCGAAACAGTTTGTACGGAAAGCCAAGGACGCCAAAAATAACGGCGCCAATCTGCGCTTGCGATTCAACTGTCATTTGATTCTCTGATTCATTCTTGCGACCGATTCGTTTAGACGATTCACTTCATAACCGATGAAGCAATTCGACTCACTGAAGTGGAACAATATTGGATCCTGCTTTCGTTTAGAAGGATATTTCACCCAAATCTGTGATTCTGTCATCATTTACTCATCCTCCACTTGTTCCCAATATGATTAACTTTAACACAAAAGAAGATATTTTGAAGAAAGCTGGAAACCTATTTCATTGACTTCCATAGCATTTGTTTTTCCTACTATGGAAGTCAATGGTTGCATATTTTCAGGTTAACGCTTAGAGGGAGTAAATAGTGAGTGAATTTGTCATTTTTGGGTGAGCTATTCGTTTAAGAAATGTCCTGAAGAAGAAGAATCAAAGAAGAAAAATGTATTAAAAGAAGAATAGCTGCGTCCCATATGGCACACTGTACACTATGCACTATGTACTTATGCACTTACACACTCAACAGCATAGTATATGTATGTAGTGTCGTCCCAAATGGAACACTAATGTTTTTTTACTAAGCGGAAATTCAACCCGTTTCCCAGATGACGTCTGACGGTTGCCAAATTAGTGAAATAAATGAACAAAGTACCAAATAACACCTGCCGTGAGAATTACCACATTCTCCATCGGGAGGCGCTATAATCACTCTCATAGGAGAATTTCACTTTCACAATCCAAAATAAATAAAGTTATCCAACATGTGCGCCCGAAAGCTCCGCCCCTTCCGCTACGTGAGCAAACTTGTGCTGCGTCCCAATCCGCATACTATCCGTCCTAAATAGTATGTAAAAGTAGAATACGTATGTCCCAAATCGTAGTATGTTGAAAAGAGTATGCCAAAAACTCCCGGATGGTTTACTATTTCCGGTCAAAATTTTAAGTGTAGAAGTGTCCATACTCTAACCGCTGATATTGCCCACAGTACATTGCGCGTTGGAATTCGATTAGAACTACAAATCGCGGGTGAAAAGTGTAAACAAACTACAAACATGATGGACGCGCGAGACCAACCGTCAAGCAGAGAGGCTTCGGTAAAGATGTTTGCTTGACTGTTAATTAATATCTAGCCCACTGGAGAATATTTAAATACCGCTGTCTGTGTTATATTTCATCTGCAACAACAATACTGAACTTATATAAAGACGTGTTTGGACATTACCATCTGAATGCAGAATTATCCAAAGACCTGAGGAGATTTCTCTGCATGAAAGACTCGTGAATGGGAGATTATCCTGCTGCTGCTTCTCCAGTAAGGTAGGAAATTAAATACGACAGAAATGTGGATGATTGACAGGGCTCTTAACTAAGCAACACAGCGATCTGTGTAACGAGGAAGTAGTATGTCCCAAAGCTTGCATACTTTTCTGTTACACACTCAAAAGTAGATATTTTTCCTCCACAAAAAAAGTACATACTTTTAGGGCGTAGTATAAGTATGCGAATTGGGACGCAGCACTGCAGTCGTTGAGTGCGTGTCCAACATTCCACACTTCATTTTACCAGTTTAATGAGTGCATCATCCAGGTAATTAAAGTGCACTTATTATTTTTAGAGTTTTCAGTGTAAACGCACTACTTACACTATATACTACAAAATGGCGTAGAATAGTGCATAAGTATGCGGTTTTGGATGCACCTAATGACTCGTTGACGAATCGGTTTGATTCGTCAATGAATCAACATCTCAACACACGACAGAATGTTCCTCAAAACACATGAGTACAAGCATAATTACTATCCCAGCCTGATCTCACGAGGAAACGTAAGTATTTTACGTTTTGTCAGTTTAGTCGCTAATTCGTATGAATTCGAGTTCCGTCTGCGAAAATGTACGATTTTAAAAAGGAGGCATGGCACCTAACCCCACCCCTAACCCCAACCGTCATTGGGTGATGAGCAAATCGTACTAATTTGTACGAATTAGATCGTACGAATTCATACAAATTAGCCACTAATCAAAAAGTTACGAATTGCCGTGAGATTGCGTTGACTATCAAGATACTTTAAAAGAAGAAAGAAACAATATATTATTGAAAAAAAAGTCAGTTTATAAGAAAAATGAAGGCTGAATCATAGGAGTGCTTATTATCAGTGGCCCAACTTAATGCACAGGGGCGGATTTAACCAATAAGGTAAGTGACCCCAGGAAATTAATTAATTAATAAATACCTAGAAGTATAAATAATACCTTCAAATGATATATAACACAGTTTTCTGTCGTATTTCATATGATGAGGGTCTAAAAAAATAACAAATTTAACATAATTACATCTTTGCAAATTTGCTCCACCACCCTCAATCATGGAGCAGTCCAGCAGTCAAATACGATTAAAATAGTTTATTACTTTAGTTCATTCATTCATTTTCTTGTCAGCTTAGTCCCTTTATTAATCTGGGGTCGCCACAGCGGAATGAACCGCCAACTTATGCAGCACGATTTTACGCAGCGGATGCCCTTCCAGCCGCAACCCATCTCTGGGAAACATCCACACACTCATTCACACTCATACACCACGGACAATTTAGCTTACCCAATTCACCTGTAGCGCATGTCTTTGGACTGTGGGGGAAACGGGAGCACCCGGAGGAAACCCACGCGAACGCAGGGAGAACATGCAAACTCCACACAGAAACGCCAACTGACCCAGCGACCCAGCGACGTTCTTGCTGTGAGGCGACAGCACTACCTACTGCGCCACTGCGTCGCCTATTACTTTAGTTGTGAATTAATTTTAAGAAAAAATATCCTTTAATAAATAAATAAATAAATAAATAAATAAATAAATAAATAAATAAATATATAAATAAATAAATAAATAAATATATAAATACATATATAAATACATAAATAAACAAATAAATAAATAAATAAATATATAAATAAATAAATAAGTAAATAAATATATAAATAAATAAATAAATAAATAAATAAATATATAAATAAACAAACAAACAAATAAATAAATATATAAATAAATAAATAAGTAAATAAATAAATAAATAAATAAATAAATAAATAAATAAATAAATAAATAAATAAATAAGTAAATACATAAATAAATGAATAAGTAAATAAGGGGTGCATATGTGAACTGTTGGGCCCTATGGATGGAGGGTCCCCAAATCACTAAATCCACCCCTGCACACACAGACACACACACATACATGCACATGAACTGATTCGTGACAGCGTGACATCACCTTCCAGCATCTAGCATTACAGTATGCAGAGAATTATGAAATATAGCATATTTAAACCAGCTGTGACAATATTAACGGCCAGCCGTGATAGTTTTAACAGACAGGTTATGTAATCGCATTGCAATAAATCTGACACAATAGATCTATGATTCAGCACAGCTGCTTCTAATGCTCGCTCCACAGACTGAACACAATATTTATAATAAAGAAAGCTCCACCTAATATCACATGACTTCAGTGAATGAGGATGCTTTTTCATCAACTGCACTTATTAATGGAAATAAAATATACACTCAGCGGCCACTTTATTCACTATAACTGCTCGTTAATGCTAATGTCTAATCAGCCAATCACATGGCAGCAGCTCACTGCATTTAGGCATGTAGACATGGTCAAGACGATCTGCTGCAGGTCAAAGCGAGCATCAGAATGGGGAAGAAAGGGGATTTAAGTGACTTTGAACGTGGCATGGTTGTTGGTGCCAGACGGGCTGCTCTGAGTATTTCAGAAACTGCTGATCTACTGGGATTTTCACGCACAACCATCTCTAGGGTTTACAGAGAATGGTCCGACAAAGAGGAAATATCCAGTGAGCGGCAGTTCTGTGGGCGCAAATGCCTTGTTGATGTCAGAGGTCAGAGGAGAATGGCCAGACTGGTTCCAGCTGATAGAAAGACAACAGTAACTCAAATAAGCACTCGTTACAACCGAGGTCTGCAGAAGAGCATCTCTGAACACACAACACTTCCAACCTTGAGGCGGATGGGCTACAGCAGCAGAAGACCACACCGGGTGCCACTCCTGTCAGCTAAGAACAGGAAACTGAGGCTACAATTCACACAGGCTCACCAAAACTGGACAAGAGAAGATTGGAGAAACGTTGCCTGGTCTGATGAGTCTCCATTTCTGCTGCCACATTCGGATGCTCGGCTCACAATTTGGCCTCAACAACATGAAAGCATGGATCATCCTGCCTTGTATCAATGGTTCAGGCTGGTGGTGGTGGTGTAATGGTGTGGGGGAGATTTTCTTGGCACACTTTGGGTTCATTACTACCAATTGAGCATGGTGTCAACGCCACAGCCTACCTGAGTATTGTTGCTGACCATGTCCATCCCTTTATGACCACAGTGTCTCCATCTTCTGATGGCTACTTCCAGCAGGATAACGCACCATGACATAAAGCGCCAATCATCTCAGACTGGTGTCTTGAACATGACGATGAGTTCACTGTACTCAAATGGCCTCCACAGTCACCAGAGCTCAATCCAATAGAGCACCTTTGGGATGTGGTGGAACGGGAGATTGGCATCATGGATGTGCAGCCGACAAATCTGCAGCAACTGCGTGATGCTATCATGACAATATGGAGCAAAATCTCTGAGGAATATTTCCAGTAGCTTGTTGAATCTCTGAAGGATTAAGGCAGTTCTGAAGGCAAAAGGGGTCCAACCTGGTACTATTAAGGTGTACCTAATAAAGTGGCCGGTGAGTGTATGTGTAACATAAAAATTCTGTATTTAAGCAATAATTCTATGAATTATACTATCAGATCAATAAGTCGTGCCAACATATGAAAATAAAAAGTAAAAAAATATATAAATGCAATATTTTATAAATGATTAAAAACAATAAAACTACGTTTGAGTGTGTGTGAGCATGTATGTATAGGTGTGTGAGTATGTGTGTGTAAAAACGAGTCAAATAAACTAATAAATAAAGTCAACTGGAGTCAAATTCTTCAACTTCCATCTTAGTAATTTTTCTGCAAACAATAAAAACTCTACACACAGCATTTTCACAGACGTGCCCAACAAACCTGTCACATTCCCATGGTGCACCCCTACCAGGCCCTAATAGGCTGTAGTGTGCACTCAGTGGGTCAGACGCTTTAATGAGGAAACACTAATCACAGCCAGACTGCCAAGACTGCCAATCAGAGCAACAAACGACGGAGAAACAGTGAACGACACCACACTTTATAGACCACTACTGAGAGTCACACTTCACTGAGCTCAAGTCTGGCAGAAAGACACTGAGAGCAGATAGAAAACACACACATGCATGATTTAAAGTCACTTTATCACATTATTGTACATGCAAACACTCATTTATATATTCAGTGTTTTACTGTTGGACTTTTTTTAGAAAGGCTGGAGCTAAAACGTACTGTTAAAGTGCACCTATTATGCTAAAATTACTTTTATAAAGAGTTGTGTGTCAGCAGTGTGTGAATATCTCCAGCCTCAACATGATGGTGAACATTAATTAATTGTGTTTGTTATAATCAGACTTGATGCAGAAACACTTTGATTGACATTCTACCTTTGTACGTGTCATCAGAGGGGGAAAGCCCCGCCCACTAGTTCCCATCTCTCATTAGCATAAACAGCAGCCCTGAGTGAGAAGCAGCCGTCTGTCCATTAGCCATTAGAGTGTTTGAGCTGCTAAAGATAAGGTCAGCATAGACTAAGAGGATTATAGATGTGGACTTTTAGATGAACAGCGACAGGAGCGACATAGACTGAGAGAAGCATGAAGCACACACTGAAGCACACACTACTGTTTTACATCACTATGCTGACACTTAGGCATTAGTAGCTCCGCCCTCTTCATGAAAGAGCACAATCTCATTTGAATTTAAAGTGACAGTCACCAAAACACCACAATTAGGATCAAAGCCTGAAAGGGTCAGTTTCAGAGAGCTGGAGAACATTATCTGTGTGATATTCTCAGCTCAAACTCAAACACACACACGCACTCTAGACACAGCAGAGATGCATTTACAGCTTGTATACAGGGGCAGGCTAAAAAAGTAAGAAGGGTTTGGCTGCAGGCATGAAGTCTTAGACTGGTGCAATCTCAGCCGCACATGCACATTGAGCATGATGCAATGTTAGTGCACTTGAACCTGCGTGTTCGGCAGCGCATGCGCACTAAGTTATGCTAGGCCGCGCATGCGCACTTTTCAGTGCATTTGAACCCGCGTGCTTGTCGCACAGGCGCACTTTTGTTTGGCCACTCGTGTTATGCAATGTGAGCAAGATGCCTGCCGGACTCTACTTGTACACGCCGCTCGCACTGTAAGTATATTATACGTCTGATTATGTTGAACTAAAAGTGTTGTTTTGTATGTTTTCATGTAGTAGATTGGAGCGGAACTATCTTAATTTGTGTTATGCTAGGCGACGGCGAAAAACGTCAAAAACAACAAATATTTTACTGCCTCTGTGTTATTTGGGTGGTTGTTTTGAAACTTAACAGTAGCTGTGTTTACATCTAAAAATGCGAATACAAATTATGCGCAAAACTGGATTATGGCATAAAAGACGTGCAAATAAAGCTGCGTTTACATCCAACGAGTCAAAGCGAACAAAATCGTCACTTCCTGATTATCTGGCGCCAAATATCAACAGTAAAAACTGAATTTGCTGCAGTAGGAGGAGCTGGGTCAATCTTTTCTTCATCTAATAAATGACTTGCGCCTCAGAAGGCAATCCTGACACGCAGTGAGCGCACGGTGGCGTTTGAAGGTGTCAGACGTGGAGCACAGACACTCTTGATTCTGGAGGTCATTAATAATATAACAACACTAATACTTCAACGGTAAGGTGTTTTAGAATGACCAAAACAACATTTCAGATGGTTTACAGTGTGCTCAGCCTGCTGGATTGTCCATTTACACACATTTTTATCATCACATGATCTCTTATAACAAAATCACATGACCTTTATTAATGCGCACACTGGAATTTGAGCGGTAAAAGTGTTTCCATGGTAGTTTATGCACATCTTTTCTTATCGAATAAAACTTTTATCCTACTCAGTTATGCGCAGATGTTTTTTATGTGCTTTTTCAAAATGTATGCGCATTGTGTCGTTTACATCGACCGTTTTTTTATTCGCATATCCAAAATGCGCATAAAAATAGGTGGATGGAAAAATAGCTAACGTGGTTTACAGGTGATCTGCTGTATTATTGTTTAGGTGTTACTTAGCATTGCTTTATATAAGATTTTTATAGATTTTATATGTTGCCAATATTTGACATATAGAGTGTATTATGCTGTTTATTGCTTTAAATTAAGTTACTCTGTAAAAAATAACCTTTAATGAACAATTTTCATGTTTTGTGAGCATTGCATTACGGGAAATTCAACTCTTCAGTTTAAAAAAGTGACTTTTATTGACATTTTTATTGAATCAATATTCATTCATTCATTTTCCTTCAGCTCAGTCCCTTATTTATCAAAGATTGCCACAGCGGAATGAACCGCCAACTATTTCAGCATATGTTTTACACTTTGAATGCCCTTCCAGCCGCAGCCCAGTACTGGGAAACACACATACACACTCATTCACACACACACTCATACACTACGGCCAATTTAGTTAATCAGTTCCCCTATAGCGCATGTGTTTGGACTCTGGGGGAACCCACGCCAACACGGGGAGAACATGCAAACTCCACACAGAAACGCCAACTGACCCAGCCGGGACTCAAACCAGTGACTTTCTTGCTGTGAGGCCACAGTGCTAACCACTGAGCCACCATGCCACCTTGAAGCAATTACTCAAAACAATATATAAATAACAAAACACTTCATACTAATAAAATATCAATAAAAGTCACTTTTTCAAACTTTTTAAGATAAACTATGAGTTACACGATAGAAAATCCCCTTCAAAAATCCCCTTTGTTTGTTTTTGAATTGCATTATGGGATGTTGATCTCTGCTCTGTTGATTTCTGATGTTTAACATTTAACTCTGCAGTTTAACAAAGTGACTTTTATTCGCATCATAGTAGTTTCTAATAATATATTGTATCAGAAATTATATATATATCTGTAAAATAACATAAAAAAGTGGGTGGCATGGTAGCCCAGTGGTTAGCACTGTCACCTCACAGCAAGAAGGTCACTGGTTTGAATCCCAGCTGGGTCAGTTAACGTTTCTGTGTGGAGTTTGCATGTTCTCCCCGTGTTGGCGTGGGTTTCCTTCACAGTCCAAACACATGCGCTATAGGGGAATTGATTAACTAAATTGGCCGTAGTGTATGAGTGTGTGTGAATAAGTGTATATGGGTGTTTCCCAGTACTGTGTTGCAGCTGGAAGGGCATCCACTGCGTGAAAACATATGCTGGAATAGTTGGCGATTCATTTCATTGTGGCGACCCCTGATAAATAAAGGGACGAAGCCGAAGGAAAATGAATGAATGAACAGAAAAAGGACTTGCAGTTTATTACCAGGTTTTTGTGTCACGATTTACAACCCCTGTGCAGACAATATATCACTTTAAACTGATAAAAATGTCACTTTTTCAACATCAAATTGGTTAAATAAATAAAATTAAATAGATGAAAAACAAAAACACGAATCACAACATATGAAAAACTGTTCATATACTAATTATGTCTGTATTAAAATGATCAAATATTTGACTTCTAGAAGGGTGAGTGTGTGAAACTTTCTGTTTCAGCCAACACAAAGAGTCATTAGATCATACAGTTCAGTCATTCGTTTGAAGAAAAGCCCTTTATTTCCATATAAAAGAGCGATTATTGTGCTGCTGAACAGAAATGACATGATGACATTAATAATGATGATCTGACAGTCTATTAGTCTGCTATTTAAAGGGGCAGTTCACCCAAAAATGAAAAGTCTCATTCACTTTCCTTCAGCTTAGTCTCTTATTTATTAGGGGTCGCCACAGTGGAATGAACCACCAACTTTTTTAGCATATGTTTTACACAACGAATGCTCTTTCAGCTGCAACCCAGTACTGGGAAACACCCATACACACTCATTCACACACACATACACATACACTACGGCCAATTTAGTTGATCAATTCCCCTATAGTGCATGTGTTTGGACTGTGGGGGAAAACGGAGCACCCGGAGGAAACCCACGCCAACACGGGGAGAACATGCAAACTCCACACAGAAACACCAACTGACCCAGCCGAGACTCAAACCAGCGACATTCTTGCTGTGAGACACCACTGAGCCACCGTGCCACCCCAAATGAAAAGTCTGTCATCATTTATTAATCCTCAAATTGTCACAAAACTCTTTGATTCTCTTTGTTCTACTACAATAGATGTATAGATATTTTGAAAAATGTTAGACACTGGTAACCATTAACTTAAATAGTGTTTGTTTTTCCTACTATATGGTTACCGGCTTCCAGGATTTTACATAATATTTTCATTTGTGCTCAACAGAAGAAAGAAAGCAGTGGTTCATTCTGCTGTGGTGACCCCTGATTAATAAAGGGACTAAGCTGAAAAGAAAATGAATGAATGAATGAAGAAAGAAACTCAAACAGGGTTTTATCTGATGGGTTTAATCAACCTAAAATCAACCAAATATCAACGTCTAATCATGTTACACCTTGACATTGTATGGATGTTACCACTATGACATCTATCAGACTTTAACACAACCTAAAATCAACCAAATATCAACATTATTTGACGTGGTTATTGGACGTCAAAGTAACGCTGTCCTTAGACGCTGGCTAGGCAATTAATTTTGGTCACCTGACATCATTACCTAAATCTAACCTACAGTAATATTAGCGTCTGATGATGTTGTGTGTCTGCTGGACACTTCTCTCAGTGATATCTGTGCAGGAGCAGCAGGACCTTCTTCTCTTTGACTGATGAAAACGCTGCTTTATTCACAGTTGTTTTATTCAATACTCCAGGTTTGTGCATGAATATTTGGATGTAAACATGACAGAATTTCAATATTTGGTTGAACTGTGTCTTTAAGAGACATGAGGTGAACCTTGAAAGGGAAAATATAAATAAATAAAGAGCATTTGACCCGTTTAAGCCTAAAAAAGAAAGAGAAAAGGCCTGCATCAGCAGTCTGGACTGATCCCAGACCTGCCACCTCCGGCTTCACTCGCAGCCGCAGATCAAACACACATTACATCACTCGTGGCAAACCATATACACTACACATGGAAGACATTTACAGTTTAAAGGCACGCGGGACAAATTCAGTGTGAAGTTCATATAACAGACTGAGATGCAGTGTGTTTAGGGCTGGGTCGTATGATCCAATATATCCAGAGGAAAAACAAAACAATTACATTATAGCATGACTGAAATCACTCACAAAGTGCAGGAGATGAATTTAATGATGATGATGCTGAAGCTCATGATATAGGGACAGTTCACACAAAAATGCTTGACTTTATGGAATTATTTCTTCTGTTGAACACAATGTTTTGAAGTAAAGAAGAAATGCATAAAGTTAAATCATATTTGTGTGAACCGTCCCTTTAACTGTTTAGATATGTTGCAAAAAACAAGCCAAAAAACAAACAAACAAGCGATCATTGACATCCATATAGAAACAACAACAAAAAAATACTATGGAAAGCAATGGTTGTTTTTTCACCCAGCATTCTTCAGTTCATCTTCATTTGTGTTTAATTGGAATAAGAAACTCAAAAAGGTTTGGAACAAGTGGAGGATCAGGAAATGATGACTGAATTGACATTTTTGGGTGAACTGGCCCTTTAAAAGAGAGTGTTCTGGCAACATAAAAAGTATTTAAGTATTAAAAGATTTATTCAAAGCTATCAGGTCCTTGTGTAAACATGAGTACAAACATATTTTTACACAATGTTATTGCACATTATGATGGACACATTGTGAATGCTTGTGTATCATTAAAAATGCTGCTTCAGTTGTGTCAGCATCAACCAAATCATTAAAATATAACAGTTTTGTAACATTTATGTTGCTGCTTTGTTCCAAAAGCATTCAAAAGTAACAGTTTTAACATTGTGTAACATTAAAAAAGTTGCTATTTTGTTTCAGAACATTACAGAAACTTTTTCAAAACAGTTTAAAAAGATTTAAAAATATTTTTTAACACAGTAACAATTTAAAAAAAATTGTTTATTCCAAACATTACAAAAACATTCAAAAAGAACAGTTTTCAGAATGTTTGGATTTTACACAGTCTTAAAACATATTTTTGAATGCTTTTGGAATGTTCTGAAACAAAGTAGCAACGTTTAAAAAACCGTCAGTGTGTTAAAATGTTATTTATGAATATTTTCGAGATGTTTGGAACAAAAACACTTTTTACATTTTAACAAATGTAGCTGCTTTGTTCCAAAAATTCTGAAAAAATGCAAAAATATATATTTTGAAAACTTTGTAACATTTAAATAAATCTTGCTTCTTTGTTATGAAGATTCCAAAAACATTTAAAACTAAGTTTGAACTGTTAATTAAAATTGTTTTTGCTAAAACTGTTATTTCTGAATGTTTTCAGAATGTTCTGAAACAAAGTAACAATTTAAAAAAAAGTGACAGTTTTTGGAATGTTTTATAACAAAGCAGCTACATTAAAAACATTTTACAAAGTCTTAAAACTTATTCTTGAATGTTTTCAAAATGTTTAAAAAATGTTACAGTAATGCAAAATGTTTTATAACAAAGTAGCACAATTACAATTACTTTTTAAATCATCCTAAAACTTATTTTTGAATGTTTTCGGAATGTTTCATTTTTTTAAGCTACAGCGTTAAAAATGTTATTTTTGAATGTGTCTAGAATATTTGGAACAAAGTAGCAACGTTTAAATGTTTTTACAGTGTTAAAATAACAGTTTTAACACTGTAACATTTTAAAAAATGTGTTACGTCATTCCAAAACATTCTAAAAACAACATTCATTTTTAAAAACAGTTGTTACTTTGTTACAAACATTCCGAAAAACACATTCATGAAAATATTATTCCAAAAAAACATTCGCATAATGTTGGAGGATGAAAAAGCAGAATTCCTAAGAGAAAAAAATAAAACATTAATAAAACATTTTAAGATCTCCGAGTTGCATCTGATTTTGTGTTTCAGAGAAAAAAGAACACTGCTGGTCAGAAAAAAGATGTGCACTAAATATGCTCAGATTTCATTTCATATGTAAAAAACCATTACATGAAAAAAAATGTAAAAAAGCTGTCTGTAATTTGTCGCTGTCTTCGATTATTCATGTACACTGTAAGTAACTCTAATATAGCATATTATTGGCTAAACAGGAGAGTTATAAATAATTGTAATGTAAATGTTCCTTAGCGTTGGCTTCCTGTACGCTACTAAATGTATTTATACTACAAACGTAGAGTCTGTGAATGATTTGGAAAGCCCCTCATTTCTGTGGTCACTGCTGGAAAAATATCATCATGCATCTGGAGTGTAGTCAACATGAAAAAGCATCCGCAACACATGAGGACACACATCTGAGGACAGATATTAAAGACATACATCAAATAATATTTACTGCAGGAGTACTGCGACATAATCACTGTGATTCAGCTTTTATATTTAGATAACAAAACAACTTTTAATTCCTGTTAGTAAAATTATTTCATTAATAAACTCATTTATGGAGTTTTCAGATACTCTTAGTTTTATTCTTATATACAATTTTAGTTAAAGTTTAATCATTTTGGTGTGTGTTCCATTATTATTATTATTATTATTATTATTATTATTATTATTATTATTATTATTATTATTATTATTATTCATTCATTTTCCTTCAGCTTAGTCCTTTATTCATCAGAAGTCACCAAAGCGGAATGAACCGCCAACTATTCCAGTATATGTTTTACACAGCGGATGCCCTTCCAGCTGCAACCCAGTACTGGGAAACACCCATACACACTTATTCACACACCCACTCACTACGGCCAATTTAGTTCATCAATTCCCCTATAGCGCATGTGTTTGGACTGTGGGGGAAACCGGAGCACTCGGAGGAAACCCACACCAACACGGGGAGAACATGCAAACTCCACACAGAAATGCCAACTGACCCAGCCGAGACTCAAACCAGCGACCTTCTTGCTTGGAGGTAACAGTGCTAATCATTGAGCCACCGTGTCGCCTCCATTATTATTATTATTAATAATAATAATAATAATATTAATAATAATAATTATAATACATCAGATAATATTTATGTTATTGTTTTATTATTATTAATTATTTAATTTTTAGTTATTTACTTATTATAATTACACATATATTATTTAATTACAAATAAAAAATAACAGATGCTTTTAAATAAAAATATTTATTTGATTTCAAAATGAACTGTTCATGTTTCACATGAGTGTCATAAGTTTAATGAAACGAGTTTTGAGTTATTGTTCATGTTTTGAATTAATTACATTTTTATATATAGAATTTTATTTAAGGTTTATTAATTTTGTGTGCGTTTCAGTGTTATTATCATTATAAAATATATTAATTTATAATTTAAATTTTTGTTGTTTACGTGAAATAATTCCATCAATAAAATAATGAATAATATAAATATAGAATTACAATAAAATACATTGAATTACATATCTTTAATAAAAAAATGCTTCATTTACTTTAAAGATCAAACTTCAAACTTGCTTAATGTTATTATTATTATTAGTGTTATTATTATTATTAGTGTTATTATTATTAAATTTGATGTATATTTTATTATTATTTTAGTTAATTTTAATTCTTTACTTAAATAATTCATTCATTCAGCTTAGTCCCTTTATTCATCAGGGGTCGCCACAGCGAAATTAACCGCCAACTATTCCAGCATATATTTTGCACAGTGGATGCCCCTCCAGCTGCAACCCAGTACTGGGAAACAGTATGCATGTCCCGAATGCACTGCAAAAATGCTTTTTTTTGCTTAAAGTTTTTGTCTTATTTCTAGTCCAAATTTCTAAAAAGTCTTAAATCAAGGCGAGTTTTTCCTTAAAACATCCAAAATAATCTTAATTTCAAAGGTAAAGGATTATTTTCCTTTCCCCATTGGCAGATTATTTTGCTTGTTTTAAGTAAAAACACGTAATTTTGGCATATTTCTTTTCTTTAAAATCTTTTTAAAATGTTTGTAAATAGAAAATACTTCTTGCTTTATTAATTTTTAGATATTTAGACAAGAAACAGGACAAATAAGACAAGAAAAATAGAAGAAAGCAAAGTAAAAGAGCTCTATATGGTGTGCAGGAAACATAAATATCCACAGAGACTCAAAGTTTCCCTTCATACAACATGATGCTGTAGCTCAGACAGACAGAAACGCTGAGTCCATGAGTTTAAGACGGAGGAAAACTCACATGCTTTCATTTACATTCATAAACGGTTCATGCATTCCTGACAACTCATAGCAGATTTCCATTAAAGAAATCCTGATGACATGAAAATAATGGTGATATGGTGTTTTATAACGTCCTATTTTTAAATCTGATGCTGGTTTTAAAGAGTAAAATCTGCTTAAAGTTTCCAACATACCATAAATTAGCATCAACTCTCAAACCCTCATGTAACGCCCTGCTTCCTGATTTATTCCTGCCATAAACTGTATGTGTTTGGCTTTATTTATGTGCTGGAGTTCATCAGCTCTGAGCTCCACATCGTTAAATGATCATTTAAATAAAGTATTTCAGAAACAAGAAAAGCTCCATGAGTAATGTTTAAAGTATACCCGGACACCAGAAGATGCTTTTATTTCAGAATATTGATGTACTTTTAATTGAAACTGAATATTGATTAGAGGGCGGGGCTTTCATTTTGTGCATCATTCAGAGAGAGTGTTTGTTAGAGAGTGTGTTTTTGTTTGGGGTTAACAGATTAATTTCTATAGTTGTTGTGTTACCATAGCAACTATAGGATTCCCACAACAGATTAATTACTATTGCTGTTGTGTTCCCATAGCAACTACCGAATCCCTGCAACAGATTAATTACTATAGTAGTTGTTGTTACCATAGCAACTACAGAATCCCCACAACAGATTAATTACTATAGTTGTTGTGTTACCATAGCAACTGTAGAATCCCCACAACAGATCAATTACTTAAGTTGTTGTGTTACCATAGCAACAGTAGAATCACCACAACAGATAAATTACTACAGTTGTTGTGTTGCATAGCAACTGTAGAATCCCCACAAGGTATTATTGACTATAGTTTGTGTTACCATAGCAACCATAGAATCCCCGCAAGATATCAATTACTATAGTTGTTGTGTTACCATAGCAACCATAGAATCCCCACAACAGATCAATTACTATAGTTGTTGTGTTACCATAGTAACCATAGAATCTCCACAACAGATCAATTATTATAGTTTTTGTTACCATAGCAACCATAGAATCCCCACAACAGATCAATTACTATAGTTGTTGTGTTACCATAGTAACCATAGAATCTCCACAACAGATCAATTATGATAGTTTTTGTTACCATAGCAATCATAGAATCCCCACAACAGATCAATTATTATAGTTTTTGTTACCATAGCAACCATAGAATCCCCACAACAGATCAATTACTATAGTCATTGTGTTACCATAGCAACCATAGAATCCACACAACAGATCAATTATTATAGTTTTTGAGTTACCATAGCAACCATAGAATCCCCACAACAGATCAAGTACTATAGTTTTTGTTACCATAGCAACCATAGAACCCCCACAACAGATCAATTACTATAGTCGTTGTGTTACCATAGCAAGCATAGAATACCCACAACAGATCAATTATTATAGTTTTTGAGTTACCATAGCAACCATAAAATCCCCACAACAGATTACTATAGTTGTTGTGTTACCATAGCAACCATAGAATTCCCACAACAGATCAATTACTATAGTTTTTGTTACCATAGCAACCATAGAATCCCCACAACAGATTAATTACTATAGTTTTTTGTGTTACCATAGCAACCATAGAATCCCCACAACAGATCAATTATTATAGTTTTTGTGTTACCATAGCAACCATAGAATCCCCACAACAGGTAATCACTCCCAATAACAAGTATATATTTTTACAATCTTGTGCAAAATATTTATGTACAAAACAAAATACTACATAGCTCATAAACCATGTGTGTTTTTCAAGGAAACTGTCGGACAATAAAAAATGTGTCGTAGAAAAATGAATTTAAAAATCAATAAATATGAATGGAAGTCTCCAGTGTTTTCTTGATTTGTGTTGTTTCTGCAGATGTTGCATATGCAGGATAGAGATGTGCGGAACTGAAGCTGTGATGTTATGAGTGTTTGTGATTGGCTCGGAGCCACTTCATGTGACCCCTGGGTCCCCAAACGACCCAGAATGTCCAGATGGGCTGTTCCGAGTCCACCACATTCAGTCTGTGTTATGAGCTGAGAGCGATTATTACCTCATTCATACAGAACGCTCACAGTGCGCCAGATCATTCACTGTCAGTGCAGCACACACACACACACACACACACACACACACACACACGCACACACACACACGCACACGCACACACGCACACACACTCCCTCTCGCATATACATGCACATACAAACACAAATGCACATACACACACACTGTACAAATACACACACATACATGCACATGGACAAATGCACACATACAGTACATACAAACAAACACACACGCTCACACATATATGCTCACTCACATGCACACACCCACACACACACCCACACCCAAACCCACACCCACACACACACACACACACACACACACACACACACACACACACAGTGGTGGACAGAGTACTGAAAAATCATACTCAAGTAAAAGTACCATTACTTGCCTAAAAATGTAGTGCAACTAGAGTAAAAGTATCTGCTGTAAATATTACTCAAAGTATGAGTAAATAGTAGCCCTTTCAAAAGTACTCAAGAGTAGTGAGAAGTGAGTATTACGCTGTCAAAAGCTGATATGTTTACATGTAATGTGTGCACTTGTGTGTAAACGTAACATTCTGTAGTGCATTTAGTTATTGCTAGGCCCACACAGAATCTGCGCGCGCAGAATTCTGCTGATTTTTCGCAGATTTTTAGCCCATTATTAATTCTGTTTATTTACTTGAGTAAATGTGTGTAAATCTAAATTTATTCAGTTTTTAAATTAATTACAGTAATATTATTGACTAATATGAAAATGTTCATCTCATTTATGTACAATGCAGTTTGTACAGTAACATGTTCTGTCTTTTAGTAGAGATATTATGTGAGAGACTTGCTTTGTTTACCAAATAAAGTGAATCTAATTGGATTTGCATTTTAAACATTAAATAAAAGTTAAAAAGACATTATTTTATATTTCACATGTTAAGGTTTTAGTTATGAGACTCCCAAAATAATTCCACAGAAAGATTTTTACCAAAATTCTCCTCAGAAATAGCAAAAAACGTGTGCAGATTCCGTCTGGCCCTGGTTATTGCCCAAAAGGCACACAACATCATGAGATGTTAATATTAGGATAGATTTAGGTTGTAATGTCAGGTGACCAAAATTAATTGTCAAGCCAGCGGCTAAGGACAACGTTATCAAATAAATTATTATAGTTGTTGTGTTACCATAGTAACTAGAATCACCACAACAGATCAGTTACTATAGTTGTTGTGTTACCATAGCAACTGTAGAATCACAACAACAGACAAATTATTATAGTTGTTGTGTTACCATAGCAACTGTAGAATCACCACACCAGATTAATTACTATAGTTATTGTGTTACCATAGCAACTGTAGAATCACCACAACAGACTAATTATTATAGTTGTTGTGTTACCATAGCAACTGTGGAATCACCACACCAGATTAATTACTATAGTTATTGTGTTACCGTAGCAACTGCAGAATCACCACAACAGATTAATTACTATAGTTATTGTGTTACCATAGCAACTGTAGAATCACCACAACAGATCAATTACTATAGTTGTTGTGTTACCATAGCAACTGTAAATCACCACAACAGATCAATTACTGTAGTTGTTGTGTTACCATAGCAACTGTAGAATCACAACAACAGATCAATTACTATAGTTGTTGTGTTACCATAGCAACTGTACAATCACCACAACAGATCAATTACTGTAGTTGTTGTGTTACCATAGCAACAATAGAATCACCACAGCAGATCAATTACTGTAGTTGCTGTGTTACCATAGCAACTGTAGAATCACCACAACAGATCAATTACTACAGTTATTGTGTTACCTCAACAACTATAGAACCATTCATACACTTCAACTCATTTTCTATACCATAGTAATGTCCAAAAACACTTTACAACTTTACACTTTATTCACAAAGTACTTTCAACAGGAAATGTAAAAACACTATAATAATTTTTCAGATGTGCAGTTTGACCTGGGTGATGACAATAACAGGATAACATCAACACTGCAGAGCAAATCTGGCTCTAATGATCTTCAGCGTGTTGATGTGAAGGAACTGTAAGGGTGTGGATTAAACTGAGCTCTCGCCGTCGCTTTCAATCCGCCAGTTGTGTCGCTAGGAAGAGTAAGGGTGATCTAATCTGTCAAACAAATCAAAGTCAGCCGTCAAATAGTGGAAATCTGTACAGTCACATCCACAGTTAAACGTCAGTATGTGCTCCAGACATGAATGATTCCTCAGAACAGCTCCTTCTAAAGTTGCAGTTTTACAGTGAGTTAGCTTCAATAGAGTGTGTGTGGACGGATCACACGTGCCCTGTCATTCACGAGAGTTTGGCGTGATGTGCTGTGATTGTGCACAGCTGTAATCATCATTGTTCGTTCAATGACAGGCTTGAGGATCATGACGGCAAACACAAACACCCCTCCTGCTCAGTCTCGTCGCTCTTTGTTGTCGCTTCGGGCTCTTTTGGATCATTTTCTGTGCGAGATAATATTTTTGCATCAACATTAACAAGTTGAGGTAATTTTTGAGGTAATCACATCCCGTTGCCAAGATATCATCACGTCGTGATTTTTAATATTGTTTTCGTTTGCACCGAGCCAAATATAGAATGTTGAGGCAATGCTGGTGTCAAATCAAACATTTTTACAATGTAAACCGTGTCCCTTAACAACAATACAAAACACTATTACTGAGCGGTTTTATAGTTTAAGGACAGTTTTATGATTTAAAAAGCACAACAGCATGAGACACGCTAACTCAAATAGCCAATATTTCATTCCAACAATGCACCATTCATTCATTCATTCATTTTCTTTCTGGCTTAGTCCCTTTATTAATCCGGGGTCGCCACAGCTGAATGAACCGCCAACTTATCCAGCACATGCTTTATGCAGCGGATGTCCTTCCAGCCGCAACCCATCTCTGGGAAACATCCATACACACTCATTCACACATACACTTTGGACAATTTAGCTTACCCAGTTCCCCTATAGCGCAAGTGTTTGGACTGTGGGGGAAACCGGAGCATCCGGAGGAAACCCACACGAACGCAGGGAGAACATGCAAACTCCACACAGAAACGCCAACTGACCCAGCCGAGGCTCGAACCAGTGACCTTCTTGCTGTGAGGCGACAGCACTACCTACTGCACCACTGCGTCACCACAGTTTTTTAATTAATAATACAAAAAACATTTGATAATTAGAAATAGGTGTATTATTATTAAACAATTATTATTCTAAATTAATAGCAGAAATCAATCCGAAATAACTGGAAAACAATGTAAAGACACAACTGGAGTGATGTGCTAAGATCATTTTTGAAATCTTTATATTAATTTAATTAGAATGAAATACTATAAAATACAAAAAAGATGTCATATAGAATTATCTGTCGTCTTACTTGACACATGGTCGAGAATTAGGTTTAGTAAGTTTTACCTCCCTGACTTCTCATCCCTCCTTTCTGCTTCATCCGGAAAAAAATCTATCAAGAGCCACGCTATCAAAATAGGATCCATGGTTTCTGCTACATTCATTCTTCCATGGCGGGCCGCCACACCAAAATTCATCCCGCCACGGCTACATTACAGCTTCCCATTCAAAACATTCAGTCATTGTTGTTGTTTTTTAATAGCAGGTTATAATCGCACCAAAACACATTAAAATGTAAGTGAATTATAACAGCGCAAACTTTTCTTTAACCGTAGTAGTGCTGTGCGTTATTTGTTTAACCCTTTACGGTGACATGCTGACTGACTGACAGGTGCGTGAGACGTGAGACCAGCAAACACGACGTATAGCTTTCAGTTAAGATGAACAGAGTTTCCATAATTATACTGTATAGATAAAGGTCTATGGTTCTGCATACAATGACTTTATCTGGCTGGAGTTTATAGCGGTTTCACTTTACCTCAGGACTGTTCAGCTACTTCAGCTGTTTCACTTTACTTCAGGACGCATTAATGCCACTCTGTAGGTCTATTGGAGACATTCATAAATATTCCTAGCAAATCTAATAAATGTTGGAGATGTACTCGTCACATAAACGCACTAAATCGCACTTGAGCAGCGTATATTTCAGGGTGTGAAGTTGTGCACGAACAGAGGAAATCAGCGCGCAAGCAGAGATTCGCATGCTCGTATTACATAAATGCGATCTCGACGTGCAACACTGCGCTCACAACATGTGTCATTGAAATAACACCCATAGGTAGTTGGTACATCTGTGTAAAAGTCCTGCCGCCACAGCTGGAAAAAATCCTAGAGGAAACAATGGGATCATCATCGTATTATTTAAACTTTAGTTTTGTCGACGTGCAAAACTCACTGCGTGCCGACACCTCTGCATAAAGTTTGTTATGTCAGTTTCACAATGCATGAGCGGCGCATATTTTTCGGCGTGCATGTCAGTAAGCGGGACTCACAGTGGGAGCAGAGCAGTGCGTCAAGCAGGAGCGGTGAGCGGGGACCGTGAGTGTGGTTTTCTGCGTGCATGCGTGAGTTTGCTTTTTGATAAACTAACGTTATATTGCTTTCACCAGCGTTGGTTCAGTTGCACATAGAGAATAAAGTCTTTATTCTGGGATCACCACTCTTAATAAATACACTTGCATATGAAGTAAATCGTATCTCAAAGCATTTGCTGAGGCACTGGCGATTTTTACTGTCCCAAACCAGAGTACGTTGAAAAGAGTAGACCAAAAGTTGCCGAATTGGGATGCGGCATTCATTTCTGACGACTTGACCTTCCGTTGACCTTCGGAGGTCAAAGGTCAGAGGTCGTGCTGTTCAGGATGCTGCAGTTTTGGTGTTTTCTTTGAAATAAACTAGAATAAGTATCTGGAGGACAGCTCAATGAGGCCATTGTGTGTGAAATATGCTGCTTTCATTGATCATCACACACGCACGCACGCACGCACGCACGCACGCACGCACGCACGCACGCACGCACGCACGCACGCACGCACGCACACACACACACACACACACACACACACACACACACACCGCAGGGTAAATATCTGCTGGGAAAGTACTTCTGTTTGCTTTGGGAATGAACTCATCATTAAGCTATGAGGAGATTCCACATTTATCATCCTCGCTCAGCTCTCTGCACGCTTTTGTCCTTGTCGTTTGCCAGAAAACACTGCAATAACATGACTTTATGATTGATGCGCTTCACGGCATTGACAGATATTAAACTGAACAACAGCACAGTGTAGGATTGCTGTAAAATCAAATCAAAGCCGCTTCAAATTTGATCAATTATTATTTCATATTTATCATTTTTTAATTCAAATGAATCTACTTCTGCTTGAGTTATTAGTGTAGTTGTTAATTGCTTTATTACACGCGTCTCACTCTGGAATAATTCATCACACGCTTCTGCCAGAGCTTTGATGAGGAGTACAAATATTTTCTTTGGTACGCATGATTCAGTGAAACGAGAATGTTCTTTGCTCTACTTTACTTGATGTTTATGTGTTTGACTGGGTTTTTTATTAAGTTTTACAGTGTTTAAACACATCAGACTCACTGTCATAGGAATAAACTACAGTATTTAAAAATATATAAGGACTGTTTGTATTGTTTTGTGAAATACTGCAGAGCTTATTATAAGTAATTAGGTAATTTGGCGAATAAAAAAAAAAAAAAAAAAAATAAATAAATAAATAAATAGGCGGCACGATGGCTCAGCGGTGAGCACTGTGGCCTCATAGCAAGAAGGTCGCTGGTTTGAGTCCCGACTGGGTCAGTTGGTGTTTCTGTGTGGAGTTTGCATGTTCTCCCCGTGTTGACGTGGGTTTCCTCCGGGTGCTCCGGTTTCCCCCACAGTCCAAACACATGCGCTATAGGGGAATTGGGTAGGCTAAATTGTCCGTAGTGTATGAGTGTGTGTGTGAACATGTGTATGGGTGTTTCCCAGTGATGGGTTCCAGCTGGAAGGGCATCTGCTGCGTAAAACATATGCTGGATAAGTTGGCGGTTCATTCCGCTGTGGCGACCCCTGATTAATAAAGGGACTAAGCTGAAGGAAAATGAATGAATGAATTGAGCATAAAGCAATTAAGTTGATCCCCCAAAATGTCTAAAATAATATTTGTAATTCATTCATTCATTTTCTTTTCGGCTTAGTCCCTTTATTAATTTGGGGCCGCCACAGTGGAATGAACCGCCAACTTATCCAGCACATGTTTTACGCAGTGGATGCCCTTCCAGCTGCAACCCATCACTGGGAAACATCCATACACACATCCACACACACACTCATACAGTACACTATGGACAATTTAGCCTACCCAATTCCCCTATAGCGCATGTGTTTGGACTGTGGGGGAAACCAGAGCACCCGGAGGAAACCCACGCCAACACGGGGAGAACATGCAAACTCCACACAGAACCACCCAGAACTGACCCAGCCGGGACTCGAACCAGCGACCTTCTTGTTGTGAGGTGATTGTGCTACCCACTGCGCCACCGTGCTGGCTCTATTTGTAAATCTAATAATTATTATCCTCTTGAGGAAATTATTATATTTTTGTATTTGCAGTGTGTGTGTGTGTGTGTGTGTCTGCATGCGTGCATGTGTGTGATTGTCTTTTGTGTGCATGTATATCTGTGTGCATGTGTGAGTGTGTGTGACAGTGAGGACAGTGTATGTGTGTGTGCATGAAAGTGTGTGTGTGTTAGCATGTGTGTGTGTGTGTGTGTGTGTGTGTGTGTGTGTGTGTGTGTGTGTGTGTGTGTGTGTGTGTGTGTGTGTGTGTGTGCAGGCTCTCCTCTTAAAGCTGCTGAAGTGAAGCAGATTGAAGACTAATTGGCCTTCAGCTCCTGCAGCTCCGGCTGAATAACCCACGCATGGGAAACTGTCTGGACTCACTGGTGTGTGTGTGTGTGTGTGTGTGTGTATATGTGTGTGTGCGCACTAGCCAGTCTGAGAGAAAAACAGGAATAAAAGAGTGCAATAATTGAAGGAATTCTGCAGAGATTTAGTGCATAAAGACTTAAAGACTTACGATAGAAATCCTCGTTTAAGATCTGCAATCAGACACTGGAGATGAACTCTCTGCTTCCCAGAGATGAAGACAGCTAAAGAGCTTCACTTCACTAAAGTTTTAAAGTTTTTTTACTTTACAAAAGTAAAGCAGAGAGAAAAAAGAGAAAAGAAACAGAAAATAAAATAAAATAAAAAAGAAACAGAAGAAAAGAAAAGAGAACAGAAAAAACAAGGCTCTAAAAACTACAGCTTGAAGTATAAAAACTCAACTAATTAAAATCATCTAAAATATCTGAATTTTAGAACTGACACCATTTGAACGGAGTAAAAATAATATATTAATTAATAATACACAAATAACTCTTTTAAAATTGTGAGAAAAATACCTTTTAAAATAATCATGTTCAAGACACCAGTCTGAGATGATCGGCGCTTTATGACATGGTGTGTTATCCTGCTGGAAGTAGCCATCAGAAGATGGAGACACTGTGCTCATAAAGGGATGGACATGGTCAGCAACAATACTCAGGTAGGCTGTGGCGTTGACACCATGCTCAATTGGTACTAATGGACCCAAAGTGTGCCAAGAAAATCTCCCCCACACCATTACACCACCACCACCAGCCTGAACCGCTGATACAAGGCAGGATGATCCATGCTTTCATGTTGTTGAGGCCAAATTCTGACCCGACCATCCGAATGTGGCAGCAGAAATGGAGACTCATCAGACCAGGCAACGTTTCTCCAATCTTCTCTTGTCCAGTTTTGGTGAGCCTGTGTGAATTGTAGCCTCAGTTTCCTGTTCTTAGCTGACAGGAGTGGCACCCGGTGTGGTCTTCTTCTGCTGTAGCCCATCCGCCTCAAGGTTGGACGTGTTGTGTGTTCAGAGATGCTCTTCTGCAGACCTCGGTTGTAACGAGTGCTTATTTGAGTTACTGCTGCCTTTCTATCAGCTGGAACCAGTCTGGCCATTCTCCTCTGACCTCTGGCATCAACAAGGCATTTGCGCCCACAGAACTGCCGCTCACTGGATATTTCCTCTTTGTCGGACCATTCTCTGTAAACCCTAGAGATGGTTGTGCGTGAAAATCCCAGTAGATCAGCAGTTTCTGAAATACTCAGAGCAGCCCGTCTGGCACCAACAACCATGCCACGTTCAAAGTCACTTAAATCCCCTTTCTTCCCCATTCTGATGCTCGCTTTGACCTGCAGCAGATCGTCTTGACCATGTCTACATGTCTAAATGCATTGAGTTGCTGCCCTGTGATTGGCTGATTAGACATTTGTCTTAACGAGCAGCTTGACAGGTGTACCTAATAAAGTGGCCGGCGAGTGTTTTTTGATCTAGAAATTTCGTTTGTGTGTGTGTGTGTGTGTGTGTGTGTGCATGCATGCTTGCTTGTGGGTGTGCATGTGTGTGTGTGTGTCATTAGCCCATGTCTGCCATTGTGTCTCCCACCCGCTGACGACACACATGTGGCTCTCATGGGTGTGTATGTGTGATTTTTCACCAAAAGTCCCCAAAACTCACACAATCAGTGGTTATGAAGAATGAAGTTACTCTAGTTTCTGTTCTATGTTGCATCTGGAAGAATGGAAGGCGGGACTTCAGGCAAATGTGGGCGGGACTTGATTCTCTACATTGGTGAATTGATTGGATGCTTGTGTTTTGCTATTGGTGGACCTCATCTGATTGAGCTATACGCCGTCCTCCAGGTTTACAACAAACAAACAAACAAACAAACGAACGCGAGAATAAACCCGGAGCCGGCGCTGATGGAAGATCCCTGCGGCTCTCCAGAGTCTGACTCAAACTCTGTCAGGAGTAATTACAGCTCGCAAGGCAAGAGCAAGACATTTGTGGAGTAATTGTGTCCACACCCTTTCCTTCAGCAGGGGCTGCATTCCTGTATCAGCAGCCCTCCATACCAGCACACACACACACACACACACACACACATGATTATATACACACATACACTCACATGTGCACACACATAAATGCACACACCCACATGCACACATACACACTCACATGCACGCATATACACACACATAAATGCACACACTCACATGTACGCACACATACACACATATATGCATGCACGCTCACATGCACGCACATACGTACATACATATACACACATAAATGCACACACTCATACATGCACACACTCACATGTACGCACACATACACACATATATGCATGCACGCTCACATGCACGCACATACGTACATACATATACACACATAAATGCACACACTCACACACACATGCACACACAAACACACACGTCACACACCTGTACATGCACAAATTAACATGCATGCATTCACGCAGATATTTATGCACACAAACACACATGCATATATGGACATATACACACACTCACACACACACATGCACACACACACACACACACACACGTCACACACCTGTACATGCACAAATTAACATGCATGCATTCACGCAGATATTTATGCACACAAACACACATGCATATATGGACATATACACACATACACACACACACGTAAATACACACAACCATATATGCACACACTCATAAATATCACACACATTCACTCACACACATTAATGTGCATGCATCCACACACATGCAAGCACACGCACACACACACACACACACATACATGCACACAGTCACACACGCACATTGCACAAACGCGCACACACAGTCAAACGTACGCATGCATATATGCACACAAGCATACACATGCATAATCACACACAAGCATATATGCACATGCACACACACACATACAGTCCCGTGCATGTGTGCATATACACACACAAACACACACAGTCACACACTCACATGCATACATGCAAACGTGCATAGATGCACACACACACGCACATGCACACACGCACACGCACACATGCAAACGTGCATAGATGCGCGCACACACACACACACACACACACGCACACACACACACACACACACACACACACACACACACACACACACACACACACACACACACACATGCACACACTCACACACACGCACACACTCACACATATGCACACACTCACAGGGAAGCACACATACAAAACAGTCAGTATAATCAAGATAAGACCTGAAAAGGTTGATTAGGATAAAACTTAAAACACACGAGGTTGAAGGTTTGATCAACTTTGCCAAAATGGCTTTTCCTAAAAATACAAACATAAATAAAAGATTCACAGAGTCAGATATGAGAACTGTAAGGAGCAGGGGCAGCTCTGAACACTGCATTACAGGAAATAAAGTTGCATATTCTGAGAAAAAAAGCCAGAATTGCAAAAAAAAACCAAAGTCAGAATCCAACAAAACTAAACAAAAGGTCAGCAAACAAGTGTGTGTTTTTCGGTCTCTGTCCATTATTGCATCCTGTAGTATCTGGACGCAGCCTTGATGATGCAAGCTGAGACTGCATATGTCAGAGATGCAACATCAGACACAATGACCACAAAGGAGCTAGTGATGTCACTGTGAGGGGCGTGGTTAGAGGTGGGGTTAGGTGAGCGCATTAAAAAGCATTGCATGCAGCTCAGATTAGGCTTGGGTGGTAATAATACGGTAATATGGTATATCGGGGGACCTAAAAATAGCAACAGTATTAGTTTCAGTACCATTATAGCATCATAAAAACAATGCCCTTATATAGGAGACAAGGATTAAATATTAAATATAATTTATTTAATGCCTAAAAATGACGACGCAGTGGCGCAGTAGGTAGCGCTGTCGCCTCACAGCAAGAAGGTCGCTGGTTCGAGCTGGGTCACTTGCCGTTTCTGTGTGGAGTTTGCATGTTCTCCCTGTGTTCTCGTGGGTTTCCTCCGGGTGCTTCGGTTTCCCCCACAGTCCAACGACATGCGGTACAGATGAATTGGGTAAGCTAAATTGTCCGTAGTGTATGAGTGTGAATGAGTGTGTATGTGGATGTTTCCCAGAGATGGGTTGCGGCTGGAAGGGCATCTGCTGCGTAAAAACGTGCTGGATAAGTTGGCGGTTCATTCTGCTGTGGCGACCCTGAATTAATAAAGGGACTAAGCCGAAAAGAAAACGAATGAATCAATAATGCCTAAACATGAGTATGCGTGGTTGTCATCATGGGGAAAGATGGCGAGTTGCGCACCAAGTGACCTGGTCTGGAAAAAGATCACAACTTCTGCAGTTCGGCAGTATTTCATATTTTGACCAAATGAGAAGGGAGAGGTGGTACATACAGACGAGGCAATTTGAAAAATGTGCAACAAAAAGGTGACGCTGTCTGAACCTTACGTCATCATTTTTGTATTCTGCACGGTAATACCGTATACCGGGGTAAAATAAGGAGGAGGTTTGACAGTATCTAAATTTAGAGACCACCCAAGATTCAATAGGCAGATTCAACAGACCCCCTTCACTGCATCTCCCAACCTAGACTGCTCATTTCTTTTCCTTTGGATTTTGAGCTGTTTGCATCAATATTTCTCAGTATTACTTACTTACTTACTCCCAGGGCTGTTAATATTGAAGTTCATATTTAGCTGCACCATGTTGGTGTTTCATAGCATTTGATTTTTATGAGGTGGGTCGTTAGCCCAGCGCTCAAAACCAGAGCACCCGGAGGAAACCCATGCTAACACAGGGAGAACATGCAAACTTCACACAGAAATGCCAAATGACCCAGCCAGGAACCAGTGACCTTCTTGCTGTGAGCACTAACCACTGAGCCACCGTGCCATCCCACTTCTTCGTTTGGTAACACTTTATTTTGATGGTCCATTTGAGTATTAGTAGACTGTCTGCTTAATATCTGTTGATATTGACGTTTAACAGTCCTTCAACAGACATTTAACTGACTATAAGAAACTTTGCAAGTACATGTCAACTTACACTAACCCCAACCCTAACCCCAACCTAACAGTCTACTTATAATCTAATGAAAATTAGTTGACATGTAGATGCAATGTAACTTATATTCAACAAACGGACCATCAAAATAAAGTGTGACCCTTAGTTTTAATAGAAATAAATCCACAAATCAATCATTTCTCTAATTCCAAACTCATATCAATGCAATGCATTCTGGGATTTGTATTAGTGTCACCTAAATCGTAGCAGAGTCTGATGATTTAACATCTGAAGCAGACTCAACATCAACACTGTCTGCGTTTCATGACTTGTTTACAAACCGCTTTGGTATAAATGTCAGAGATCTGCGCTTCACACTGCGATGGTTTTGCTCATGAGTGTAATTATTGTGATACATAAAGCAGCAGCAGTGAGTTCAGAAGCGCTTCATAAATATGGGCAGCAGGATCTTTTCATCTGCTCCTCCATGCAGTGCCAACCGCAGTAAAATCTCATCCGCTCCAGGAAAACGTCTGGAATGACAGACTGCAGATTCGGCTGTAATTCTGCTCCAGATGATGAGGAGGATCAAACCGGGCCGGTAAATAATAACCATCCCGCCGGCACCACCATCACAACAGCGTCTCTTCTGTGTCCACACATTTACTTTAGTTTATTTTGTTCACAGAGTCAATGCACACTAGTCAACATTATTGTAGAATCTGCAAGAATGGCTATTTGCCATCTGTAGACCCTTGACAGAATGTTAAAAAGTCACACCTGAAAAGAGAAGCATAATAACACAAAATACACTAGAATATATATATACACAGTTGAAGTCAGAATTACAGAATTATTCGCCCCCCTGTTTATTTTTTTCCCCAATTTCTGTTTAACGGAGAGCAGATATTTTCAGCACATAATAGTTTTAATAACTCATCTCTAATAACTGATTTATTTTCTCTTTGTCATGATGACAGTAAATAATATTAGACTAGATATTCTTCAAGACACTTCTATACAGCTTAAAGTGACATTTAAAGGCTTAACTAGGTTAATTAGGTTAACTAGGCAGGTTCAAGAGTTCGCCCTTGCTGATGATTGGTTATAATGCGTATTTGGCATGCTGTCCCGGGAGAGAGCTCTGAGCTCTTGAGATCCTTGAGCCCGGGGCTCCCTCCCGTTGCAGGGCAAGAGGGGAGTCTGAGCTCAGGTAGGTCTCGAGAGCTCCCCCTGCTTGATAATGGTAAATGTAGATTGTAAGAGCTATAGAGAGTGTATATGAATTCAAGCTTGTCTATGATGTCGATTTAGTTTTGTCAATTTACTTATGTTACATGTTTTTGGTCTGTGGGAGGAAACCGGAGAGCCCGGGGAAAACCCACGCAAACACGGGGAGAACGTGCAAACTCCACACAGAAATGCCGACTTGGCTAGGTAAGATCTGAGCCAGTGACATTCTTTCTGTGAGGCAATGATGCTAACCATTGGGCCTCCGTGCTGCCCTGACAAGAAAAGGGGAGGTGTAGGGGAGGAAGGGGGGATTCTTCAAGACGAAGATGGCTAAGGTAAGATACTCGGGTTATTTATAGTGATTAGGAATCTTCCGATTGGTGGATCGTGCATTAGCTAACGAGGATCAGCTGCTATCAATCATAAGCGTGTGCTCCTCTCGAAATTAGTTTATAAATAAACTTCACTTAGGGTAATTAGGCAAGTTATTGTATAACGATGGTTTGTTCTGTAGACTATCAGAAAAAAAATATAGCTTAAAGGGGCTAATAATAATGACCATAAAATGAGTTTTAGAAAATTAAAAACAGCTTTTATTCTAGGCGAAATTAATCAAATAAGACTTTCTCCAGAAGAAAAAATACTATCAGACATACTTTGAAAATTTCCTTGCTCTGTTAAACATCATTTGGGAAATATTTAAAAAAGAAACGGAAATTCAAAGGGGGGCGAATAATTCTGACCTCAACTGTACGTATATAGTTGAGGTCAATTTTAATGTAAGTGAAATTGAATAATTAGAGTATATTTTATTTGTGTGTTCTTAACACAATGCACTTAAATATTCTCTATATCTAACTCTCTTGTATAGCACTATAGTCAATACTGGGTTGTTTTTTTAAATGTGCGTATATATAAATATGAATACAAATGAATGAATATGGACAAATATGAACAAATGTATGAATGAATATGAATGTATGAAAAGAAAATAATGAATATGAATGAATGAATAAACAAATGAAAATGAATGAATAAGTGAATATGAATATAAATAAATGAATGAAAATAAATGAATGAGCAAATGAATATGAATGAACAAAGAATATGAATGAATTAATTAATATGAATGAATGAACAAATTAATATGAATGAATAAACGAATAAGAGCAAATAAATAAATGAACAAATGAATATAAATGAATAAGCAAATGAATATGAATAAATTAATAAACAAATTAATTTGAATCAATGAATATGAATGAACAAATGAATATAAATGAATGAACAAATTAATATGAATGAGTGAATGAAAATGAATGAGCAAATAGATAAATGAACAAATGAACATATGACTGAGCAAATGAATATGAATAAATGAATAAACAAATTTATTTAAATGAATGAATTTAAATGAACAAATGAATATGAATGAATGAACAAATTAATATGAATGAATAAATGAAAATGAATGAGCAAATAAATAAATGAACAAATGAATATAAAAAAATCAGCAAATGAATATAAATGAATATGAATGAACTAATGAATATAAATGAACGAGCAAATGAATATGAATGAATGAGTGAATGAACAAATTAATGAGCAAATGAACATGAATAAGCAAATTATAATGAGTGAATGAATAAACAAATAAATATAAATGAATGAGCAAATGAATATGAATGAATATGAATGAATCAGCAAATGAATATGAATGAATGAGCAAATGAATATAAATGAATGAGTGAATGAACAAATTAATGAGCAAATGAACATGAATAAGCAAATTATTATGTGTGAATGAATAAACAAATAAATATAAATGAATGAGCAAATGAATATGAATGAATATGAATGAACGAATGAATATGAATGAATGAGCAAATGAATATGAATGAATGAGCAAATGAATATACATGAATCAGCAAATGAATATACATGAATATGAATGAACGAATTAATATGAATGAATGAGCAAATGAATATGAATGAATAAGCAAATGAATATACATGAATCAGCAAATGAATATACATGAATATGAATGAACGAATTAATATGAATGAATGAGCAAATGAATATGAATGAATGAGCAAATGAATACAAATGAATATGAATGAACGAATAAATATGAATGAATGAGCAAATGAATATGAATGAATATGAATGAATGAATGAATGAATGAATGAATGAATGAATGAATGAGCAAATGAATATAAATGAATGACTGAAAGACTGAACAAACGACTGAACGCTCTCTTCAATATCCTTATCCATTATCTGTGAATATCCTATAAGCTGCTGTCTGGAGCACTCCCTGTTTCTCTTGCACATACAGATGCATTTTCAGTTCCTCTGAGCAGCTCTTAACTCCACATAAAGTCTGACTCCCCTGTTTACTTTGACTCCACTTTAAAGGCAGGACTCGAACTCAGATCTTATCTGATGCTTTTGAAGTTTACTGTTTGGATTCGGCCATACAGAGAGATGGAAAACATCTGCGAAGATCTGATCTCAGTGCAGCGCTGCCATAAAAATCTCATTTAATGCTGCTTGTTTGTTTCACGGGCAAATTTATGGCATTTGATTACATAATGCACATTTACAACAGAAGCATGAGGGGGAAACCCGAGGAAATGTCAGATTGTTTCTCGCTGGTGTTGGCACGGTTAGATACAGGAGTTGCACTTCTTGTAAATACGCAAGTAAGTACAGCACTTTAGTCAACCCTGGTTTGTTTTTTAAATGTGTTTTGTGAATGTATGAATGAATGAATGAATGAATGAATGAATGAATGAATGAATGAATATCTTAATGCACTTTATTCTTCTGTATGTAAGTCACTTGTATTTCACTGGTCAATCTTAAGTTGTTTTTTAAATGTGCTTAATAAACGAATGAATGAATGAATGAATGAATAAATAATTAAATAAATAAATAGGATAATGCATTTTATTCTTCTGTATGCAAGTCACTTGTACAGCCTTTTGGTCATCCGTGGGTTATTTTTTGAATGTGCTTTATACATAAATGAGTGAATGAATGAATGAATGAATGAAGAAATGAATGAATGGCATAATGCACTTTATTCTTCTGTATCCAAGTCGCTTTTATAAAACTTTGATCCACTCTGGGTTGCATTTAAATAAACTGTGTACATGAACGAATGAATGAATGAATGAATGAATGAATGAATAGCATAATGCACTTTATTCTTCTCTTTCTAAATCAATTGTACAGCCTTTGGTGAACCCAGGTTTTTCATGGGCTTTATATATGAATGAATGAATGAACAATTGAACGATTGAACAAATGAATGAATGAATGAATGAATGAATGAATAGCATAATGCACTTTATTCTTCTCTTTCTAAATCAATTATACAGCCTTTGGTGAACCCAGGTTTTTTATGGGCTTTATACATGAATGAATGAATGAACGATTGAACAAATGAATGAATGAATGAATGAATGAATAAATGAATGGCATAATAAACTTTATTTTTCTGTATTTATTTTACATCACTTTGGTCAACCCTGGGTGTGTTTTATAAACAAATGAGTAAGTGACTGAATGAATGCATGAATGAAAAAATAGCATATTGCACTTTATTATTCTGTATCTAAGTCACTTATAAAACACTTTGATCAACCCTGGGTTGCTTTTTAAATGTGTCTTATAAATGAATGCATGGATGAATGAATGAATGAATTAATTAATAAAAAACATACTGCACTTTATTTTTCTGTACCAAGTCACTTTTATAACACTTTGGTCAACTCTGGGATGCAATTAAATAAACTGTATAAATGATTGAATGAATAAATGAGTGAATGGCATAATGAACCCTACTTTTCTGTATTTAAGTCGCTTTTACATTACTTTGATCAACCCTGGGTTGCTTTTTAAATGTGCCTTATAAATGAATGAATTTATGAAAAACATACTGCACTTTATTTTTCTGTACCAAGTCACCTTTATAACACTTTGGTCAACTCTGGGATGCAATTAAATAAACTGTATAAATGATTGAATGAATGAATGAATATGAACGAATGAATATGAATGAATGAGCAAATGAATATGAATGAATTTGCAAATGAATATGAATGAATCAGCAATTGAATATGAGTGAATGGCATAATGAAGCCTATTTTTCTGTATTTAAGTCACTTTTACATCACTTTGATCAACCCTGGGTTGCTTTTTAAATGTGCCTTATAAATGAATGAATGAATGAATTTATGAAAAACATACTGCACTTTATTTTTTTGTACCAAGTCACCTTTATAACACTTTGGTCAACTCTGGGATGCAATTAAATAAACTGTATAAATGATTGAATGAATGAATGAATGAATGAGTGAATGGCATTATGACCTTTATTTTTCTGTATTTAACTCACTTGTACAGCACTTTGGTCAACCCTGGGTTGTTTTTAAATGTGCTTTATAAACAAATGAGCAAGTAAATGAATGAATGAATGAAAAAATAGCATATTGCACTTTATTATTCTGTATCTAAGTCACTTATAAAACACTTTGATCAACGCTTTTTAAATGTGCATAAATAAATAAATAAATGGAAACTCAAAATAAAACTCTAATTTAATGCTGTTTGTTTGTTTGTTTCACGGGAAATTTATGGCATTTGATTACATAATGCACATTTACAGCAGAAGCATGAGGTGGAAACCAGAGGAAATGTCAGATTGTTTTGTTGGCAGGGTTAGATACAGGGGTTGTTTGAGCTGAAAGGGTGGCACCTCATCTGCTCGTTTCTCAATCTTCTGTTGCCGCAGGGCCTTCAAACACATTGTTTGGTTTATTAAAGAAGTGTCTACAAGCCAGGATAGATAAATACATCACCAAAACGCCTGGCAGACAGAGCATGTGCTTCTCATTATTGTCAAATGGGATTTTATGGGCTTTAATATTACATAACACTGCATATTGAGTGTGAGTGTGTGTAAATGTAGTCATGCATATGAGCGAGTGATTTTTAAATATCACCATGTCTTCATCTAAAGATGTGAATTAGAATTATGCACAAAACTGGTGTACTGAATAAAACATGTGTGAATAACGCAGCACTTTCATCAGTCAAAGAGAAGAAAGCCCTGCTGCTCCTGCACAGATATCACTGAGAGAAGTGGAGTCTGCGGTACTGTTGGGATTCTCCACTGTGGTGTTTGTTCTCCTCTAATAAATGAGTTGCGCCTCAGAAGACGAAGACGAAATGCAATGAACGCGGTGGCTTTTGGAGGCATGAGACGGGAGCGCAGACAGATGCTCAAGACTGCTGTCTGTTACTGCAATTAGTTAACTTTTTATTCTATCTTATGTTTCATATTCTTATTGTTTTATTGCATCTTTTTATTGTTGTGCTGTTTTGCTTGCCTTATATTGTTAGTATTCTAAATTGTGACGCTTTGAGTTTAAGAAAAGGGCATCACAAATAAAGTTTATTATTATTATTATCATCATCATCTTCTTCTTCTTCTTATTATTATTATTATAACCTTTATTTGACCAGGAAAGACACATTGAGATTAAAAATCTCTTTTACAAGAGCATCCTGGGTTTAAGTATGGCGGTGCTGGTTAAACTGCATCAGCAGCCAGTTGAGCAGGCTTGTATATCAGCATTTATATCAGACACCACTACCATTGAAACCAGTTAAAGTGGTTGAAATGTTTTTAGGAGAGACCTTATGAGAAAAATAAGGCTCAGGACTGTTTTAATTTTGACGTTTTATTATATGAGAGAAATGGGCTCAGGACACATTGCAGGTCATTCATTCATTCATTCATTTTCTTTTCGGCTTAGTCCCTTTATTAATCCGGGGTCACCACAGCGGAATGAACCGCCAACTTATCCAGTTTTATGCAGCAGATGCCCTTCCAGCCGCAAATCATCTCTGCCAAACATCCACACACACTCATACATACTCATACACTACGGACAATTTAGCCTCTTTGGACTTTGGGGGAAACCGGAGCACCCGGAGGAAACCCATGCGAACGCAGTGAGAACATGCAAACTCCACACAGAAACGCCAACTGACCCAGCCGAGGCTCGAACCAGCGACCTTCTTGCTGTGAGGCAACATCACTACCTACTGCGCCACTGCGTCGCCACATTGCAGGTCAAAAGGTCATAAATTAAAATGCGGCGGCTGTATTTAAAATCTCAGAGAGCATGGATTCAGTGGCTCCCCGCTCTCTCTCGATTCCCCGTTTTTTAATACTTTGTGGAGATATTGTTGCTTTGTGGAGATATTTTGTGAAGTTGTACATTCTAACCGGAGAAACCCGGTTTTCTGTCTCGCTGTCTGGCCTGGAGCATGGTAGGGAGGTTTGGTGCCTTTTGTTTATTATTTTTGTTTTTTGTTGTTAGTATAGGGAGGTAAGTTTCTGTATTTTATTTTATTATCTATTTTCCAGGGAAGTTTGCTCTAATTTAGTTACAGTTGCAATCAGAATTATTCAACCCCCTGATTTATTCGCCCCCCTGTTTATTTTTTTCCCCAATTTCTGTTTAACGGAGAGAAAATATTTCAACATATTTCTAATCATAATAGCTTTAATAACTCATCTCTAATAACTGATTTATTTTCTCTTTGTCATGATGACAGTAAATAATATTAGACTAGATATTCTTCAAGACACTTCTATACAGCTTAAAGTGACATTTAAAGCCTTAACTAGGTTAATTAGGGTAACTAGGCAGGTTAGGGTAATTAGGCAAGTTATTGTATAATGATGGTTTGTTCTGTAGACTATCGAAAATATATAGCTTAAAGGGGCTAATAATATTGACCTTAAAATGGGTTTTAAAAAATTAAAAACTGCTTTCATTCTATCCGAAATAAAACAAATAAGACTTTCTCCAGAAGAAAAAATATTATCAGACATACTGTGAAAATTTCCTTGCTCTGTTAAACATCATTTGGGAAATATTTAAAAAAGAAAAAAAAAATTCAAAGGAGGTTCAATAATTCTGATTGCAACTGTACTTTTGTTTATTGTCATTTATTTTGGCTGAACCCCTCCGGATGTTATTTTTGCTCCTTATTTTCTGTATATAAATAAATCCTATTTTCTTGTTAATTCTCAGTGGTTTATATTTGTATCCCTGTTAACTTGTTATGTTTTGGTTAAACCTCTTTTTGATTAAGGATTTTTAATTTAATTCGTAACAGTATTACATCATCAGGGTGTCTGCAGGGTCTTAAAAAGAATTATTATTATTATTATAACTTTTATTTTACCAGGAAAGACACATCGAGATTAAAAATCGTCCTGGCCAAGATTAGGCTGTACACATGTCACATGGGTCTAACAAACAACAAACAAAAAACATTTAACAGTTAACATGAATCACACTGACAAACTATTCAAACATCTACAAGCCTGTTTTTTAAATCATTTATAGTCTTTTTAAAAGCATTAAGTGAAATCAACTCTTTAAACTGCAACTTATTTGCAGATTATTCCATGCAGAATAAAATTATTTAAAAGCCTTTTTTCCCATTTCAGTCCGCACTTTAGGAACAGACAGTAAATAAATGTGTGACGAAGGCCATAGTTAAGAACAGGCTTTTTACAAATGTAATTCTCTAGATTTGATGCAAACCCAGTATAGATTTGTAAACAAGGATATGCCAATGCTTGAGCCAACGAATGGACAAAGCAGACCTACCCTAGTATACAGCACACAATGATGAGTAATGCCGAGTACAGACTGCATGATTTTAGCCCCGATTTTGACTCGGCGACAGTTTTTTGAGAAATCGCCGTCAAATGCCTGAAATCACAGGTAAATCGGTGCTCGTGCACGTGAGTGACAATCACACAGTATGAACTATCAAAGACACGATCTGAGAGACTCGCCGATGAGTCGCCGATGCCCGTGAGATATTTGGCATGCTAAATATCTGGAGCTGTCGGCGATTCAAATCATGCTGTGTAAAATGTGTTGTGACTGAAAATAACGTCAACGATCACCTACAGCCAGTGAGAGAGCAGCATTCACTACTGGGTGAATGAGGTGAATGAATGAGCCCCCACATGCTCCGCTCGTTCTACACCTGCACTGTGGAGAGCATCCTGACTGGCTGCATCACCACCTGGTATGGAAACAGCACCAGCAGCAATCGCAAAGGTCTACATAGAATTGTGCGAACTGCTGGACGCGTAGTAGGAGGTGAGCTTCCCTCTCTCCAGGGCATCTATACCAGGAGGTGCATGAGGAAAGCCAAGAGAATCATCAGCGACTCCAGCCACCTAAGCCATAGACTTTTCTCTCTGCTACCCTCAGGCAGACGGTTCCGCAGCATCCGGTCACGCACCAGCCGACTGAAGGAAAGTTTCTTCCCTCAGACTATCAGGCTGATGAACACTTAACACACCCCACACAAACTCCTCCATACCCCGCACTGCACACCATCAAGATGTAGCATGCACTGCACTTTAACCAATCCATACTTAAAACAATACTGCCTACAACTATGTGTACACCTATCCATCGTACGTATCGCTGTCAACATTGCCAATTTTACATCGTCTCGTTTTTTTTTTTTTTGTGAGTATGTTGTTGTATTTTGCACTGTCTGTATTTTGCACTGTCTGTATTTTGCACTATCTGTATTTTGCACTGTCTGGAGCCAGCACCTAAGTTTTTCACTCATCATAGCACACGTGCTGCTGATGATGTGACAATAAAAGTGATTTGATTTTTGATTTGGGTACCTGCAGGCCAGCGGGAGCTTGGGGGAGAAGTTAAAAGCGCTCATTTTCAGATTATTTGGACCCAAGAAATTGAGGAAAAACTCCTGGATATTTGGCAGGAGCGCTGTGTCTGTTTGACGTGTCATCTGAGCAATACGCACAACCGGGTCGAAAAATCAAAAAAAGTTCAAGAGAAATTGCTTCCTTCAAAGCCAGGTGAGCAAAATAAGCACATTTTCTACCCCACTAAAGGCGTCTTTCTCATTATGTAGTTAATAACAAGATATATATTACGTGACCTCCATGTTTCCATGTCTTCTCACTTGTGTTTGGTTGTGAAACGTAATTTGGACAAAGTTGTCGGCGATTCTTCCTATTTTAAAGTCATGCAGTGTGAACCACCCTGTCGCCGATACATCTTGCAGTGTAAACAAAGCACCGACGGAACACTATAGCCCAGATAGTCATGCAGTGTGAAAACATCCGTGACACGACTACTTTGAAAATCATGCAGTCTGAACATAAGGGATTTAATATTAGATATAAATCTTAGGGCTTACTCACACTATGCTATCCGAACCGTGCCCAGGCCCGTTTCCCGGATCGTTTGAGGTGTGTGAGTGCTCTGAATCGGGCTCAGGCACGGTACACTTGGCCGGCCCTGGCCCGGTTGGAAGAGGTGGGCCAGAGCGCGGTTCACTTAGACTCAGGCGCGGTACGCTTACAGTGTGAGTGCAAGCGTGCCTAAGCCCGAAACTGAAAGCGAGACGTGACTTTTAAGGGACTGTATCATATGCATTAATTAATCATTCGTACTGTTCAATGAACGCAAACTGTCGTAGATTATTAAAGACGCAAACCCCTCACTGCACCACAGCTGCGCCTTCAGCAAACCTCCTAATTCCTGCAGCACGAGGACTTTACAATTGTTTATGAGCGTCAAAAGCGGCTGATCTGTTTGGCGAAATATCAGACTGCGTGTCACCGCATATCAAACGACTTAAACGATATAACTAAAGAAATCTCCACTGTGCTGAGCGAGAGCGCTTACTGAGGAGCGCATCATCGATGACGTAAGAGCGCCCAGGCCCGAATGTAATGTGAGTGCGGGCCGTCGGGGGAGACGGGAGGGGGGGACAAGCGTGCTTTGGCCCGGTTCAAGGCAACTGTACATAGTGTGAGTACGGCCTTAGTGCACCATGGTAAACAGTATCCAATGCATGCAGACTCTGAGATGAAGCATGCATATAGATAACATCACCGTAGTCCAATATCGACATAAATGTTGCATTAACCAGCTTCTTTTTAGCATCAAAAGAAAGGCAGTTCTTAATTCTAGAATAAAAGCCTAAAATCACTTTAAATTTTTTCACCAATTGCTGAATGTGAGAACTAAAAGAGAGTGTATCATCAATTAAAATACCAAGATATTTGTACTGGGACGCCAATTCTAGCTCTGCACCATGAGTAGTGATAGAACCTGGCTTTTGCTTAGTTTGTTTTGAATTTGAAAATAGCCTAAGTTTTGCTTTATCGGCATTTAAAATTAATTTTAACTCAGATAAATTATGTTGAAGTACATTAAAAGCAATCTGTAGTTGAGAAAGGGCCAGATTGGGTGTAGATGCAGCTGTGTATATGACTGTATCATCAGCTTAATAATGACAATTTGCATTTTTGATATTTGCAAATTCTTGCCATTCTCATTAAGCATTTTCTAATGTAATATTCCAAATGAAAACAAATAGGAGGATGTCATTGCGACGCGGTGGAGAAGTAGGTAGTGCTGTCGCCTCACAGCAAGAAGGTTGCTGGTTCGAGCCTCGGCTGGGTCAGTTGGTGTTTCTGTGTGGAGTTTGCATGTTCTCCCTGTGTTTGTGTGGGTTTCCTCCGGGTGCTCCGGTTTCCCCCACAGTCCAAACACATGCGGTACAGGTGAATTGGGTAGGCTAAATTGTCCGTAGTGTATGAGTGTGAATGAGTGTGTATGGATGTTTCCCTGAGATGGGTTGCAGCTGGAAGGGCTTCCGCTGAGTAAAACATGTGCTGGATAAGTTGGCGGTTCATTCCGCGGTGGCGACCCCAGATTAATAAAGGGACTATGCTGAAAGAAAATGAATGAATGAATGGATGATGTCAATATAGCTCCTGACATCCTCAAACCCTCATAATAAACAAGCTTTCAAATGTGCTCAGTTGATTTTCTGTGTGTGTTTTGCTGCTCTCTGACTTTACATGCATCACAAAGTATTAATATTTCATCAGTCATATGAAGGATTCTCAGGCCGGATTCCTCCGCCGTCATTAGGAAAGGAATTCTGCTTCCTAAAGAAGGAAAAAGCTTGTAAATGTCTGGGGGTGTAATAGGATCCGTGTGAAATGTGTGCGAGACAAAGCCTGACAGAAACCACAGGCCTGCTGGTGCCCTGCTGTACACGGACTCAAAAACACTCCAATATAGACGCCAGACGGTCATTTAATTACATTTTACATGTATTTTGTCCCTTGATTGAACCATATAGTTCACCATAGCAGCATACTGACACTAAACATATTAATCAGAATGACCTAGCAACACCTTAGTAACTATTAACAATGCCCTAGGAACAGCATAGCTACATACACTCACCGGGCCACTTTATTAGTACACCTAACTAGTACCGGGTTGGACTCCCTTTTGCTGAACTGACTTAATCCTTGGTGGCAGAGATTCAACAAGCTACTGGAAAATTCCTCAGAGATTTTGCTCCATATTGTCATGATAGCATCACGCAGTTGCTGCAGATTTGTCGGCTGCACATCCGTGATGCCAATCTCCCATTCCACCACATCCCAAAGGTGCTCTATTGGATTGAGAGCTGGTGACTGGGGAGGCCATTTGAGTCCAGTGAACTCATTGTCATGTTCAAGAAACCAGTCTGAGATGATTGGTGCTTTATGACATGGTGCGGTATCCTGCTGAAAGTAGCCATCAGAAGATGGAGACACTGTGGTCATAAAGGGATGGACATGGTCAGCAACAATACTCAGGTAGGCTGTGGTGTTGACACCATGCTCAATTGGTACTAATGGACCCAAAGTGTGCCAAGAAAATGTCCTCTACACCATTACACCACCACCACCAGCCTGAACCGCTGATACAAGGCAGGATGATCCATGCTTTCATGTTGTTGAGGCCAAATTCTAACCAGAGCATCCGAATGTGGCAGCAGAAATGGAGACTCATCAGACCAGGCAACGTTTCTCCAATCTTCTATTGTCCAGTTTTGGTGAGCCTGTTTGAATTGTAGCCTCAGTTTCCTGTTCTTAGCTGACAGGAGCGGCACCCGGTGTGGTCTTCTGCTGCTGTAGCCCATCCGCCTCAAGGTTGGACGTGTTGTGTGTTCAGAGATGCTCTTCTGCAGACCTCGGTTGTAACGAGTGCTTATTTGAGTTACTGTTGCCTTTCTATCAGCTGGAACCAGTCTGGCCATTCTCCTCTGACCTCTGGCATCAACAAGGCATTTGCGCCCACAGAACTGCCACTCACTGGATATTTCCTCTTTGTCGGACCATTCTCTGTAAACCCTAGAGATGGTTGTGCGTGAAAATCCCAGTAGATCAGCAGTTTCTGAAATACTCAGAGCAGCCCGTCTGGCAGCAACAACCATGCCACGTTCAAAGTCACTTAAATCCTCTTTCTTCCCCATTCTGATGCTCGCTTTGACCTGCAGCAGATCGTATTGACCATGTCTACATGCCTAAATGCATTGAGCTGCTGCCATGTGATTGGCTGAGTAGAAATTAGCGTTAACAAAAAGTTGGACAGGTGTACCTAATAAAGTGGCCAGTGAGTGTATTTAAACAATCAAAACAACTCCGGTTACTTGAATGTTAAGCTGAGAATATCACACAGATAATGTTCTCCAGCTCTCTGAAACTGACCCTTTCAGGCTTTGATCCTAATTGTTGTGTTTTGGTGACTGTCGCTTTAAATTTAAATGAGATTGTGCTCTTTTCAGAAGAGGGCGGAGCTACAGATGCCTGTGCGTCAGCATAGTGACAGATGTAAAACAGTAGTGTGTGTGTTGTCAGTGCTGGTCAGGTGTGCGTGTGTGCTTCAGTGTGTGCTTCATGCTTCTGTCAGTCTATGTCGCTCCTGTCGCTGTTCATCTATAATCCTCTTAGTCTATGCTGACATTATCTTCAGCAGCTCAAACACTCTAATGGCTAATGGACAGACGGCTGCTTCTCACTCAGGGCTGCTGTTTATGCTAATGAGATGGAGAGATTGATAATCTTGTTTAGGTGTGTCTGCAGGATGGAGGAGAGTAAAGAAAGAAGGCCTCCCTCTCTCTCTCTCTCTCTCTCTCTCTGTGGCCTGCTGTCGGTCTGCCACAGGAAATTCCTCTGCCTGGTTAAACCCCTCAGAGATTCCACTTCCTGTGGAGATTCTGCATCTGACCTCACACCGCTTTAACATGCATGTGTCCTTTGAGGATTCATGACACGCATAAAACATTTAAAGGACACGTATTATGCAGAAATCACCTTTATGCAGGGTTTAACCCCAGTTGTGTGTCAGCAGTGTGTGAATATCTCCAGCCTCTAACGGTGAACATGAATTGATTGTAGGGCTGTGCAAAAATATCGATACATCTAACTATCGCGATCATTTCTTTTACGATAGTGTATCGATAGTCCAACCTCAAGTATCGATTCAAGTTGTGCCAAATGACCTCCTCCTTCACTCCTGTAGATGTCGCTAACTCACGATCAACAAACGCCAAGTAGTACGGTATCAGAGATAAGCAAGAGTGCGCATGGCGGAGAATATAAAGGTGCCTCCAGCTTTTAGAGCTGACGTGTGGCTGCACTTTGGTTTTAACGCTATTAGGGTTGGGTCGATAGACGATGCCATCGTCCATCATCGATGGGCTAGACTGAGTTGAATGAGGCCAGACTCTAGTCTGTAGGACAGTCTGATGCAGAGTTATGAGCTCACAAAGTTTGACCCAATGTTCAGTCAATGGGACTTTTGGGAAATTTCTGGGTCGTTTTATGGAAAACCGAAAGTCGAATCAGTTAGAAAAGACATAGCAACCCGAGTCAGAGCAGTTTGAAGGTTTGACGAAAGTTTGAAGTATGTAGCTTGAAATGCTTAGGAGTAGATACACTTTAAAAGTAGTCTCAGAAGACGGAAGAAGAAGAAAAAGAAGTTTACGTAGAGTATCAGAATGCTTTCTAAAGCCACCATAATTAATCTTGTCTCTATCTAATGACTCTTTTGAATCTATCAGGTAACGTGTGACAGCATCAGTACACTGCTTCAGTCGTTCGCTTTCACGCTTGTACTTAGTAATTTTAGCGAAAACCTCAGATACTGTTGGTTGTGCACCTTTTTTTTACCAATCAAGTGTGTGGACGCCATAACGGCACAGTTCACTCTGCCTACTCATGCCAGAGTCCCGCGGAAAAAAGTGATTGACAGGTGGTTTGTGTGTAACTTATCTTTATTTATTTATGATTTAGTTATGTGGAGTCCAACCTCAAGTATCGATTCAAGTTGTGCCAAATGACCTCCTCCTCCGCTCCTGTAGATGTCGCTAACTCGCGATCAACAAAACGCCAAGTAGTACGGTATCAGAGATAAGCAAGAGTGCGCATGGCGGAGAATATAAAGGTGCCTCCAGCTTTTAGAGCTGACGTGTGGCTGCACTTTGGTTTTAACGCTATTAGGGTTGGGTCGATAGACGATGCCATCGTCCATCATCGATGGCCTATAGAAATCATGATGCTGAGGCGGCATCGCCGATCCTCCACACCGCCCCCGTTGCAAACCCGCTCGTGAAAAACACACACTCAGGCCCCGTTTACACTGATACAGCTTACTTTTAAAATGGCATTTTAGAACAAAAATGATCCACATCCACACTGGCGTTTCATCTAGCATTTCTCAACAGCCCTCTGTCTGCTGAAAACGCACATCACGTGACCACACACAGACACAGCCACACACACACACACACTGTTATGCGCTCGTCTGAGCTGCAGAGAACAGTGCACGTGGGACAGTTTATCAAGGATGTACCGCTGGATGGCGTCTCACTATAAGTTAGTTGTTAAACGTGATGTTTAACTAGATAGTAAAGTTTGTGGACAAACTTTATGGTGGCTTGAGAAAGCCCGTTAAAAGTTTATTAAGTTTGAAAAAGTATCAAGTTGGCTAAAAGAACGTTTAAGATCCCTGCAGTCAACAATGTAACCACTGTAAAGACTGAAGCAAGCCAGTAAAATGCTTTAAAGTTGACCCCTGTGTCTGAGCTTGCTAATAGCATGATACTAGCATGAATTAACATGTTGGTAGCATGATTCTAGCATGAATTAGCATGTTGTTAGCATGGTTCTAGCATGGATTAGCATGTTGTTAGCATGATTCTGGCATAAATTAGCATGTTGTTAGCATGATTCTAGCGTGGATTAGCATGTTGTTAACATGATTATGGCATAAATTAGCATGTTACTAGCTTAATTCTAGCATGAATAAGCATTATACAAGCATGTTTCTAGTATGAATTAGCATGTTGTTAACATGAATTAGCATGCTACTAGCATGTTTCTAGCATGAATTAGCATGTTTCTAGCATGAATTAGCATGTTTCTAGCTAGAATTAGCACGTTGTTAGCATGATACTAACATTAATTAGCATGTTATTAGCATGTTTCTAGCATAAATTAGCATGTTGTTAGAATGATTCTAGCATGAATTTGCATGTTACTAGCGCGTTTCTAACATGAATTAGCATGTTACTAGCATGAATTAGCATGTTGTTAGCATGATTTTAGCACAAATTAGCATGTGCTAGCATGACTACCATGTCACTAGCATGTTTCTAGCAAGATTAGCATGTCAGTAGGATGTTAAAACTATTAGCATGTGTTAGAATAGCTAGACACAGTCTATGAGACAGTTTCTAGGGTGCTGAAATTGGTTGCTAGGGCCTGGCTAGTAAGTTTAAAAGTCATAAGTGATTGGCTGCTGGCCAGACTGGGTTGAATGAGGCCAGACTCTAGTCTGTGGGACAGTCTGATGCAGAGTTATGAGCTCACAAAGGTTGACTCAATGTTAAGTCAATGACAGTCTTTTACAATGGAAGTCTATGGGACTATTGCTAGGGTGCTGAAATTGGTTGCTAAGGAGTGGTTAGGATATTTAAAAGTCATCAGTGGTTGGCTGCTGGCTAGACTGAGTTGAATGAGGCCAGACTCCAGTCTGTAGGACAGTCTGATGCAGAGTTATGAGCTCACAAAGTTTGACCCAATGTTCAGTCAATGGGACTTTTGGGAAATTTCTGGGTCGTTTTATGGAAAACCGAAAGTCGAATCAGTTAGAAAAGACATAGCAACCCGAGTCAGAGCAGTTTGGAGGTTTGATGAAAGTTTGAAGTATGTAGCTTGAAAAGTTTAGGAGGAGATACACTTTAAAATTAGTCTCAGAAGACGGAAGAAGAAGAAGAAAAAGAAGTTTACGTAGAGTATCAGAATGCTTTCTCAAGCCACCATAATTAATCTTGTCTCTATCTAATGACTCTTTTGAATCTATCAGGTAACGTGTCACAGCATCAGTACACTGCTTCAGTCATTCGCTTTCACACTTGTACTAAGTAATTTTATCGAAAACCTCAGATACTGTTGGTTGTGCACCTTTTTTTACCAATCAAGTGTGTGGACGCCATAACGGCACAGTTCACTCTGCCTACTCATGCCAGAGTCCCGCGGAAAAAGTGATTGACAGGTGGCAATTTGTGTGTAACTAATCTTTATTTATTTATGATTTGGTTATGAGTAAAACAAAGGCCATGCGGGTCAGGTAGTTGAAACGGCAGGCTACAAATAATTAATTTGTTATGAATTTATGAATTATTCATAAATAATTAATTCACCTCCCCCTATGGAACGATGCCATTGGCCATTGCCATGTTTCACATTAGACATCTTAAAATGGCAAATTGGTCAACTTCGCCCAACCCTAAATGCTATAGCAGGGAGTGCTGAATTAGACAAAATAAAAGCCATTTGTAAGCTTTGCAGTATATATAGTGCTCTGTTCAGTCTCACTGTGCAGTTTAATGAATTGGAATGGATGGAAAATAAATTGGAATTTTTATTTGTCTGCCGACTTTATCAAGTTGTCAATATAATGTGACACACATACTAATACAAACTATTGCAATATATCACAATATTTACTGTATCGCGATATACCCTGATATATTGTATCGTGACCCATGTATCGTAATATGTATCGTATCGTGAGGCCCTTGCCAATGCACAGCCCTAATTAATTGTGTTTGTTCTAATCAGACTTGATGCAGAAACACTTTGATTGACATTCTCCCTTTGTACGTGTCATCAGAGGGGGAAAGCCCCGCCCACTAGTGCCCATCTCTCATTAGCATTAACAGCAGCCCTGAGCGAGAAGCAGCCGTCTGTCCATTAGCCATTAGAGTGTTTGAGCTGCTGAAGATAATGTCAGCATAGACTAAGAGGATTATAGATGTGGACTTTTAGATGAACAGCGACAGGAGCGACAGAAGCATGAAGCACACACTGAAGCACACACGCACACCGTTTTATAGCTACAAACCTCCTATTAAATGTTCCATGACTGATGTATAAATAATACTTCTGCTTAATGTTTTGAGGACATTATTGAAGATTTCCGGAAGAACATTTGTTTGTAACTTTGAGAGAATTTTGGCGAAGTTTCCTGCAAAGTTCTCAACATTCTTCAGCAATATTATTAAAACACTGAAGGAGGACAGGAGAGTGTTCCCCACAGCTGAGACTGTGAGGGAGTGTTCAGTCGGTCGAGGAGATTGACCACATTCCCATGACCACACACACACACACACACACACACACACACACACACACACACACACACACACACACACACACACACACACACACACACACACACACACACACACACACACACAGTAAGTGGTGCTCCCTCTTCTACACCACTCCTTCACTCTTGTGTGTGTGTGTGTGTGTAGACTGGACTGAAGCCGCGTCACGCCTGAAATAATAGGTGTGACAAGTAAAGAGAAGCAGATTGATTACTGCTGAGCACAGGAGAGGTGTGTGTGTGTGTGTGTGTGTGTGTGTGTGTGTGTGTCCGAGTGGATCAAAGGATGACCGGATCTTCATCTGTTATTCATCCAGTGCTTCCTGATTTCCTCTCAACTCAGCTTGAAGATTCAGGATTCAGGACAAAACAATCTCTTTAATGCCCTTGAAATCAGTTCAAACACCTTCAACATTATTATAATGTTCTCTCAAAGTTCAGTCAGTCATTCATTTTCCTTTGGCTTAGTCCTTTTATTCATCAGGGTTCGCCACAGCAGAATGAACCGCCAACTATTTTAGCATATGTTTTACGCAGCGGATGCCCTTCCAGCTGCAATCCAGTACTGAGAAACACCCATACACACTCATTCACACACACACTCATACACTACGGCCAATTTAGTTGATCATATCCTCTATAGCGCATGTGTTTGGACTGTGGGGGAAACCGGAGCACCCGGAGGAAACCCACACCAACACAGGGAGAACATGCAAACTCCACAGAAACACCAACTGACCCAGCCGGGACTCGAACCAGCGACCTTCTTGCAGTGAGGCCACAGTGCTAACCACTGAGCCTCTGTGCCACCCTTACACAAGCATGATTTATATATTGTTCATGGTATGCATTTCCATCATTTAAAATATTTGAAGTGTTACTACTTTACGAACCTTCAGAGAACATTCACAATTAATATTTCCATAATGTGTTCACAACAGCGAAACATGAATATTCACTAAACAAATGTTCTTAAAGCATTCAGATAAACATTTTCAGAATTTTATGGAAACATTAGCAAGAAATGGTCTAAGAAAGCATTTATGAACGGGAATGAAGAAGCTATACCTTGAAATAACCTTAAATGCTCATGAATATTATTGTAAAAATTAATATTAAAGGGTCAGTTCACCCAAAGTGAAAATTCCATCATCATTCACAAAAGAAGATATTTTGAAAAATGTTCAAAACCTGTAACCATTGACTTCCATGCAATTAGATTTTCCTACTATGGAATTCAGTAGTTACCGGTTTCAAACATTTTTCAAAATATCTTCCTTTGTGTTTAAACGAAGAAAGAAACACATGGAGGTTTGTAAACACTTGAGGGAGAGTAAATAGTGAGTGAATTTAATTTTTGGGTGAACTGGCCCTTAATAACTCCAAAATGAACACACAATGAGTGCAAATACAGAGCAAGGAAATGTCAAATTAAATAATACACCAGTTCAAATGTAAAATATAAGTGCGGAGAGGTTCATTCCACGCCACAGTGGAATGAACCGCCAACAACTCCAGCATATGTTTTACGCAGCGGATGCCCTTCCAGCTGCAACCCAATACTGAGAAACACCCATACACACACACACACACACACACACACACACACACACTCATACACTACGGACAATTGAGTTAATCAATTCCCCTATAGCGCATGTGTTTGGACTGTGGGGGAAACCGGAGCACCCGGAGGAAACCCACGCCAACACGGGGAGAACATGCAAACTCCACACAGAAACACCAACTGACCCAGCCTGGACTCAAACCAGCGACCTCCTTGCAGTGAGGCGACAGTGCTTACCACTGAGCCACCGTGCTGCCCTCCCTAAAAATGATTAAATAACTGGTTTTATTCCAGCAAAACAAATATTAATAAAAAATAGCACAGTGAAAAAAATAAAAAAATAATAAAAAAAAAACATCCAGTGAATAATTTCGTAGCTCAGCTAAACATCACTTGAATAATATTTGAAAAATAGTAAAAGACTTTACGGGATGGCTCATAGTTTTGTCTTCAACTGCATACAGTGTAAAAACATTTAATAAAGAAATGTTTAATAGTGGAATATTTATGTCTATGATGTTGTCATGAAATGATCAAGTGTGCGTTAATTATTTATTCCCGCTGGAGATCTCCAGACGACGCGCCTGCTTTAATGCAGATTACTGGAAAAGCGCCTCGTTTTTCTCTCGGCGTGATTCATGTAAACAGTCTGGAGCCGCAGGTAGCCAATCGGAGCGTCAGCTGATGGATCATCTGACCGGGGCTTTGTAAACATTCACACAGAGAGTCTTCATCCATTCTCAAAACTGCGCAAGAATTAGCTGTGATAACGTCTTTTTAAGTTCACCTATTGAAAACGCTCAGCAAACAATTCTTATTCTAGCTGTACTGTTTTTGTACGTTGTAAAAAATGATCCTTGATTTAGCAGTTTTCTGTATTTTGTGATTCATGTTTTAATTTTTTCCTCATTTATTTCTGCTTCTGAATTGCATTATGAGACCTTGATCTTCTCTCCAACAGCTTTTAACCCTGAACAGATTGAAAAAGTGACTTTTATTGTCATGTGTATTAGTGTGCAGTGCTGTATAGTGTGTGTTGGTGTTGTATATTACGCTGCAGAAACCTTGTAATAAACTGCAGCACATTTACTGTTATTATACACACTTATTCCTCTAGATATTAGTTCTTATAAATTATATTATTATTTTAAACCACTAAAATGTCAATAAAAGTCACTTTGTTAAACTGTAGAGTTGAATTTACAACATCAGAAGTGGACAGAGCAGAGATCAACATCCCATAATGCAATTGACAAACACATTAAAACATTAACAGATATTTCGGTCACACTTTATTTTGATGGTCCATTAGTTGAATTTAAGTTACACTGCATCTACATGCCAAATAATTCTCATTAGATTGTAAGTAGACTGTTAGGTTGGGGTTGCAAGTTGCAATTTGACATGTACTTGTAAAGTTTCTTATAGTCAGTTCAAGAGTTCACACTTAGCTGATGATTGATTATAAAGCTTGTTTGGCATGCTGTCCCGGGAGAGAGCCCTGAGCTCATCAGATCCTCGAGCCCGGGGCTCCCTCCCGTTGCAAGGCGAGAGGGGAGATCGAGCTCAGGTAGATCTCGAGAACTCCCCCCACGTAGTGTTGAAGAGCAGATAGTAATTCTCTTTAACGAGATAGGTACTACATAGGGAGCAAGTCTATGAAGTTGATCAATCAATAATTTAGGTTGCATGTTTTTAATTGGTGGGAGGAAACCGGAGAAAACCCACGTGAACACGGGGAGAACGTGCAAACTCCGCACAGAAAATGCCCGCTGGTTTGGTAAAGCCTAGAACCATTGACATTCTTGCTGTGAGGCAACAGCGCTAAGCGCTGGGCCACCGTGTCACACATCTAGAAAAGGGAAGGAGTAGGGGTGGAAGGGGGGATTCTTCAAAGCGAAGACAGCGGTGATATGGAACCTGGGATATTTATAGTAGCTTAGGGATCATCTGATTGGTGCATGGTGATTTGGATAATGTGGGTCCAGCTGCTAGCAATCATAAGCACGTGATCCTCTCGAAATTAGTTTATAAATAAACTTCACTTAAATGCCTGTTGAAGGAGCAGTATCAGCCAGGGCTTAATTTGTGCCGGAACACGCCAGATCCGGCACCTCTGAAATCTAATCAGGCACCTGATTTTACCGATCCCCCTCCTCAACCGCCCTCCTCCTCAGTCCGCTGTTCACTTTCACTTTCTTCCACGACTCCCCAACCCGTTTCACTTTCATCCGCGACACCTCCCCACTCTCCACTTTCATGCGCGACAGCTCTTCATCCTCCGGTCACATGACGAATCTGTTACCCCGATCTGTTCCGGGACCTCGCAATTCACAAATTAAGCACTGGTATCAGCAGATATTAGGCAGACAGTCTACTAATACTCAAATGGACCAAAGCATTACCGATATTTCTTTTACAGCGTAGTAACATTAAGTTCGCTCATTAAAAAATGTGCTCACACACTTGTTCTTTCTATTTTGGGAAGCAACAAGTAATAATTTAGCATTTTAACTACTGTCAAGTAGGGGTGTGAACCTACACTGGTCTCACGGTTCGGTTCGGTTCGGTTACGATTATCATGCCATCGATTCGGTTCAATTCAATATCTCGGTGCATCACGGTGCATTGACGATGCTTTTCATACATAATAAGATTTTTTTCTTTACAACACAAGAAAAAAATTGTATTAAAATCTGTAAATATGTTTTTATTTATATATTACTTGTAAAACAATTTTGTTCTTTAATACAAGCAGTCAGATATGTGAACTGTACCTTTAATTTTACCTGCTCAAAAAAACAACACTCTTTGTGAATGTTTTAGACAAAACTCCAATACATGACCAGAAGACAGCACGAGCATTCATAACAAATAAACTAATGTAAATATTATCCCGCTTGCTTTTTGAGCACTGGCAAGTTCTTACACTCCTATGATTGGTCCTTGTCTTCACCCGCTCAACAGTAAGGGCTGCGCTTGGCTTTAGAAACGAAAGCGCCGTTCACCCATGAGTGACGTGGGAAAAAACAGCCGCGGGTCAGTCTATATGCGCATAATACGCGGTTATCAGGTAATCCGTAATAGAATAAATACAATACAATAAACTGGCACCACAGGCACGCTTGTGTCTGGATCCACAAGTATTGCTTTAACAGCCGAGAGGAGAGGAAACTTTACCTCACGAACATGCCAACGGGTCAAATGCCCAAAGTGTGTGTGTGGGAGAGAGAAAGGGGCAGAGATGGAGTTTTACAGCATTTCTCCCTAGTACTGAAATAGGTGCTCATGCTTTACCATTCCTCAGTGTCAGTGAAAGACTGTGTCCAGCACACTCACACATGTGCACAAGTTTCTGCTTTTTAAGTAGTAGGAGTGTTTTATTTACTCACCCTCGCCTCCTTCGCCATAGTATTCTACCGCGACATCGCGCATAGGGGATAAATAACATCAGTACGTAATAACCGGTTATGATCTATTGCTGAACCAATATCGAATTGTCCCCATCTGCATTGCGGTGCATCGAAGAAACAATTAATTTTGACACCCCTACAGTCAAGTCTTAATTTGAATACAAAATTAAAGACAATATTCATGTAAGTGTGATCTTGATTTAATTCATACAATAATCTTATTTCAAATGTAAATGCCAGCACAGGCTCATTCTGAAAACGTAGCTCCTATATATATTTCTGGAAATCACAAATTATGTAGTACGAATGGCTGCATTTTGCTTTAAAAACGAACGCTACGGGGCGGTATGACCACTTACCTCTGTATGGATGGCCTTTCCCCATTACCAGTTTGTCCTGTAGCTCACCGCGTATGTTGGAGGATTTGAGACGCAAAGAGGGTTCGAGTGTTCGATTACAGAAAGCAAGTGAGACAGAAAAAGGCAAAAAATAAAATAAACAAGTAAATAATAGGGTGAGAATGTGGTAAAATCTGAAAACGTGGTAAAAATCAGGCGAGGGGTTTTCTTTTTCTGGATTGCTTTTGAAAACACCGTTGGCTAGGTTTAGGGAAGGGGGTGGATAGGGGGATTGATCGGTCAGTCACTCATTCAGTCAGTCGACAGCGGCCTCTGGTGGATTTACGTGAGGACAGCAGGCGTGAATGGCTCTCGCGAGAGAAATTTGAGATCTGAAAAAGCGTACAGAGCGCCCTCTGGTGGATTCACAGAACAAAAACTGCAAAAAAAAAAAACATAGTTCCTGGGACATATTTGGCACTCTCCAGAAATGTATGCAGGAGTACGTATTCAGAATGAGCCTGGGTTGGTAAATGCTTTGGCTCATTTTAAGACAGATTAAAAGGAAACCTGTTTAGTAACACCTTTTCACACAAAATGAGGAAAGCATACAGTTTAAAAAGGTATTAAAAAGCTCATTTTGATATCATTAATGTAAATACACTGCTTGGAATAAGTGTTATACTACGTATCCTAAGACATGTTTTCTTTCCCTGCTGAAAAAAAAACAGCTTAAAACCAGCCTAAGCTGGCTGGCTGGTTTTAGCTGGTCGACCAGCCTGGTTTTAGAGGGGTTTTGGCCATTTCCAGGCTGGTTTCCAGTCATTTCCAGCCTGGTCTTAGCTGGTCAGGCTGGAAAATGACCAGCTTAAACCAGCTAAAACCAGCTTGACAAGCCTGGTTTAAGCTGGACATAGCTGGTTTTGGCTGGTTGGCTGGTTTTAGCTGGTCGACCAGCCTGGTTTTAGAGGGGGTTTGGCCATTTCCAGGCATCTCCCAGCCTGACCAGCTAAGACCAGGCTGGAAATAGGTAGAAACCAGCCTGGAAATGGCCAAAACCCCTCTAAAACCAGGCTGGTCGACCAGCTAAAACCAGCCAACCAGCTTAGGCTGGTTTAAAGTGGATTTTTCAGCAGGTTTACTAAATCCTTGGTACGTTTAGACAGTATCATGCTGCACTGGCGGATCATTTGATTGTTTCTAGTCTGTGTCTTCTTAAATAATTCATCTATTTAGATATTTTTTCCAGTGGAGAAGACTGAAACGAAGGGTTAATCGCATTAAAGTTAGCTTCCTGCTCTTTCCAGCATCAGAGATTGACATCAGGGCGAGCTGAAGGAAAGCGTCTGGGTGGAGTGAAGAGCAGAACAATCTTTCGCTCCTGCCCAGGAAGAGCAAACCCTCGCTGGGGAACCGGACACCAGAACTGATGAGCTCGACCCGCGGCAGGATTCCACACTTCACACCCTCTGAGGCTCCAGGCCAAAGCTAACACCAATGCAAACATCAATATTAACAGCAATGCTAACACCGATTTTAACACCATCGCTAACCGCTGATACTAATGTTAACACCAACTTTATCACCAATGCTAACATCAACCAATGATAACAGCAAAGCTAACAGAAACATTAACATTAATGGTAACAGCAATGCTAACACTGATGTCAACAATAATGTTTACACCAGTGCTACCAACAAATGATAATAACAATGTTAACACCAATGCTAACATCAACACTAACACCAATGTTAACAGTAACATTAACATCAATGCTAAGACCAGTGTTAACATCAACGTTAACACTAATGGTAACACCAATGCAAACAGCAACGTTAACATCAACAAAAACAGCAATGCTAAGACCAGTGTTAACATCAAGGTTAACACCAACGCTAACAGTAATGCTAACACCAACGCAAATATCAATGTTAACATCAATGCTAACACTAACTATAACACGAATGCTAACAACAATGCTAACACCACTGCAAACCTCAGTGCTAACACCAATGCTAACAGAAATGTTAACACCAGTGTTAACAACAACGCTAACATCAATGCTAACATCAACGCTAATGCTAGCATCAACTGTAACACCAATGCTAACAGCAATGTTAACACCAATGCTAACCCTAACATCAACACTAACACCAATGTTAACATTAATGCTAATGCTAACATCAACACTAACACCAAAGCTAACATCCCCACAAACTAACACGAACACCAATGTTAACACCAATTTCAACACCAATGCTAACGCTAACATCAACACTAACACCAATGTTAACACCAATGCTAACATCAACACTAACACCAATGTTAACACCAATGCTAACGCAAACATCAACACTAACACCAATGCTAACACCAACATCAATGCTAACATCAACACTAACACCAATGTTAACACCAATGCTAACGCAAACATCAACACTAACACCAATGTTAACACCAATGCTAACATCAACACTAACACCAATGTTAACACCAATGCTAACGCAAACATCAACACTAACACCAATGCTAACACCAACATCAATGCTAACAGCAACGTTAACATCAACACTAACACCAATGTTAACACCAATGCTAATGCTAACAACAACACTAACACCAATGCTAACATCAACATCAATGCTAACAGCAACGCTAACATCAACACTAACACCAATGTTAACACCAATGCTAACGCAAACATCAACACTAACACCAATGCTAACCCTAACATCAACACAAACACCTATGTTAACACTAATGCTAATGTAAACATCAACACTAACACCAATGCTAACACCAACATCAATGCTAACAGCAACGCTAACATCAACACTAACACCAATGTTAACACTAATGCTAATGTAAACATCAACACTAACACCAATGCTAACACCAACATCAATGCTAACAGCAACGCTAACATCAACACTAACACCAATGTTAACACCAATGCTAACGCAAACATCAACACTAACACCAATGCTAACCCTAACATCAACACAAACACCTATGTTAACACTAATGCTAATGTAAACATCAACACTAACACCAATGCTAACACCAACATCAATGCTAACAGCAACGCTAACATCAACACTAACACCAATGTTAACACCAATGCTAACGCAAACATCAACACAAACACCTATGTTAACACCAATGCTAACATTAACACTAACACCAATGTTAACGCCAATGCTAACACAAACATCAACACTAACACCAATGCTAACCCTAACATCAACACAAACACCTATGTTAACACTAATGCTAATGTAAACATCAACACTAACACCAATGCTAACAGCAACATCAATGCTAGCAGCAACGCTAACATCAACACTAACACCAATGTTAACGCCAATGCTAATGCTAATAGCAACTCTAACACCAATGCTAACCCTAACATCAACACAAACACCCATGTTAACACTAATGCTAACGTAAACATCAACACTAACACCAATGCTAACACCAATGCTAACAGCAACGCTAACATCAACACTAACACCAATGTTAACGCCAATGCTAATGCTAATAGCAACTCTAACACCAATGCTAACCCTAACATCAACACAAACACCCATGTTAACACTAATGCTAACGTAAACATCAACACTAACACCAATGCTAACAGCAACGCTAACATCAACACTAACACCAATGTTAACACCAATGCTAACAACAATGCTAATGCTAACATCAACACTAACACCAACAGCTAATGTTGCATCAGTCCATCAAAAGAAAATATTTTGACAATCTTAAAACCTGTAACCATTGACGTGCATAGTAGGAAATTCAAATACAATAGAAGTCAATGGTTACATGGTTCCAACATTTTTCTAAATATCTTCATTTGTGTTCAACAGAAGAAAGAAACTCATGAAGGTTTCAAACAAGTAAAGGAGTGAATGAGGACAGAATTGACATTTGTTTGGGTGAACTGACCCTTTAATCCAACACGAGTCTAAACAGACAGAGGACTGAAGAGTCTCGCGTGACAGACAAAACACTGTTCCAGTTTTTTTTTTGTTCCAGTTCCAGTCTCAATCACACACAGACACACGCAGACACACACACACATGCGCACACACACACACACACACACACACACACACACACACACACACACACACACACACACACACACACACACACACACACACACACACACACACACACACACACACACACACACACACACACACACACACACACACACACTGCTGCAGGTGAAAGCAGAGGAAATGAACACAGGGCAGGAATCTGGCTGAGGAATTTCACTTTCTTTTCAAACAACAAGCTAATGTTTCTCATTTCAGGAGTGATCCTCAGAGGACTGATGCGGAGACTGATTAGTTAACTCATGCAAGTCTGTTCCTGAGCTAAGAGTTCTCAAAAACAGCGTGCACAACAATTGACGTGTGCATAAACCCTGTAGTTATGCATAATGCTAATGTAAAACATGCATTTATTAGCAGTTTTCTGTATTTTGTGATTCATGTTTTCATTTTTTCCTCATTTATTTCTGCTTCTGAATTGCATTATGAGACCTTGATCTTCTCTCCAACAGCTTTTAACCCTGAACAGATTGAAAAAGTGTCTTTTATTGTCATGTGTATTAGTGTGCAGTGCTGTATAGTGTGTGTTGGTGTTGTATATTACGCTGCAGAAACCTTGTAATAAACTGCAGCACATTTACTGTTATTATACACACTTATTCCTCTAGATATTATTATTTATTCATTCATTTTCCTTTCGGCTTAGTCCCTATATTAATCTGCCCTTCCAGCCGCAACCCAATACTGGGAAACACCCATACACACTCATTCTCACACACACACTCATACACTACGGCCAATTTAGTTCATCAGTTCCCCTATAGCGCATGTGTTTGGACTGTGGGGGAAACCGGAGCACCCGGAGGAAACCCACGCCAGCACGGGGAGAACTTGCAAACTCCACACAGAAACACCAACTGACCCAGCCGGGACTTGAACCAGCGACCTGAGCAGAGATCAACATCCCATAATGCAACTCACAACCACAAATATACATTAACACTGTTCATTATGCTGTGTTCACACCAGACGTGGAAGCGTCAAGCGCGAGTGATTTACATGTTAAGTCGTGAATGACGTGATTCGCGCGAATGAAGCAGTGTGAGATGTTTTGCGCGATTGACGCACGTATCGCGGGAATCGCTCAAGTTCGAAAATCTGAACTTCAGCAAACATTCGCACCACGTTAACCAATCAGGAGCTTTCTCTTGTAGGGGTGTGATTATGACGAAGCGCCTGTTTTTGGTGTCCCGAGGGGAAATCCTCCTACCAACACCAGACAACAGTTACTCAAACTGGGCTCGGCTTAGTCAGAAGCACCGCTGAAAGCCTCCATCATCCAGGCTCAGTTTCTGGAGGAGTTGATAGAGCCACAGCCATATCACCCTGCAGCCCAAGACCGGTTACTCACTGAAGCTAAGCAGGGCTGAGCCTGGTCAGTACCTGGATGTATGGGAAAAACTAGGTTGCTGTTGGAAGTGGTATTAGAGAGGCCAGCAGGGGGCGCTCAACCTGTGGTCTGTGTGAGTCCTAATGCCCCAGTATAGTGACGGGGACACTACACTGTCAGTGGGCGCCGCCTTTCGGATGAGACGTTAAACCGAGGTCCTGACTCTCTGTGGTCATTAAAAATCCCATGGCACTTCTCATAAAGAGTAGGGGTGTTACCCTGGTGTCCTGGCCAAAGTCCCTCAATCGGCACTTACCCATCATGGCCTCCTAATCATCCCCATCCACCGAATTGGCTCTATCACTGTCTCTTCACTCCACCAATAGCTGGTGTGTGGTGAGCGCACTGGCGCCGTTGTCCTGTGGCTGCCGTCGCATCATCCAAGTGGATGCTGCACACTGGTGGTGGTGTGGAGAGACCCCCCTCATGATTGTGAAGCGCTTTGGGTGTATGGCCATACACAATAAATGCGCTATATAAATACACATTACATTACATTACATTGATGAACTCACAGAGCTGGGTGCACCTCTGAAAGGATCTAGTGGACTCAGACACGGCTCCAAATGAATCAACGCTGTTTTTCAGTCATCCTAAAGCACATAAACAGCTATTCTCTCAATAAAATCCATGTTAGCCATTTAGCAATGAAGCTAGAGTCACCGGGCAGACAGAAGCCCTGCCCATGATGCGAATCAGCATCTGTTGTGAAGTGAATTTGACGCGCGAATGAAGCGAGTAAACTCAAAATGTTCACGTGTCTATTTAAGCTGGAGTAGTGAGATTTATCCGCACGTACTGCATCTGGTGTGAACACAGCATTAAAGGTGCAGTATGTAAGTTTGACACCTAGTGGTTGAACTAGGAATTGCATTCATGAATTGCATTGCCAGATTGAGGACCAACAGGAGTGTGCCTGACTATTAAGCATGAAGGCTGATTTAAACCGTGTTCTGAATAGCAGCAATGGCACACGATAGAAGGAATATTTTTATATTAAAAGGAGTTTCTGTCCTAACCAACACCTGAAATATATTAGAAACGACTTCTATTTCTCACAGCTGAACAACAGAAAACTGACAATGATCAGCTCAGGTACAGCTCATGTGCTTTATTCAGTGTTGAATGCTAATAATGTGAGTTTGACATGACATTTACTGTCATACTACTGAACGCACCAGCAGATAGTTCAGCTCAGATCTGGAAAATAAACAGTCTAGAACTGAACTTTATAAGTGTAAAATAATGCAAACCAACACATATCAGTGATTCAGCATCTACATTTAATAATGTTAAAGAGGTTTATTATATATTAATTAGATAAACCTTACTATTTGGCTGGAGTGCAGTGAGTGCACTATGTGCTCCTGAATGGCTGTATTTAAATGTTTCTAATAATTCCTTATTCTTAATTCCTTACATTTATATAGCGCTTTTCTGGGCACTCAAACCTCTTTACACATAGGGGGGGAATCTCCTCATCCACCACCAGTGTGCAGGATCCACCTGGATGACGCGACGGCAGCCATTTTGCGCCAGACCACACACCACACACCAGTTGATTAAGCCAATTATGATATGGGGATGGTTAGGAGGCCATGATGGACAGAGGCCAGTGGGCAGATTTGGCCAGGATGCCGGGGTTAAACCCCTACTCTTTTTCGAAGGACATCCTGGGATTTTTAATGACCACAGAGAGTCAGGACCTCGGTTTAACGTCTCATCCGAAAGACGGCGCTCACTGAGCAGTATAGAGTCCCCGTCACTATACTGGGGCATTAGGACCCACACAGACCGCAGGTTGAGCGCCCCCTGCTGTCCTCACTAACACCACTTCCGGCAGCAACCTAGCTTTCCCATGTGGTCTCCCATCCAGGTACTGACCGGGCGCAGCCCTGCTTAGCTTCAGTGGACGACCATGTGAGAGTTGCAGAGAGCTAGCTGCCGGCTTTCTGTCGTCTTTCCTCTGCTGCAAACAGCCCAATTGCTCGTCACTGTGTATCTCGTCATGTAGCATGTTGTTAGCACACGGGGTTACAATGTAACCTGCTCACCTGATGTTTACACTCTTAATATTTATATTATTTGCTAATTAATAACCTCATGTGGAACTCTGAATCTGCATCTCATTTCAGAATCTGCTACTGTCCACCGGAGGTCACATTTTGGTCACGATTGCGTGCTTTAAGAGCCTTCCTGACTGAATGAATGAAATACGCTGTTTTCCACCATCTGGCAACCCGGGGTGCAGAAATATAATTGGCTAAACTGGCAGTGGGCGGGGTTAAAGGAACCAAAACATAGACAGACGCTCCAGCACGCAACTCACATGTTCAAAGCAGAATATCTGACTATTGTTTTTCAGATAAACAAGAGTGTTCACGGAGCATGTTTCTAAATATCTGCACACATATGATGGTGTTTTTATGCTTTAGAAGAGTCAAAGACTTACATACATTTTTTACAGTCTACTATTAGGGATGCATAATAAGATCATACTTTATAACTAATAAACAGTTCATGTCTAAATAGTAAAAGCCAGTAGTGAATAGCATTATGACCTAAAGTGTTACCATGATTCTCTGGTGGAGAACAGCACAGTATATATATAAAGCTGAATAGATGGGTCTGAGCTAACGGTGGGCTCGTTTCTGGATGTTGTGTAGGGGTTTACTGGAGATGAAATGCTGATGTGTGAAGTTCTGCTGCTGCAGTATGACTCACAGACACCATGAAGAGGAGGATTACAGACCTAATGGTCAGAAATTATTCAGTCTGTTACTCCCACATGACCTGCAGATTACTGCTCTAAACAACACCCAATAACCAGCACACACACAGCATAGCAGACTTACAGACAACCATGGTGTTACTGTGCATAATGTGCATATTTATATACAGTTGAAAGCAGAAGTTTCCATACACTGCATAAAAAGGCACATCACCATTTAAAATGTAGTCAGATGTTAATGTGACTAAACTTTTCCTCTTTTAGGTAAGTTAGGATGATCACATTTGTTTCTGTTCTGCTTAACAGCAGAATAATGAGAGAGAGATTTTTGGAGAAATTGTTATAACTTTTCTTGAAAGTCAAGTTTACATACAATAAGATTATTCTGCCTCTGAAAAAGCTCAGATGATGGTGTCAAGGTTTTGGAAGTTTCTGATTGGCTAATTGATAAATTCCAATTAATTGGAGGCACAACAGTAGAATAGTATTGAAGGAAAAGCTCAAACACACTGCTTCCTTGTGTGACAACATGGGAAAATCAACAAGCCAGAATCAACAAAAAAGCCAGATTACAATTTGCTCAATTACACTGGGAAAAAGACTAATGTTTGGGGACATGTCCTGTGGTCTGATGGAGCTAAGATTGAACTGTTTGGCCATAATGACCAGTGTTACATTTGGAGGACAAAGGGGAAAGCTTACAAGCCTAGGAACACCATCCCAACTGTGAAGTATGGGGCGGCAGCATCATGTTGTGGGGCTGTTTTGCTGCAGGAGGGACTGGTCCACTTCACAGCATAGATGGCATCATGAAGAAAGAACATTATGTAGAAATACTGAAGCAACATCTCAAGACATCAGCCAGGAAATTAAAACTTGGCCACAAATGGGTCTTCCAAACAGACCATGACCCTAAGCATACTGCCAAATGAGTTCAAATGTGCTTTAAGGACAACAGAGTGAATGTTTTGGAGTGGCCATCACAAAGCCCTGAGCTCAATCCTATAGAAAATTTGTGGGCAGAGTTGAAAAAGCTTGTGTGAGCAAGACAGCCTACAAATCTGACTCAGTTACACCAATTCTGTCAGGAGGAATGGGCCAAAATTCCTGCAAACTATTGTGAGAAGCTTGTGGAAGGAGACCCAAAACATTTGACCAAAGTTATACAGTTTAAAAGCAAAGCTAAAAAATACCAAGGAAATGTGTGAAATCTTCTGACTGTCTATAAATTAATAAAAAAAATCTCTCATTATTCTGGCATTTAGCAAATGTAAATGATTTAGGTAATCCTAACGGACCTAAAATAGTAAACGTTTAGTGTGATTTACCATCAGACATTTGTTCCTTTTATTAGAGTGTATGTAAACCTCTGGTTTCAACTGTATAAATAGCAGAAGTCACAATGACACATTTCAAAGCATAATAGTTTTAATGACTAATTCAACTGATTTATTTTATCTTTGTCATGATCACAGCACACAATATTAGACTAGATATTCTTCAAGACACTAGTATTCAGCTTAAAGTGACATTTAAAGGCTTAACTAGGGTAATTAGGGTAAAGTTAGGGGAATTAGGCAAGTCATTGTATAACAGTGGTTTGTTCTGGAGACAATCCAAAACTAATTTTGCTTAAGGGGGCTAATAATATTGACCTTGGGTTTAAAACAATTAAAAACTGCTTTTATTCTAACTGAAATAAAACAAATAAGACTTTCTCCAGAATAATGCATATTCTATATATGAAAATAAAAAATAAAACAATCTACAATGCAATTTGCAACAATAAAAGTTCTATAAAAAAACAAAACAAAAAGTCTAATTTAGCAAAAACACTTATCAAAACTACCAATAACCTTACAGGACATTCCTAAGACCTTGTTAATCAAACATGTTTCCTTCCATTTTCATAGCAATAGTAATGGAAACACGCTCTATTAGCTGTGAAAGTGCATTTACTAGCAATTCCCTGCTCGAACTTCACACATTCACACAATTATATTAACAGAGGCTGAAGGGGGAAGTGTTCAGGGGTCAGCGAGAGCAAACAACTGAGATGTATTTGACTGTGGAGAATGTGAAAGCCATTAGCCCATATTCAGTGCTGCTCCGCTGTGTGTGTGTGGAAGTGAAGAAACGGCTGGATGGGAAACGTTTAGGAGAGACTGAGCAGACGAGCAGCTGCAGGAGAGACTGGTGGTGCTATATAGACCTCATCAGGCCTTCACTGCAACACACACACACACACACACACACACACACACACACACACACACATATACACACACACATGCACATATGAACACGCATTTGCACACACACAACACACACATATGCACACAAACACACACGCACGCTTTTACAAACACACATAGACGCACGCACATGCTCACACACACATCTACGCACACACACATGCATGAACACATATGCACACACTCCACATGCTCGCACAAACACACATATGCACACACAAACACACATAGACACACATACATACACATTGATATGCTCACACAATCACGCATATGCACACATACACACACACACACACGCTTTCACAAACACACATACACATGCACACATCTATGCACACACACACACGCATGAACACTCCACATGCATGCACAAATGCACATGCCTACAACACACATGCATACACGTGCACATGCACACATCTGTCCGTCTGTCGGTCCATCCATCCATCCATCCATCCATCCATCCATCCGTGTGTGTGTGTGTGTGTGTCCTTAGGAAACAATGTTTGACCCAGATTTTGCTCTGTACATTCACGCTCTGTCATCTGTCCGTGTGTGTGTGTGTGTGTGTGTGTGTGAGAGTCTCCAGGATTAACACAAAGCCCACTCTCACTGTCTGACCTCATCTGACCCTGACCTTTGACCTGTGTGACCCAGACACCGAGCAGCGGGAACAGGCCTTCAGATCATCAGAGCAGTGATCTTCACCATGAATGACCATCATTACATCACATCCTGTCTGCACCACAACAGACAACAGTGTGTCTGCGTTTACATCCATTTCTGAAACGAGTAGAAGCATCAGACAACTGTTTGCCAAGAATATTTTAGCTAAAATATGTGATTTATGTGGTAATATTGACAAAAGTCTGAAGAGCTTTTGACTTTAAAGTGCACCTATTATGTAAAAATGACTTTTACATGGACTTCAACCCCAGTTGTGTGTCAGCAGTGTGTGAATATCTCCAGCCTCAACATGATGGTCAACATGAATTAATTGTATTTATTATAATCAGACTTGATGCAGAAGCACTTTGATTGACATTCTCCATTTGTACGTGTCATCAGAGGGGGAAAGCCCCGCCCACTAGTGCCCATCTCTCCATCTCATTAGCATAAACAGCAGCCCTGAGTGAGAAGCAGCCGTCTGTCCATTAGCCATTAGAGTGTTTGAGCTGCTGAAGATAATGTCAGCATAGACTAAGAGGATTATAGATGTGGAGTTTTAGATGAAGCACAGATGAACAGCAACAGGAGCGACATAGACTGACAGAAGCATGAAGCACACACTCACACTGACAAGATGCAGATCTGACAAGCACAAAATATTATAATGTCATGTGTATGACACAAGTATTACATGAGAACATGACTTATGAGGACGTTGCCCATGTGCCCATTTTTCAAAAGGCTTATAACTCATATAAAATTACATTTTTAAAGAAAGTAAAACTGCAAAGTTTCTTGTGAGAAAATACAGTTTGTGCAGTATAAAACCAATGGAAACCTATAAAATGTCCCCACAACTCACAAAAACACAACATAGGCTCATTCTGGAAATGTAACCCTCAGAAATAAAGGTACAGGAGCTGTCACTGAGGCAGTACCCTATCAAAAGGTACAGATTTGTAGCTGAAGGGTCCATGATGGTACCTTAAAGGTACTTTTTAGGTACATTTGGGCCACTGAGGTACCACTGTGGACCCTTTGGGTACAAATATGTGTAATTTGAAAGGGTACTGCCCCAGTGACAGCTCCTGTACCTTTATTTCTGAGAGTGTATATACATTTCTGGAAATCATGAATTATATTTAGTCTTTAAAACGAACGCTACAGGGCGGTATGATGCCGTTCCTTTTCGCACTACCAGCTGACCGCTTACCTCCATGTGGACAGCTTCTCTGCTGTTACCAGTTTGTCCAGTGGCTCGCTGCATATGTCAATGGACTTGAGACGCAGAGAGGAGCTGACCACGACAACAGGGTTCGAGTCTGGTGAAGAACAATTTCAGAAAGCAGGTCAAACAAAAACAAAAAGGCAAAAAATAAAATACACAACTAAATAACAAGGTCAGAATGTGGTAAAATCTGAAAATGTGGTAAAAATCAGGCGAGGGCTTTTCTATTTCTGGATCGTCTTGAAAACACTGCGGTTGGGTTTAGGGAAGGGGGTGGGCAGGTCAATTGGTGCTTTTCAAAATGCTATTGGTTGGGTTTAGGGGAGGGTGGGGGATATCGGTCGATTGGTCACTCAGGCCCCGTTTACACTAATGCGTTTCAGTTGTTACACGTATAAGTTTTGCTACGGTTATGTTGCTGCGGTGGTGCGCGCGAACTGAAGAGCGGGGGAAGGGGGGGGGGTTGTGCTCGCAAACTGAAGAGTGGGGGAGGGGGGGGCGCAAACTGAAGAGTGGGGGAGGGGGGGTGCGCGCAAACTGAAGAGCAGAGCGGGGGGGGGGGGGGGTGGCGCAAACTGAAGAGTGGGGGAGGGGGGGTGCGCGCAAACTGAAGAGCGGGGAGGGGGGAGATAGATGTGGGCACGTGAACTGTAGAGCGGGGAGGTTGCGCACGCACATGCACCTGGTTTCACGCCGGACTCTACCAAAATGCTGAGGACAGGGGGGGGGGGGGGGGGGGGGGGGGGGGGTTTGAATTTCGGGAGTTTTCCGGAAGACAGAACAATATGGGAGATGGGTCTGAAATATGGGAGACTCCTGGGAAAAACGGGAGTGTTGGCAGGTATGTTTATAACAAAACGGAGCCTATAACATTACTGCCTCCTTTCACTTTCATTGAAAATACGAAACATACCCTCTCTTTCATTGAATATCCATTTTAATAAGTAATAATGGCCACTATAAAAGTATAATGTGCAATAAGTTTATACAATAGAGAAAATAAAGGCAAGCAATCAGTCAGATGTGCAGAATCGGTGTCCGCGGTTACATTATTTAAGATATTAACAGTCCGATGTGCACAACTCTCATATGGGTATGTGCTCAAAGCACGCTGCAACACATGCCAGAGAGTGTGTGTGTGGTCACCTGATGTGCGTTTTCACTGTTTTAATGTAGACAGAGAGCTGTTCAGAAACGCTAGTGTGGACTCGGATCATTTTCATTCTAAAACGCTGTTTTAAAACTAAAACGTACTAGTGTAAACGGGGCCTCAGTCAGTGAGTTAGTCAACAGCGGCCTCTGGTGGATTTATGTGAGAACAGCAGGCACCAATGGCATTCACGAGAGATATTTGAGATCTGAAAAAGCATACACAGTGGCCTCTGGTGGATTAGAAAAAACAAAACTACAAAAAAAAAAAACGTAGCTCCTGAGACTCTCCAGAAATGTATATAGGGGAACGTTTTCAGAATGAGGCTGGTTTGGCTTACCTCCGTATGGACGGCTTTCCTGCTGCTACCAGTTTGTCCAGTAGCTTGCCACATACGTTGGCGGACTTGAGACACAGGGTGGAGTTGACAACAACGACGGGGTTCGAGTCTGGTGAAGAAAAGTTCCAGAAAGCGGGTAAGACAAAAACTGAAGCCAAAAAAATGAAATAAACAAGTAAATTACAGGGTGAGAATGTGGTGAAATCTGAAAACGTTGTGAGAGAAATTTGAGATCTGAAAAAGCGTACACACTGGCCTCTGGTGAAACGAAAACAAAAACTGCACAAAAACATACCTCCTAGGATGCATTTGGCGCTCTCCAGAAATGTGTATAGGGGTACGTTTTCAGAATGAGCATGAGCAAAAACATGCATGTGTGTACATATGAGTGTGTGTCTGTGTACATATGTGTGTGTGCTGGAGGAGGTCTGTGATTCGTAACTTTGATGTGTTTTATGAGGCAGCGGTTCAGCCTGATGAACAGAGTTATGAAAACTAAACGAGACGGTCCTGGGAAACTAGAGAGGAAAACCACGCTGTGCTTTAACACACGCTCATGTGAACATGTGTGTGTGTGTGTCCAGGTGTTCTTATATATAACAGGTGCTTACACACTTCATGGAGCCCAAATCATTGGCAGGAACTCAGTCTATTTACTCTCTGAAGTCATGTTTCTCGCTCTGAATGATTCACAGTGACTTCATACGGAAGAAAAACATGATTCTGAATCTTTCAACAACACCAAAACCCGTTTCTGTTGATGTCAACAACACTGAGGAATCAATCAAATTAGTCAAGAACAGCATCAACTGCTTTTCTGAGTGTCTTTCTGCTTGTTATGCTACTTCAATTTAATAAAAAATTACACACACACACACACAGATACGCACGCACACAGACACACACACACCTGCAGAAATCCTTCATCTCTGACCTCCGTCTCTCCAACCGCTGGCCCATATGTGAACGTTTGGAGGTTTTTCTGTGGTGAAGCTGTTTCTCCTTCTTCTTCTTCTTGTGTTCTCTGGTTCACTGAGGACAGATCCACGTCCCGCTGAACTCTTCACTCCGCTGGCGCTGCACATTCTCACTCAATCTGGAAAGCAAAACACCACTTCGCTTCAGTTTCGCCGGTATTTAGCTGAAAAAATGTGAAGAGCAGACAAAAGAAATGTGGATAAGCATATGCAAATGAGGACAGACTAATTTAATGCATCTGCTGATTTATTGCCATTGATATCAGGATCATTATCAATATCAATTTCAATATTGGTGACAGTATCATTATTGTTCAGTATCAGTATTGTTATCGGTATCAGTATTGTTATCAGTATAGGTATTGTTATCGGTATCAGTATTGTTATTGGTATCAGTATTGTTATCAGTATAGGTATTGTTATTGGTATCAGTATTGTTATCAGTATAGGTATTGTTATCGGTATCAGTATTGTTATTGGTATCAGTATTGTTATCAGTATAGGTATTGTTATCAGTATAGGTTTAGTTATCAGTATAGGTATTGTTATCGGTATCAGTATTGTTATTGGTATCAGTATTGTTATCCGTATAGGTATTGTTATCGGTATAGGTATTGTTATCAGTATAAGTATTGTTATTGGTATCAGTATTGTTATTGGTATCAGTATTGTTATCGGTATCAGTATTGTTATTGGTATCAGTATTGTTATCGGTATCAGTATTGTTATCGGTATCAGTATTGTTATCAGTATAGGTATTGTTATCGGTATCAGTATTGTTATCAGTATAGGTATTGTTATTGGTATCAGTATTGTTATTGGTATCAGTATTGTTATCGGTATCAGTATTGTTATTGGTATCAGTATTTTTAGCAGTATATGTATTGTTATCGGCATCAGTATTGTTATCAGTATAGGTATTGTTATTGCTATCGGTAACAGTATCGTTATTGGTAACAGTATCGTCATTGTTTGGTATTAGTATTGTTATCAATATCAGTATTATTATCTGTATCAGAATCATCATTGGTAACACTATTGTTATTGTTTGGAATCAGTATTTTTAACAATAACAGTTTCATTATCTGTATCACTAATGTTATTGGAATCATTATCGTTATCAGTAACACTTTTGTTATTGTTTGGCATAAGAAATGTTATTCCTATCAGTATTATTATTGGTAACAGTATCAGTATTGTTATCGGCATCGGTATCACTATCGGTAACAGTATCGTTATTGTTTGGTATCAGTATTCCCATCAATATCGTTATCTGTAACAGTATCGTTATTATTTGGTATCATTTTTATTTGGTATCAGTATTGTTATCTGTAACAGTATCGCTATTGTTTGGTATCATTATTATTTGGTATCAGTATTGTTATTGTTTGCTATAAGTATCATTATTGGTAAAAGTATAGTTATTGTTTGGTATCGGTATCATTATCTATGTCAATATTGTTATTGGTAACAGTATTATCCTTGTTTAGTTATATCAGTATAATTATCGGTATCAGTATCGGTATCAATAACAGTATAACTATTGGTTCTGTCTCAATATCAGTATTAGTATTTGTATCATTACTGGCATCTGCATAGGTAACAGTAATGTTATTAGTATTTGGTATTAGTATCGTTATAGGTATCAGTATTGGTATTACTAATGCATAATTAAAAATACATAGTTGATTTATTTATATTAACATTAACATACAATAAAAATGCATTTCTCATGTTAGTAAATGGGCTGCACGGTGGCGCAGTTGGTAGCATGTTCGCCTCACAGCAAATAGGTCACTGGTTCAAGCCTCGGCTGGGTCAGTTGGCGTTTCTGTGTGGAGTTTGCATGTTCTCCCCGTGTTGGTGTGGGTTTCCTCCGAGTGCTCCGGTTTACCCCACAGTCCAAAGACATGTGGTATAGCTGAATTGGGTAGGCTAAATTGTGTGAGTGTGAATGAGTGCATATGGATGTTTCCCATTGATGGGTTCCAGCTGGAAAGGCATCCGCTGCGTAAAACATATGCTGGATAAGCTGTGGTGACCCCAGATTAATAAAGAGGCTAAGCCGAAAAGAAAATGAATGAATGTTGGTAAATGCATGAACTAATGGAACCTTATTATAAAGTATGACCGTATTATTCTACACTACACTCATAGCACGCCAGTCTGAAGCAGGAGGACACTGGTGAAGGAAAACTCCCTCAGATGTGTTTTTTCTAAATGCCACTTGTTTGGCAGTTTCTTCAAAGTTCCCGCTTGAAAACAGCACAAAAGGTCAGGAGGTGTGTGTGTGCCATTCCTGCAACGCTTGTTCTTCTGCTGTGTTCAGCTATGTGATATTAGTAAGTTCATGACCTGCAGCTGCACACAGGTTAATGCTGTTAATGGCTGGAAAACATGAGTGATTCTGCAGCGACACCAGCCAGTCATTTCTCAAAGTCTCCACATTATGTGCAGCGATGCGTTCATGCTAAAGGTTATAATGAAATGCGTGATCCAGGGTTTATTTCTGAGGACAGATCCTCGCTGGCAGCAGAAGTGAGCGCTGGCGATCAAAGACGCTGTTATTTAAAGCTTCAGACTTCACTCTCCTGGACGCAGGTTCAAGGGCTGCAGCGTTTATAATGGTGTTAACAAATAAACCAGTGGCCGAAACCTAAACCAGCCTCGTCCTAGATGGCACAAAGCACTGTGGGTAAAGCCACTAGCTTTGGCCAGGGCTAAATGCTCCTCTGTGTTTATAATTTTCCTTTAGAGTAACACAGGCAGATCCCTCTTTTCTCTGATGGCAAACACTTGCGAATAACACGACCGTGGACTTTCCAGAGGGACGGACGGCGAGTAAAGCGGCGAAATGAACAAATAATAAAAGAACAAACAGCTTTTGTCTTGATTGAAGTCAAAGGAAAATGGATACCAAATGTGAGATGGCCTGGTTTTTCTCTGAGATGCTCCGTTGAGTCCTGCAACCACGAGACTATCAAATATTTGAGGTGAAACTGGAAAGTTTTGAAGATTTATATTTCCTGAATGTTAATCCTGTAAGCTACAAAGTAGAGTGTCTGCAAGATGAATGTCTTCGTTCCTCCTTGAAAACAAGAATAAAATATGATACAAATGTGAATGTAAATCAAAGGTTGTGCTGTTTACTGAGAAATCTCAAACTTTACACTTTTATTTTTTGTCTATATTCTGATTACACACACCAAACTCATTCATTCATTCATTCATTCATTCATTCATTCATTCATTCATTCATTCATTCATTCATTCATTCATTCATTCTCCTTCGAGCTTAGCCCCTTTATTCATCAGGCATCACCACAACAAAATGAACCGCCTACTTATCCAGCATATGTTTTACACAGCGGATGCCCTTCCAGCTGCAACATAGTACTAGGAAACACCCATATACTCTCACACTCACAAACACTCTCATACACTACAGCCAATTTATTTAATCAATTCCCCTATAGTGCATTAATAATGCATTAGTAAATGCTTTAATAATACCAATACTGATACCTATAACAATACTAATACCATTAGTGATATAAATGCAGATACCAGTAATGACACTAATACCGATACTGATACTGATACAAATACCAATAATTATACTGTTATTGATACCGATAATACTGATACCAAACAACGACAACACTGTTACCAATAACAATGTTGATACAGATAATGATACTAATACCAAACAATAACAATACTCTTACTGATAACAATACTGATACCAATAACAATACTGATACCAAACAATAACATTACTGATACAATAACAATACTAATACCAAACAATGACAATACTGTTACCGATACCGATATGATAACAATACTGATACCAAACAACAACAATACTGTTACCGATAACGATACCGATATGATAACAATACTGATACCAAGCAACAACAATACCGTTACCGATAACGATATGATAACAATACTGATACCAAGCAACAACAATACCGTTACCGATAACAATACCGATACCAACCAACGTCAATACTGTTACCGATAACAATACCGATATGATAACAATACTGATACTAAACAATGACAATACTGTTATCGATATGATAACAATACTGATACCAACCAATGTCAATACTGTTACCGATAACAATACCGATATGATCACAATACTGATACCAAACAATGACAATACTGTTACCGATATGATAACAATACTGATACCAAAGAACAATAATACTGTTACCGATAACGATATCGATATGATAACAATACTGATACCAACCTACGTCAATACTGTTACCGATAACGATACCGATATGATAACAATACTGATACCAACCTACGTCAATACTGTTACCAATACCGATACCGATATGATAACAATACTGATACCAATCTACGTCAATACTGTTACCGATAACTATACCGATATGATAACAATACTGATACCAAACAACGACAATACTGTTACCGATAACGATACCAATATGATAACAATACTGATACCAAACAATGACAATACTGTTACCGATAACGATACCGATATGATAACAATACTGATACCAATCTACGTCAATACTGTTACCGATAACGATACCGATATGATAACAATACTGATACCAAACAATGACAATACTGTTACCGATAACGATACCAATATGATAACAATACTGATACCAAACAACGACAATACTGTTACCGATAACGATACCGATATGATAACAATACTGATTCCAAACAACGACAATACTGTTACCGATATGATAACAATACTGATACTAAACAACGACAATACTGTTACCAATAACGATACCAATATGATAACAATACTGATACCAAACAACGACAATACTGTTATCAATAATGATACTTATACCAAACAACAACAATACTCTTACCCATAACAATACTGATACCCTTAACGATACTGTTAGCGATAGCAATGTCGTTGTGTCACTCTCATACACTACGGCCAATTTAGTTAATCAATTCCCCTGTAGCGCATGTGTTTGGACTGTGGGGGAAACCGGAGCACCTGGAGGAAACCCACGCCAACACGGGGAGAATATGCAAACTCCAACTGAACCAGCCGGGACTCGAACCAGCGACCTTCTTGCTGTGAGGCAACTGTGCTAACCACTGAGCCTTACACAGCAAACTTTACATTTTTATTCTCCCTATATTCTGATTATACACACCAAACTGTACACTCTTATTTTTATATTCTGATTACACACATCAAACTTTACAGCTTTATCAATATTCTCAACAAGATTATAGTACAACACCGCAGTCTTGATATCCCATGATTACTGTAATAAATAGGGGAAAGTGTAGTGGTAAATGTTCAACAAGTCTTGTGCTTTTGTCTAGCTCACAGTGTGACTGATGGTGGTCCACTGAAGGAAGTCAGTGTGTGAAGTGTTTTGAAGACGATCAGCTGACCGTCACATTTATTCAGCAAATCTGCACTGCATGTGTGAGAATGTGAAGCTCATAAAGTCTGTGTTATGTAATACACACACACACACAAATGGGTTTTCATGCTTTATGGGCTCTCTCCATACCCATACCATACTCATTCTCCCCGTGTTGGCGTGGGTTTCCTCCGGGTGCTTCGGTTTCCCCCACAGTCCAAACACATGCTCTATAGGGGAATTGATGAACTAAATTGGCCGTAGTGTATGAGTACGTGTGTGTGAGAGAATGAGTGTGTATGGGTGTTTCCCAGTACTGGGTTGCAGCTTGAAGGGCATCCGCTGTGTAAAACATATGCTGGAATAATCGGTGGTTCATTTCACTGTGGCGACCCCTGATAAATAAGGGACTAAGCTTTAGAAAATGAATGAATGAGTATGATTTGTGAGCTGTTTTCTTTATGGGAACCAAAAAATAAACACATAAGTTTAAAAAATACTGGTATTGCTATATTTGTGGGGACATTTGGTGCCAACAATATGATGAATACCAAAAACACACACATGTGCATACTAAGACACACACAATAGACTGGGTAATTAGGAATACAAGATGCACACACACAAGTACACTCGTTTCCATTGCCTCAACCGCTGCTGAAGGAAAGTTGGAAATGAATGTTTCCCTTCTCTTGTACTTCTCACACACTTCCTTGAGGAAGAGGAGATACTGAGATGTTCATGTGTGTCTCGTCGGGTGAAATGTGAAGCAAATGGAGAAAGGAATCTCTAAAGAGTGAGAGTTGAGTTTCCTATGAAAGAGCAGCATTTATTTTCCTCCGTGAAACATGAACACACTGCAATCCAGTCTCTGTGGTTTAGTTGTTTGTGTCTTGTTTTGCTTATTTAGTCTCATTTAGTATATATGTGTGTGTGTGTGTGTGCACATGCATTTTTTCTTCTTTTTGACATATCTCAGGACGCATATGTGTTTAATGTCATGGATATTACACACGTATTACAAGAAAATGGTGAATTATGAGGACGTTGCTGATGTCCCCATTTCACAAATGTTTATAAACCTATATTTAGGCTAGGCTTATAGGGCATCACGGTGGCGCAGTGGGTGGCACAATGACCTCACAGCAAGAAAGTCGCTGGTTTGAGCCCCGGCTGGGTCAGTTGGCGTTTCTGTGTGGAGTTTGCATGTTCTCCCCGTGTTGGCGTAGGTTCCCTCCGGGTGCTCCGGTTTCCCCCACAGTCCAAACCCATGCTATATAGGGGAATTGATAAACTAAACTGGTAGTGTATGAGTGTGTGTGTGAGAATGAGTGTGTATGGGTACCCAGTACTGGGTTGCAGCTGGAAGGGCATCCGCTGTGTAAAACATATGCTGGAATAGTTGGCGGTTCATTCCACAGTGACCCCTGATTAATTAAGGGACTAAGCTGAAAAGAAAATGAATGAATGAATGAATATTTAGGTTTCTAAATAAGGAAAATACAGAGTGTACAGTATAAAAACAATGGAAACCTATGGAATGTCCAGACAATTCACAAAAACAAACCTGTGTGTGTGTAAATGTGAGTGAGTGTGCATGTCTTAAGTAGGCGTTTCTGGTATTTATCTCATTGTGTGCAGCAAATGTCCCCACAAGTATAGCAAAACCAGTAATTTTTCATGTTGTGTATTCATATAGGTGTATATTTGGTGTTTTAAAAATATAGTAATGCAGATTATTTACTTTGAGGGTTGCATTTAGGGGTGTTTTAGAGAAAGGGGACACAATGTACGGTCTGCAAAGAATAAAAATCTCCATGAAACATGAAAACAACAAGTGTGGGTAAGTCTGTGTAATAAAGTCTGTGTGTTGAAGTTGTAGAAGTTGTCTATAATTATAGAATAATTGTGTGTATATGTGTGTGGTCCTGGTATTCACTACAATATGAGGACCAAATGTCCCCTCAAGTATAGTAATACCAGTCATTTTCACTTTACAGGGACATTTTTCAATCCTCATAGGGAAATTTCCCATAAATCAGACAGAATGAAGTATTTTAATAATATGTAAATGCAGATTGTTTCCTCTGAGTGTTGGGTTTAGGAGTAGAGAACTCTCAGAGGAAACAATCTGCAGTTTAATATTTCCAAAATGCTTCATTCTGTGTGATTTATGAGCCGTTTTCACACAAAAAAGTAACAAAAGATCTAAATTTACTGGTGTTGCTATACTTGCGGGGACATCCGGTCATTAGGAATACAAGACACACACACACATTGGGGGAAGTGGACAGAACATACAGTCTGTACAGTATAAAATAATGATATCTATGAAAAGAGCACATAAAACATGAAAACAAATGTGTGTGTGTGTGTGTGTGTGTGTGTGTGTTTGTAAATTTGTGTAATAGAGACTATGTTGTTGAAGCTGTCTATAATTATAGAATACAATAAAACAGTTGTGTGTGTGTGTATGCGTGTGTGTGTGTGTTTGTGGTCCTGGTATTCACTACAATATGAGGACCAAATGTCCCCTTAAGTATAGTAATACCAGCCACTTCTGACCTTATGGGGACATTTTTGATCCTCATAAATAAAACGGCTCATAAAATCAGACAGAATGAAGTAGTTTAATAATATATAAATCCAGATTGTTTCCTCTGAGTGTTGGGTTTAGGAGTAGCTAAATCTCAGAGGAAACAATCTGCAGTTTAATATTTCCAAAATGCTTCATTCTGTGTGATTTATGAGCCGTTTTCACAAAAAAAAGTAACAAAAGATCTAAATTTACTGATGTTGCTATACTTGCGGGGACATCCGGTCATTAGGAATACAAGACACACACACTCATTGGGGGAAGAGGACAGAACATACAGTCTGTACAGTATAAAATAATGATATCTATGAAAAGAGCACATAAAACAGGAAATCAAATGTGTGTGTGTGTGTGTGTGTGTGTGTTTGTAAATTTGTGTAATAGAGACTATGTTGTTGAAGCTGTCTATAATTATAGAATACAATAAAACAGTTGTGTGTGTATGTGTGTGTGTGTGTGTGTGTTTGTGGTCCTGGTATTCACTACAATATGAGGACCAAATGTCCCCTTAAGTATAGTAATACCAGCCACTTCTGCCCTTATGGGGACATTTTTGATCCTCATAAATAAAACAGCTCATAAAATCAGACAGAATGAAGTAGTTTAATAATATATAAATCCAGATTGTTTCCTCTGAGTGTTCGGTTTAGGAGTAGCTAACAATCTGCAGTTTAATATTTCCAAAATACTTCATTCTGTGTGATTTATGAGCCGTTTTCCTCATGCTGGACCAACAAAAGTAACACAAAAGACCAAAATTTACTGGTATTGCTATACTTGTGGGGACATTTGGTTATTAGGAGTACACACTGGGGGAAAGGACAGAACTTACTGAATAAAACACAGAATAAAATAATTATATCTATGAAAAAAGCCATCAAAACATGAAAACTAGTGTGTGTGTGTGTGTGTGTGTGTGTGTGTGTGTGTGTGTCTTTTCCAGCAGCAGCAGGATGAGGTCTCGAACCCTTTAACCCCCGTGTGTCCTTCATCTGCTTGCTGTCGTTCAGGAAGAGGGAAGTGCCGTCGACGGATTGTTTGGAGTTAATAGGGACTTGTGAGAAAAGTTAAAGAGTGAAAAAAAAGAGCAATTCACACACACTTGTTCCTGCGGCCCGGCCCTCGTCTGCACAACACTTACAAGAGAACGTGGGAAATGAGGAGGGGGCGACACACTCGTATTCCACACCACTGTTAACAACACTACACACACACACACACACTAGTGAGCCAAGACAGTAAAAGAACTACAGGGTTACACTAATAATATATAATACAGAGACACGATTGCAGGATAATGAAGTTTAAATAATTCAGCTCAAGCACAATCATTAGAAAATCTGCAATACAGAGAAGAACGACTGGAGCATTCATTCACTTTGCTTCAGCTTAGTCCCTTTATTCATCAGGGGTCACCACAGCAGAATGAACCACCAACTATTCCAGCATATGTTTTACAAAGCGGATGCCCTTCCAGCCGCAACCCAAGGCTGGGAAACATCCATACTCGTTCACACACACTCATACACTACGGTCAATTTAGTTAATCATTTCCCCTATAGCGCATGTGTTCGGACTGTGGGGAAAACCAGAGCACCAACACGAGGAGAACATGCAAACTCCACACAGAAACACCAACTGACCCAGCTGGGATTAGAACCAGCGTCCTTCAAGCTGTGAGGCGACACCACTGAGCCACCGTGCCACCTCACAACTGGAGTAAAAAGAAGTAAATCTGGCAATATACTGTAGTACACATGAAGTACAACTGCAGGCGTGATATAGTGTATCTGAAATGAATGTTTACTGTGTACTACATTGCAGTGTATTGTAGTATTGCAACAGTATTTCTACACTACACATAAAAAATGTTGGGTTATTGTAACCCAACATAGGGTCAATTAACCTAATTGGGTCAAAAATTACCCCAACATTGGGTTTGTCCATATTTTGTTGAGTTACAACCCAACATTTTTAAGATGTCATGCATTCATTTTCTTGCGGCCTAGTGCCTTCATTAATCTGGGGTCGCCACAGCGGAATGAACCGCCAACTTATCCAGCATATGCATTACGCAGCGGATGCCCTTCCAGCTGCAACCCATCTCTGGGAAACATCCATACACACTCATTCACACACACCCACACAGACACACTCATACACTACGGCCAATTTAGTTAATCAGTTCCCCTATAGCGCATGTGTTTGGACTGTGGGGGAAACCGGAGCACCCAGAGGAAACCCACATCAACACGGGGAGAACATGCAAACTCCACACAGAAACACACACTGACCCAGCCTGGGCTCGAACCAGTGACCTTCTTGCTGTGAGGCCACAGTGCTAACCACTGAGCCACCGTGTCACCAAAAAGTAGTATTACCTATAAATCACTATATTCATGTGCGCGTGCAAACAGTAGTTTCGAGTGTGTTTTTACTAGTATGTGTTGCTGTCTGTAGCTGTCAGTCATGTAGGCCGATCTCTGAACACACACACACACACACACTCAGACACTGGAGGAGGTACAGTAATGGATACCAGCAGCTAATGGCGGGAAGCGTCCAGCATGTTTGCGTGTAACTGAACTCTAATGGTGCGCTTTCCCAGCGGGACGAAGCCAAGAGCAGCAGGTGCAGAATCACAAAAACACTGCATGAGGAGCGTTTATGTCATTCTTCTGCTCTGGAACTGACGGAGAAACACAGACATGAAGGACAGAAGAACCTGCAGATGCTGAGCAGAGACTCCAGAGCAGCACGAGAGAGCTCCTGCTGTTGTGTTGTTATCTTGACAAAATGATCATGTTTTCAAATCCTTAATGTTATTCTATCTATCCTTACATTTATGCATCCCTCCATTTCACTCTCCATCAATTCATCCATTCTTCCATTCATCCATCCATTTCTCCATCAATACATCTATCCATCCATCCATCCATTCTTTTTTCATTCATGCCTTCCTCCATCCCTCTATCCTTGCTTTCATCCATCCATTTCTCCATCCACCCATCCATTTTTTATCCATCTCTTCATCTACTTCTCCATCCATCCATTCATTCATCCTTCCATCCATTTCTCCATCCATCCATTTATCCATCCATCCAGCCATCCCTCCATCATCTCTCCATCTATCCATCCTTCCAACAATACATACATTCATTTATTTATCTGTTTATCCATCCATCCATCCATCCATTTCTTGATCCATCCATCTATCCATCCATCCACCTGTTTTCCATTTAACCCTACATCCATCCATCCATCCATCCATCCATCCATCCATCAAATTCTCCATCAATTTCTTCATCCATTCATCCATTTTCCATTCAACCCTTAATCCATCTATCCCTCCACCCATTTCTCCATCAATTTCTCCATCCATCCATCCATCCATCTTCCATTCAACCCTACATCTATTTATCCAACCATCCATCCATCCATCCATCCATCCATCCATCCATCCATCCATCCATCCATCTTCCATTCAACCCTACATCTATTTATCCAACCATCCATCCATCCATCCATCCATCCATCCATCCATCCATCTTCCATTCAACCCTACATCTATTTATCCAACCATCCATCCATCCATCCATCCATCCATCCATCCATCCATCCCTTTATCCATCTCTCCATCAATTTCTCCACCAATCCATCCACCCATCCATCCTTTATTCATTCATGCCTTCCTCCATCCCTCTATCCTTGCTTTCATCCATCCATTTCTCCATCCATCCATGCATTTTTTATCCATCTCTTCATCTACTTCATCCATCCATTCATTCCTCCTTCCATCCATCCTTCAAACAATACATACATTCATTTATTTATCTGTTTATCCATCCATCCATCCATCCATCCATCCATCCATCTCTCCATCAATTTCTAGATCATCCATCCATCCACCCATTTTCCATTTAACCCTACATCCATCCATCCATCCATCTCTCCATCCATCCATCTATCAAATTCTCCATCAATTTCTTCATCCATTCATCCATTTTCCATTCAACCCTTCATCCATCCATCCCTCCACCCAATTCTCGATCAATTTTTCCATCCATCCATCCATCCATCCATCCATCCATCTTCCATTCAACTCTACATCCATCTATCCATCTATCCAATCCATTCATTTCTTCATCAATTTCTCCATCCATCCATCCATCCATCCATCCATCCATCCATCCATCTCTCCATCAATTTCTCCATCCATCCATCCATCCATCCATCAATCCATTTATCCATCCATCCCTCCATCAATTATTCTATCCATCTATCCATCAACCATCCATTTTCCATTCAGTTCTACAACCATCCATCCATCCATCCATCCATCCATCCATTTTCCCATCAATTTCTCCATCCATCCATCCATCTATCTATTTATCTATTCATCCCTCCATCCATTTCTCCATCCATTCATTCAACCCTACATTTATTTCTCCATCTATCCATTTTTCCATTCATCCCCTCCATCCATCAATTTCTCCATCCATCCATCCATCCATCCATCCATCCATCCATCCATCCATCCATCCATCCACCTAGTAACCCATTTATCCAGCACAGTATCTGAAGTATTCAGGCTAAACAAAGTTTATACAAGCTTCAGATTCCACCGACGCTCTTCAGCAGTCAAAACACATTTTAAAGTTGTTTTGCACGTTCAGAGCAGCTTCATCAGCTCAACATCACACTCTGTTTGTTTCTTTCCAGCACACTGTTTGCGACTCCTTCTTCTCTTTCTTGTAATGGAAAAGCATGGCGTATGGTTTGGTTTTGGAAGCGCTGGAATGCAGGATTCCTGAGCCGTCATGTGAAAACAGTTTGACAGGACGGCTAAAATATTCCATCAGCCTGACCACAATGTTTTACAAAGATCACGGCACTTCTGAATCTGATTTAAATCTGTCGAGGAGATTCAGGCAAAGCTAGAAAACCACAAATTCACTGTTAAACTGGAAGAGACGTCAACTTCTGAAGACATCAGACGAGTAATAAGCTGATGGTAAACCTGTAGATCTCTGAATACACACACAGTTCAGATCTGTTGTGTGTGTGTGTGTGTGTGTGTGTGTGTAAAACAGCAGGAGATGTGTCTTACAAATTTATTATCTCGCAGCAAGCATTTTTTGTTTTTAAAAGATGTCTAATAGATGTCTAAACTGTCGTCTTGGCTAAAACAAGGCTAAATTTGGGCTGTCAGTAAAAATCTAATAGACGTCTAAGAATAGGTCAAACTAGACTAGTCATCAACTATAAAGAAATGAATGACTACACATATAAAGTCTGTCTAATCTGTCTATTTGACCACCAAGTATCAAAGGAGAAAAATACATTTGTTCTTATTTACTTTAAAGGCTCTCTTAGGTAAACTACCATCCTATCTTTCTAAGGGTGCACTCACACTATGCTATCCGAACCGTGCCCAGGCCCGTTTCCCAGATCGTTTGAGAAGTGTGAGTGCTCTGAATCGTGCTCAAGCACGGTTCTCTTGGCCGGCCCTGGCCCGGTTGTAAGAGGTGGGCCAGAGCGCGGTTTACTTGGGCTCAGGCGTGGTACGCTTACAGTGTAAGTGCAAGCGTGCCTAAGCCCGAAACTGAAAGCGAGACGTGACTTTTAAGGGACTGTATCATATGGATTAATTAATCATTTGTACTGTTCAATAAACGCAAACTGTTGTAGATTATTAAAGACACAAACCCCTCACTGCACGTCAGCTGCAGCTTCAGCAAACCTCCTAATTCCTGCAGCACGAGGACTTTATGAGCATCAAAAGTGGCTGATCTGTTCGGCGAAATATTAGACTGAGTGTCAACGCATATCAAACGACTTCAACGATATAACTAAAGAAATCTCCACTGTGCTGAGCGAGAGCGCTTCTCTTCCTAAACTGAACAGCGCGTCATCGATGACGCAAGCGTGCCCAGGCCCGAATGTAATGTGAGTGCGGGCCTTCGGGGGAGACGGGAGGGGGGAAAGCTTGCTTTGACCCGGTTCAACGCAACTGTACATAGTGTGAGTACGGCCTAATATGCTAACATTTCACATAAATGATCAACACACTAGATTTGGTTCCTGTATTCAGTTAACAGTCTCAAAGGTATTGTCAGAACTTGGCAAACGTGCTTTTTCCTTTTATGCTCCTAGTGTGGATGGAGAGCTGTTCAGAAACGCTGGGTGAAACGCTAGTGTGGACGCGGATCGTTTTCATTCTAAAACGCCGTTTGATGAAGTCAACTGAAAAAAAACACATCGAGTCTCTCAAAATCTCAGCAAAGGGTCATTAAACAACAGCAGCTTTACTTATTACCGACCTGTTTGGCCTCATTTCTGCCATACGCTACTGAAATCCATATATTGATATTATTGGGAATTAACTGATTAAGTAATTCTTTACAACAATAAAAAAACACTTTTAAGATGTCCCCATTGAGAAGAACAGTAGTTGCTTTACTTGGGCTCTTTGATTCGATTTCTAATGCGAGTTTCCCTTTGCTTGCCAAATAGTGTGTTTTTGCCTTACACTTGCTGTATTTCATGTTTCTTTTATTCTTGAATAGGCAAGGCAAGTTTATTTATACAGCACATTTCACACACAATGGTAATTCAAAGTGCATAAACAAGAATAAAAGAGACCAACAAAGAATAAAAGTTATTACAAACAGATTAAAATGCGTTACAACAGGTTTTAAATGAAAAAAAAAACAATGTGTAAAGCACTTTGAATCCCCATTGTGTGTGAAATGTGCTGTATAAATAAACTTGTCTTGCCTTGAATGTGCAATCTTCCAGCTTACTGTGTGATGATGTTGAATATCGTCCAGCAGATGTGGTTTCTCATCATTAATAAGCAAGTATTTCATCGTAAGTGTGATATATATGCGGATATGACTTCTGTCCAGTTGTCCACTGGAAAAGATTTGCATGCATTGCCGTCTGTAATAGCGTAACTCATAAACAGCCATCTTACTGCAATTATTTACAGGCTCCATTCAAGAATAAGAGTTGTTTTCCAGTGTTTTTACTGTGGAAAAGGAGCTGTAGAGTCTCTTTTCCCACTGCGATGAGGAATATCAGGAGTGAAAACGCTGCTCCGGCCTGTAAAACACTAATTGTGCTTCCTGATCCAGCAATATAACACTTTTACTGCTATAAACACAAGCGGCGTGTGGAAAAATAAGAGTCTTTTTCTGTTCCTGCATGCTGATCAGATGCAAATCAGGTGAAGTGTATTTTGTTCTGTTCGAATTGGACTCCAATGTGGGAAAATTTACTTAAAAAAAAGTGATTAATTACTAACTGCATCATTAAAACTGTGTTTAAATGACTTTTTTCTAATTATTTCATGAAAATACATTTAAATTTCTTGACTCATTGCTACTTAAAATCTCTATAAATCTCAATTAAACTTGTTTAATTCATTGCATTTGTGTTCAACATGGTCTTTTAGCCTTGTATTTAAATAAAATGATAAGTAATTTGAATAAACATAAGACTAAAACACAGAAATGTTCAATGTTTTGCATTAAAACATGAAGTTTCAAACTGATACCTTACTTCGCATCATATATTGTCATTATCTTCTTACTCATTTCCTTGTTTTTAAGCATGATCAGTTGCCAGACTAAATTATCTTTAGTTAATTAAAAAATCTAATTATAATGGTCAAGGTTTTTCCAGTAGTGTATTTTCTCACTCAATAGCGGCTGCAGGCGTCATGTTGAACTGTCTGACTGGTTTTCGTGTCCTGATTGTAACCTCTCGCTGATTATTTTTGTTCAGAACAGAAACATGCAGCTATGCATGCAGTATATAGTATAGCATTTATTTAGTATAGTATATTATATACAGATTTACCATATTTCAGATCGCAAACCTGCAGACAGCGCCCTCTAGTGGATTTGTCATCTGAAATATACAACAAAATGTTCCCTAAATAATGTATTTTAGAATTGCAACACTTTTGACAGCGCCATCTAGTGGGTTTGTTATTTGAAATGTACAACAAAAAGTTCCCCAAGTAATGCATTTCCGAATTGCAACACTTTTTACAGCGCCCTCTAGAGGATTTGTCAGATGAAATGTTCAACAAAACGTATCCCAAGTAACATATTTCAGAGCCACAAAATTTGACAGTGCCCTCTAGTGGATTTATCATCTGAAATGTGCAACAAATCATACCCCAAGTAATGTATTTTAGAATCGCAACACTTTTGACAGCGCCATCTAGTGGGTTTGTTATTTGAAACGTACAACAAAAAGTACCCTAAGTAATGTATTTTAGAATCGCAACACTTTTTTATTTTTATTTTTTTATTTTATTAGAATATGCATAATGGTACACAAATTGGGATCATACAAATACAAAGAAATTGAAAAACAACAACAACAAACAACAACAAGCAGCAATAATACAGTGAGGTACTGGCAGTTGCGTGTATGTGTGTGTGTGTGTGTGTGTGTGTGTGTGTGTGTGTGTGTGTGTGTGTGTGTGTGTGTGTATGTATGTAAAGGTAACATGGTGGACAAATCAGGGTACATATATAGGGGTCAATACACAATCAATAAATGAAGCAAATATCGTAGATATAAGTAAACAGAAAGACAACAGTCAGTGGTAAGGTGGGGCAACAATGCTCGTAATGTATGATAGTAAAAATGACAGAAAAAAGAAAGGACGATAGTAATAACTGACAGCAATAATAATAATAATAAAATAAAAAAAATTAAATAAAAAATAAAAATCACCACTACACCAACTACTACTACAGAAAGTTACTGATATTATGACTACTACTGCAGCTGCTACTACTACAGCCACAACCACTACTACTAGTGTCTACTACTACTGATACTACTACAACATCTACTACAACTGATACTACTACAACAACGTCTACTACTGATACTACTACAACATCTACTACAACTGATACTACTACAACAACGTCTACTACTGATACTACTACAACATCTTCTACAACTGATACTACTACAACAACGTCTACTACTGATACTACTACAACATCTTCTACAACTGATACTACTACAACAACGTCTACTACTGATACTACTACAACATCTTCTACAACTGATACTACTACAACAACATCTTCTACAACTAATACTACTACAACAACGTCTACTACTGATACTACTAAAGCAATCACTGCTACTACAACATCTACATCAACAACATCTACTACTTCTGATACAACTACATCGCAACACTTTTGACAGCGCCCTCTAGTGGATTTGTCATCTGAAATATACAACAAAATGTTCCCCAAGTAATGAATATCAGAATTGCAACACTTTTGACTGCGCCCTCTAGTGGATTTGTCAGATGAAATGTACAACAAAACGTACCCTAAGTAACATATTTCAGAGCCACAAAATTTGACAGCGCCATCTAGTGGGTTTGTTATTTGAAACGTACAACAAAACGTACCCCAAGTAATGTTTTCAGAATTGCACCCCTTTTGACAGCGCCCTCTAGTGGATTTGTCATCTGAAATATACAACAAAATGTTCCCTAAGTAATGAATTTCAGAATCGCAACACTTTTGACAGCGCCCTCTAGTGGATTTGTCATCTGAAATATACAACAAAATGTTCCCTAAGTAATGAATTTCAGAATTGCAACACTTTTGACAGCGCCCTCTAGTGGACTTGTCATCTTGAACGTACAACAAAACGTACCCTAAGAAATGCATTTCAGAATTGCAACACTTTTTACAGCGCCCACTAGTGGATTTGTCAGATGAAATGTACAACAAAACGTATCCCAAGTAACATATTTCAGAGCCACAAAATTTGACAGTGCCCTCTAGTGGATTTGTCATCTGAAACGTGCAACAAATCATATCCCAAGTTATGCATTTCAGATTCGCAAAAATATAGACAGCGCCCTCTAGTGGATTTGTCATCTAAAATGTACAACAAAACATACTTGGAGCAATGTACTTTAAGTTTCACAAAAATGTAGGCTGCAGCATGTACTCCCATTGAGGCTGAGCTGATTAATACACAAACTGGAGACTGTGATGGATGTGTTTGTGATGCTGTGATCATTTGCTCGACATCACGAAGAAACACATTTGAAATGAAAACGAATGAACATCTGTCCAAACTAAATGAAAAGTAAAAACTAGAATAAACATCAAAGGCCAGAGTGAGCGGTGACTGCGACTGAGCTGCAGAAACGGGCCGTGTTGTGTTTGATTTAATGACCGCCAGACGTCTGTTTACCTATAACAGCATGGAAAATCAAAGCATGTGTGAGGAAGGTGAAAATTATGCTGTGAATGTGGTTTGTCACACTCAGCACTGCCAAAAACTAAAAAGATTTTCAAGACAGGTTAAATATGTAAAGCATTTCAGTTGAAAAGCAAAATTATTAAAGACATTACATCTTGTTTTCTGGGATACAGAATCATCAAAATTGGCTGTTTGCGGTTCATAAATATCTGCCAACAGGGTCAGAAAAGCAAACTTGTTTTCCCTTCGATTTAAGTTATTTTTTTCCTCTCTTTTCTCTTCAAAACTCACTTAGTTTTGTTGTCTTTTCAGAAAACGTGATGTAATCTCTGAAATATCTTGATTTAAGAACCCACATTAAAAAATAACATAGTATTTTATTGTAAATGCTAGTGTTTCTGAACCATACTATAGTGAATACAGTATCTATTACAGTATTTACAACTCTTTGTCTAATGAAAGCTCCAGCAGACTGTAGTATTAACTATGGTCAACTGATTCAAGGTTTTACATACTATAGTATAGTTTTTGTTATAGTCAAATGTGGTTTATTGTAGTATAATATACCCTGTCTTTAATGCAAATTACCCAATACTGTAATTTTCTTTACTGTAGTTTTTGTTTCGTTTCCATAGCAGCTGTAGAATCACCACAACAGATCAATTACTATAGTTGTTGTGTTACCATAGCAACAATAGATTCACCAAACAGATCAATTACTGTAGTTGCTGTGTTACCATAGCAACTGTAGAATCACCACAACAGATCAATTAGTATAGATGTGTTACCATAGCAACTTCAGAATCACCACAACAGATCAATTACTGTAGTTGTGTTACCGTAGCAACTGTAGAATCACCCCAACAAATCAATTACTGTAGTTGTTGTGTTACCATAGCAACTGTAGAATCACCACAACAGATCAATTACTATAGTTGTTGTTACCATAGCAACTGTAGAATCACCATAAAAGATCAATTACTATAGATGTTGTGTTACCATAGCAACTGTAGAATCACCACAAAAGATTAATTACTACAGTTGCTGTTACCATAGCAACTGTAGAATCACCACTACAGAATATTACTATAGTTGTTGTGTTTCCATAGCAACTGTAGAATTACCACAACATATCAATTACTATAGTTGTTGCGTTACCATAGCAACTGTAGTCACCACAACAGATCAATTACTGTAGTTGTTGTGTTACCATAGCAACTGTAGAATCACTGCAACAGATCAATTACTATAGTTGTTGTTACCATAGCAACTGTAGAATCACCATAGAAGATCAATTACTATAGTTGTTGTGTTACCATAGCAACTGTAAAATCATCACAACAGATCAATTACTATAGTTGTTGTTACCATAGCAACTGTAGAATTACCACAACAGATCAATTACTATAGTTGTTGTGTTACCATAGCAACTGTAAAATCATCACAACAGATACATTACTATAGTTGTTGTTACCATAGCAACTGTAGAATTACCACAACAGATCAATTACAATAGTTGTTGTTACCATAGCAACTGTAAAATCACCACAACAGATTAATTCAAGTACGTTTACTACAGTACGGTTCAGTGTTTACTATAATTAACTATAGTGTTTTTTTTTTCTTTTTCTTGTGTAAATGTTCAGCTTTTGCTCTGCTTAAGTCAATAAAGGACATTGTGTAAGAGTTCCAGAAACAGAAGTATGTTGGTCATGAATGTTTTTCATGAAATTGTCATTTTGAATGATTTCATTACACTTGTTTTGATTTTAAATGTTATAAAAACTAAACCCAATGCCAATGAAATGCAGCACTAATCCCAAAAACACTCAACAAACCTAACAGCATCGTTTCCTACTATAAATTCATGCAACTCCTGAATGTTCAGGTTTCAAAACAGAGGAGCGTCTGTGGAAAATATTAAACTATAGTGTGTGTGTGTGTGTGTGAACATTACAAAGGTCAAGACATCTCACAGCATATATTATATCCACAAATCATACACTTGGAAAAGATTTGGTAGTTTGCGAAGTAAAAATGTTTCAGTGGTGTCACTTTTTAAAATTAACGTTTCAGAATTAAACATAATAATATAATAATATATCACAAGTTTTGTGGTTAGGACTACATCAAGAGATATTATCTGAAAATACTTTTTATATAAATAAGTATATTATTTCCACTAAATACTATGATAATATTGTGTAACAGTTGAAGACAAAATTATTTGCCCTAATGTGAAATTTAAAGATGCAGTAGGTGATCTGCCAAAATGCTACCCGCTAGCATAATATCTTGGAAACACAGTCCCTCCCCTGATGTCCAAAGCCACACCTCCTGAAATCACGAACACGCACCTTAAAGATGACAGTAGACAACCCACTAGATCATGTCATTCAGCATTTAGAAAACTTTGTAGTACTTTATAATACTACAATTCTGAAGGTAAAACTGTATTATATCTAGCACGTTTCAGTTATGTAGCAAACAGAACTGTCATAATGTGCAATATTTCATGCATGCAAGAATCGCTGGTCTCACTCTCTCACATGCTGTCCTAAAGCCACTACTGTATGCTTAGTGTTTGGCCGGCGGCGTGCAGGAATTACACATATTACTAAGCCATACTTGCATGCTATTTCAGAACGGATATTCATAGTAGTGAACAATATAGGGAGCTCGTCACAGACTGTCAATGTTTCAACTTTAGCTCAGTAAAGCAGGCCAGGCGGAATAGCGCTATTTACTGATGTTTTGTTGGTAAACTAAATATAAATCTACATTATCAATGGTGTAAAAGGCCCTTATGAAACTGAAAATAGTCACATCAATCCATCACCGGGACATTTCAGTGGCTGAACCACACGTCCGTGCATATAACTCAATCATAACAACACAATCTACATCAGCTCTGTGTGACTAAAAGAGTTTTAATACAGAGCATTACCTGTCTAACAGAAACACTTCAGCCATAGTGTCGTCCTTCCTCCTCACTCCAATATTGATTCAGGATTTTAAAAGGTTTTGATTCAGCATTTGTTTTTACTGCTGTCACTTGTGTCCACGTGAACGTGCAAACAGCAGATCTGCGTGAATGGGTGTGCAGATGTACAAACTTCCACTTGCTGACAGACAGTTTGGGCTACTTATCAGAATTATGAGAAATATTGGCCCGACATTTTTAGTTTTATACCTCACCCAGAATATAAAAATACATATAAACACATTTAGATCATTACTATTGGAATGTGAAGAGTCTTTCAAACAGCACAACAACACACATTTCTGAAGACAGTCATCTACTGCACCTATAATTGTTTCCTAAATGCGGTTAAACTGAGTTTTTTTCTTCAACACATTTCTAATAACTGATTTCTTTTCTCTTTGCCGTGATGACAGCACATAATATTAGACTAGATATTCTTCAAGACACGAGTATTCAGCTTAAAGTGACATTTATAGACTTAACTAGGTTAATTCAATTGAAAAACAGTGGTTTGTTCTGTGGAAAATCAAAACAGTATATCATTTCCTAAAGGGGCTAAACTAAACTGCAAGAGATAAGACGATCTAGAAGAAAAATGTTAGTGCAAATATAAATTGTTTCATCCCAAGTTGACAATTTTATTATAAATGCAAAGTTATTCATTTATTCATTTTCTTATCGGCTTAGTGCCTTTATAAATCAGGGGTTGCCACAGCGGAATGAACCGCCAACTTATCCAGCACATGTTTTACGCAGCGGATGCCCTTCCAGCCGCAACCCAACACTTGGAAACATCCATAAACTCTTGCATTTACACTCATACACTCTCAGAAATAAAGGTACGCAATCTGTCACTGGGGTGATACCTTTTCATTCATTCATTTTTTTTCTTTTCGGCTTAGTCCCTTTATTAATCCAGGATCACCACGGCGGAATGAACCGCCAACTTATCCAGCATTTGTTTTACGCAGGAGATGCCCTTCCAGCTGCAACCCATCTCTGGGAAACATCCATACACTCTCATTCACACTCATACACTACAGACAATTTACCTTACCCAATTCCCCTATAGCGCATGTGTTTGGACTGTGGGGGAAACCGGAGCACCCGGAGGAAACCCACACCAACACAGGGAGAACATGCAAACTCCACACAGAAATGCCAACTGACCCAGCCGAAGCTCGAACAAGTGACCTTCTTGCTGTGAGGCGACAGCACTACCTACTGCGCCACTGGTGGTACCTTTTCGAAAGGTACAAATTTGTTCCTAAAAGGTCCATATTAATACCTCAAGGGTATATATTAGTACCTACACATTTTAAGAGGAACACTTTTGTACGTTTTAGGTACTAATATGTACCCTTAAGGTATTAATATGGACCTTTTAGCTACAAATTTGTACCTTTCGAAAAGGTACCACCCCAGTGACAGATCGCGTACCTTTATTTGTGAGAGCGTACACTACGGGCAATTAAGCTTATTCAATTCACTTATGCTGCATGTGTTTGGACTGTGGGGGAAACTGGAGCTCCCTGAGGAAACCCACGCGAACGTAGGCAGAACATGCAAACTCCACACAGAAACTGACCCAGCCGAGGCTCGAACCAGCAACCTTCTTACTGTGAGGTGATCCCACTGCGTCACTGTGACGCCATGCGAGGTTATTTCAAAATGTCACGTTTTAATAGTTCTCCAGTGTGTTGAAACCCAAGGTTGGACATCTTGAATTACAGTACCCTTGATTTGAGCATTATTTGCAATCGTAACCCGTGCCGTCCAGATACTGCAGAGCAGATAATGTAGATAATGTGATTTGGTCTTGTCTTTATGGATGCTGTGCTCGTCTTTCCTGCGGGAGAACAGGAAGATGAGCTGGATGAGAGCCCTTCAGCATCTTCAGGCTGATAATCTGATCCTGCAGAGACAGACGCTCATAACAGCATCGTCAACAGCACATCCATCTGACTGTAATTACAGCGTTTCTCTGGCTTGACATCATGTTTACATGCACAGCTCGTTCTGAAATGGATGTGATCTCGCCAGCTGATCCTGAAACTATTAAAGGGGCAGTTCACACACTAATGGAAATGGAGATATACTGAAAAATTGCCCTTGATGTGCATAGTATATTTTGTTCCCACTAAGGTTGTTAATGTAAGTGTATAGCAAGAAATTAGTAATCAATCCAACACTATCAGAGTGTTATGCTGTTATGTGCAAATTGGCATGTAAAGTGTGTTGTTAAATAAGTGTATGTGTGTATAAAAGTGTATAGCAGGTAGTGATGTTGGTTCCACAATTATTATCATCAAGTGTTCATGAGATGGATTCCCTGAGGGAAGAAGAGGGCTGTTCTGGTACGCAGTGCTCTGTAGCGTCAACCAGAAGGTAACAGTTCAAAGAGGCAGTGTGCTGGGTGTGAGGAGTCCAGAGTGATGTTAGCAGCCCTTCTGCTTGCTCTGGATAAGTACACTTCTTGGAGAGTAGTGAGGGTTGTACCAATGATTCGCTCAGCAGTCCGAACAATTCGACGTAGTCTTCGGAGGTCGGATTTGGTAGCTGAGCTAAACCAGACAGTTATTGATGTGCAGATGACTGATTCAATGATGGAGGTGTAGAACTGTTTCCGCAGCTCCTTTGGGAGGTTGAACTTCCTCAGCTGACAAAGAAAGTACAGCCTCTGTTGAGCTTTTTTGACAATGGAGTCAATGTGAGTGTCCCACTTCAGGTCCTGAGAGACGGTGGTGCCGAGGAACCTGAATGACTCCACTGTTGCCACAATGCTGTCCATGATGCTCAGTGGGGGGAGAGCAGGGGGGTTTCTCCTGAAGTCCACTATCATCTCCACTGTTTTGAGCGTGTTCAGCTCCAGGTTGTTGTGATTGCACCAGACAGCCAACTCCTTAACCTCCTATCTGTAAGCAGACTCGTCACCATCCTATAGCTATAGCAACTGCATAGCAATAGAACAGCCTAGCAACCCTAAAGCAACACACTAATAACCACTAGAATCTTTTTGTTCTTTCTATGGATGTCAATGGCTATTTTTTACAGCATTCGTCAGAATAAAATAAAAACTAGATTGCTGCTGACCATGTCCATCCCTTTATGACCACAGTGTCTCCATCTTCTGATGGCTACTTCCAGCAGGATAACGCACCATGTCATAAAGCGCCAATCATCTCAGACTGGTTTCTTGAACATGACAATGAGTTCACTGTACTCAAATGGCCTCCACAGTCTCCAGAGCTCAATCCGATAGAGCACCTTTGGGATGTGGTGGAACGGGAGATTGGCATCATGGATGTGCAGCCAACAAATCTGCAGCAACTGCGTGATGCTATCATGTCAATATGGAGCAACATCTTTGAGGAAGCTTGTTGCCAGTAGCTTGTTGAATCTATGACACAGAGAATTAAGGCAGTTCTGAAGGCAAAGGGGGTCCAACCCGGTACTAGTAAGGTGTACCTAATAAAGTGGCCGGTGAGTGCATAATAAAATAAAGTATACATATAAAACCTTTACACTACACCTTTGTGCATTAAGTGTGTGTGCATGTGAGCGTGAGAGAAAAGTGTGTGTGAGAGAATGCGTATATGTATGCGAGTTTGCATATAAGTGTATGCGAGTAAGTGTGTGTGTTGTACAGTATGGCGAGGGTCTCTCTCTGTGTGTGTGTTACTGCATGTGTGTGTGTGTGTGTGTGTGTGTGTGTGTGTGTGTGTGTGTCCATGTGTGAATATGTGTGTGTATGCATGCCTGTGTGTGTGGGTTTGGCAGAGATGGTCCTCTTCTGGGTGGCACAGATGAAGTCATGTAGAGGTATAGAGGTGGAATAACACTGAACATGAGCACTTCCAGAGGACGGACACACACACACACACAGACACACAGACACACAGACACACACACACACACACTGCCCATTTCTCAACAAGCGCAGAGCGTGTGAAAGAGGATGATTTCGACACCCGTCTGCTGATGAAGGTCTGCTCGGCGTTCTCTGCATTCTGCGAATCATTCAGACGTTGCTTCATTACAAGAAATGTGGACGGGTTACAACAATGAACTTTAGTTTCATTCTTGACTTATTTGATCAGCGGTGTGTGTGTATGAGTGTTTTTGAGTGTATGTGTGTCTGTGTACTGTATGTGTTGTCTGTGAATGCATGTGTGTGTGTGTGTGTGTGTATGTGTGTGTGTGTGTAGTAAAGTTACTGCACAGATAAACTGTAACATGCACTGTGGGTTGTGTCATCTGGACATGTCGGACACACACACACACACACACACACACACACACACACACACACACACACACACACACACACACACACACACACTAAATATTTTGTTGTTATAAATAAAAAAATAAAAAAATGATGATGACGCCATGTGATCGGTCATCATGACTGCCGCAACTTTGAACTCCGAAGTGTCCGGCTGTCCGGCTTGACGGCTCCGTTTTCAACTCCGCCCCAGCCTGCGCTCGGCTAATCTCGTTGATCGCCGGCTGCAGCATGTCGAACGCACCTATTCACAACACCCAGGTCATGTGACTAAAGTGATTCGAAACATCAGACATTTCAGAAGTGTTTCGAGACCTGGAGAATCTGCGTTTTGTTGACAGGGTTGGAAAAAGCTCATGTAGCCTAGTGCAGGGGTTCCCAAACTTTTCAAGTCGCAACCCCCAAAATAACAATTCCAGTGACTCACGACCCCCACTATCTTTGGAGGTGGTTATAAACATACAACATTGCACACAACAGTGCACACACAGCAATAGGAACTATATAAACGACCTTAATGACAACACAAAAAAATGCAACAGTCAAAACAACCAAATAATTTTTTACAATTATTATTTGTTTAATTTAATATTAACCTCACTTATTGAGAATGGAGACTTGGAGCCTCTATGTTCAGTCGTGGCCCCTATTTTTAATGTACCTGAGTGCCGTAAAGGTGTTAAAGTTGAACATTGTGCCAAAAAAAAAATCAATCTGCTGCAACTAACACTATTATTGTGACATTAATCTAGAGTAATAACCCCAGAGGTCACAATCCAATGGAAAAGAATTGAAAGGCTAGAGGTTTTTTATTTGCAAGTTAGTCATGTACTGTAAAACATGTAACTATTAAATTCTATTTTTATCTTCTGTAAGTTATGAATAAAATATAGTAATTCTAATTGTTTATTAACATGTATGATACTTTTGGAAATCTCTAAGCGACCCCCCCCCCCCCCCCTCGTTGTCTCACGACCCCCCAGAGGGTCTCAACACCATCTTTGGGAACCACTGGCCTAGTGGACATTGTGTGTGCTCACAGAGTAACTGCGCTGCAAATGCCCCGAGTTTAAATCCCGACTTGTACAAATACTTAGACGATGTATTTTAATAATGTAAATTTTTTTATGACCAAAACAAGACATATTTATTCACAAAGTGTTCATTCGGACGTCAAAAACACGTTACAAGAACAGAGCATTTTAGCTGCATCACCATGGATTCAAACCCATTAGATGCGTCCCAAATCATACACTTATACACTATTCTATGCCATTTTGTAGTATTGTACATATTTTGTAGTATTGCTTAATACACACAGGATGTACAGCAATACACAAATATCTTTACAGATGAAAACAACTGAAGGTTTTAATTAAAATCAATAAAAAAAATATATATATTTTCAACATAAATATATAAAAACCACTGCCTTTATGCCTCTTTCTCCTCAGGGGGCTTTTTCAGTTTATTCATGAAAATCTGCATCTGTATAATTATTAGCAGTACCAGTACTGTATTATTAGCACTATTATTTATTATCTGCATATTTATATTTGTTTTAATAAACACAAGTTTAGATTTGTCCACCTGTGGGGTTTTGGAGACGTCTGCATCACCGAGCCTGATCTCACGAGGAAACGCAAGTATTTTACATTTTGTCAGTTTAGTGGCTAATTCGTACGAATTCGTACAAGTTCAGTCGTACGAAAATGTACAATTTTAAAAAGGAGGCGTGGCACCTAACCCCAACCGTACAAATTTGTACAAATTAGATCGTACGAATTCATATGAATTAGCCACTAAATCAAAAAGTTACGAATTGCCATGAGATTGCGTTGCACCATATGGGGCATAATAACAGGACGTGTGTTTGGACATAACTCAGTTGTTTGACCACACATTATTATTGTTAATTTATTCCTTTGTTGGAAATTAGAACTGAATTTAGAAATAGTTGACACAAATCTTTGAGCTTAACAAACCAAATTAAATATGTGGGCTAATGGATGCGTTCAGTGGAGTGAGTTTCCACCGTTTCCTTACTCCACTAAAGTAAAGGAGTAAAGAGTAAAAGTAAAGTAAAGAGAAGAGAAAGTAAAGAGGCTGAATGGACGAGGCTTGTTCTTTATCCTCGCGCTGCAGATCCTCTGTTACTGTTTTCTCACTAGTGAAGCGTTCAGTTCTTCCACAAAGTCCACCATGTAAATAGCAAATGCACCATGGAGCGACGCAACTGACTCTTAAAGGGAATGACAGATGAGACTCAGATTGGTTTAATGCACGTTATGCTTAAAACACACCCAGAACTCATTAAGAGAATAAGCACAACCCTGTTAGACCATGCGCCTGGGCACAGAGCGTATTTATTAATCCTTAAAATAGCAAAAGTGGATTCAGACACGCTCTTAATGCTTTGGCGCCATGAGCTTTAGACTTTGCGCCTAGATCATTAGAGCCCTAAATGTGCTTTTTTTTACATCTGAAATTACAAATAACACAGTAAATAGACGTTTCATGCACTTGTTTATTTAACATAGTAGAGCTGGGATCGAACCGGCGACTCTCCGCACGGAAATCGGTTGCTCTAACATGGAGGCTAAAGACTATGACCTATGACATGAGTTTTTCCTGCACAGCACTAGCTGGCCTCCGTTACATAAACACCCCAAAAACATGAAAATTACTTTTAATCAAGCTGGATGTATGATTCAGAAGGTGAAGACAGTCAAAAATATGCATAGCTTTAATCTTTATGTTAATATTTTTCAATACAAAATGTCCCTAAATACACAAACTCAATTGTTAGTGGCTTTGGACAAAAGCGTCTGCTAAATGACGAAGTGTAAAAGCATTATTGTTAGACATAGCTTAATATATTTTCTTCAGAACAGTCTCATTAAAGGTTTATTTTTAAAGTAATGAAAGACATATTTCAGATTCGCACTCAAAAGTCAAAGTTGTCAGTATGAACTCGAGACGTTTGTCATCAAATCATCTGAGCTGTTCATTTTACAGCTGTGTAATCTTCTGGAAATGATGGAGAAGAAGAAAACACACTTCATCAAATGTGCAGAGCTCTGGATGTGTATTATTGTGGTGGTGTATGTGGTATTTGAGCATATAGCGGAGAGCAGGAAGGGCAGGTCCGACTGTACTGTACATGTGTGTGTGTGTGTGTGTGTGAAACTGTACATCAGACGCTGTTGTTACAGCTGCAGTCTCCACTGACTCACTCAAACTTCCCTTTTTCACAGAAATTCCCCTTCAGTGTGTGTGTGTGTGTGTGTGTGCAGGGCTTCACTCACCTGCTGCAGGCTCATTCTGTGGAGTTTGCAAATTGCCAGGATGACAGCTGGATGATTGACAGCGCAGGTGGACTAGGGCGGAGCTTCACCAGACTCATTGTGTAGCTTCATGCACCTAAAAATAATTAATTAGTACGACTTATATTGTGTTATTACAGTATTTTCATATATTAAACACATTTAAATCATATATAAATGACAGCATACACTTATATTACATAGTTTGAAAAGAGACACAATAACATTACTCAGCAAAAGCCCCGGATTCCGCCATTTTGGAGTGAAATCGATCAACTGTCCATTGGATCTTATTGCTGTCGCGATGGCAAGCAGCTGCTTTGTTTTTTATTTATTTATTTAAAAAGCACATTAAAGCTGAGATACAACCTGAAAGACGACAATACAACACTTACTATCACAATCATCAGCACTTTTTTTAGTTTATTTTACAGACTTATAATATGCTGTTGTTCTATTGGAATTTTCGATCCAAAATGACCGCCGCGCCATCTAGTGGCTGTTTCACAAATTGCACTAGAGTGTCGCCTCTTGGTGATTCTATGCTCTTTGGTTCAAGCTTGGTGAACTCTGACCTACGAAATCGCATCACTTGACTGCGCGAGACCAATCGAGCACTGTTGCCAACTATTTTCAATGAAAAATAGCTCTGCCCGAAAAGTTGCTAAAATTAAAAAGTTCAATACGTCAATTTGCATATTACTGACGTCATCACGTTCTACCATTTCGGTTTGTTTAACAGTCTATGGTCAATAAAGGGGTATTTATATTTGCACTACGCTTTATGAGAGCACGTCAATTTAACAAAATGTATATTAATATAGATGTGTAGTGAATTAGCAGTAATCTCTCAGACGTAATAAACTCAGACAAGTTCCGAAACTCTCCCTTAAAATATCTGTGATTGTGAACAAGAAAAGAATAACGATCAAATTAAATAGTTAAAATAAAAGAGAAGCAGATCGGTTTGACTGTACAAGGAAAATACCTTCACACTGCCGGTGGGAGCGACTGCTGTACGAGGACTGGGCCGCCTGTCAGTGCTCTGAGGCGGGGGAGGGGCCGACGGCATCACCCGCAGCTTGTTGAGAAGAGTAGTATGGACAAATGACAGTCTATAAAAATCTCCAGTAACACACAAAAAAAAAAGTTGCTAGATTTGTCGCTAGTCGCCGTAAGACACAAGCTGCGTCCCAAATGGCACACTATGCACTCATGCACTATGTACTTATGCACTTACACACTCAACAGCATAGTATATGTACTGTAGTGTCGTCCCAAATGGAACACTAATGTTTTTTACTAAGCGGAAATTCAACCTGTTTCCCAGATGACGTTTGACGGTTGCCAAATTAGTGAAATAAATGAACAAAGTACCAAATAACACCTGCCGTGAGAATTACCGCATTCACCATCGGGAGGCGCTATAATCACTCTCATAGGAGAATTTCACTTACACAATCCAAAATAAATAAAGTTATCCAACGTGTGCGCCCAAAAGCGCAGCCCCTTCCGCTACGTGAGCAAAGCTGCGGTCGTTGAGTGTGTGAAGTGTCCATCAATACACACTTCATTTTACCAGTCGATTGAGTGCATCATCCGGGTAGTTAAAGTGCACTTATTATTGTTAGTGTTGTCGGTGTAAATGCACTACTAGCACTATTTATACTATAGAGTAGTGCATAAGTATGCGGTTTGGGATGCACCTACAATTTTGCAAGCTCAAACTCAAGTGTGACCGCAGCTTCAGATCAGCTTCAACACTGATCAAACACACCTGAACCAATTAATTAGGCCCTGAACAGCACTTGATAATTACAGGCAGGTGCTTGATATGGGTTGTCACTAAAATCTCCAGGAACATGGTTGAGCAGCTCTGCCCTAAAGGAACTTGTTGCAACCATTACATTTTTTAAAAAGTAACTCAAATATTATATATATATTTTTTTTAAGTAATACATTTCTTTACTTATTACATAGAAAAGTAAGATTATGCATCTCGAGTTACTTGTTGTAATGAGGAGAGTCTGGCAACGGAGATGAGGATCTACAGTTATATAACAAGGAATAGTCATTGGTCAAGCAGGTACAAATGGTAGCACGAGGGCAATGCAAACCAGCAGACATGCTCACAGACAAAGAGACTGATGCAGGCAGCAAAACAAAGGGTCAAAAGAGACAGGAAAAACATTTGTAATACTTCAGAGAGAAAACAAGTGTGTGTGTGCATGAGAGGTGAATATATAGTCCAGGGCTGTTTCTCAATTCCAAGAACACAGAGAACGGACTTGCGTTCTTGTGAAGATCAGTCTTGCCAGGTCTTATCGGAAGACCGAACTCGGGAGACCGCGAGAACAGAGAACGCGTCCTGTGAGAAATGAGATGCTGCGTTCTTCCTGATGGTCACGTTACCTTCTCGCGTTTTAAATGGAAAGTTATTTAAACATTACAGCATTTATACAATGATTTAATGTTTTTCCCCTTTTCAAAATATATACTATGCATAAAAACATTATAAATATACGTTGCACAATATAAATAAAACAGATTTTAATACGAATTTCAGCAAACAAACACTCTTAATGTGTTTACTCCTTTATTAAGATGTCCATGGTAATGTTTATATTCACCGTTTCATTTAGAGAAGCTCCTGAGGTAAATAAGTGATGTCTCTGAACTTTAATAATAAATCTAATTAAAATGCTGCGCTTCCCACCTCCAGTCGCAATGACTTCTGGGACTTCTAGAGCGAGTTCGGTGCTCAATCTGCATCGCTTAGGGTTGCCACCTGTCCTTTAAAATACGGAATCGTCCCGTATTTGAGAATGAAATTGCGCGTCCCGTTTTGAATCAATACGGGACGGCTTTTGTTCCGTATTTTTAATCTTTTATTTTTAAAGTAGCTTTTCATACAAATCATTCCACACACATTTTATGAAGATGCCTCATTTCCTACTTTTGATTGGGTAATACTTGATGTCAACGTTGATTGGTCTTTGTCCAGTGAGGAGGGTGTGTCTTTTAAGCAGAGTCTGTCAAATATTGACAGATTAGCCTAATGGCAGATGCTTCTCCAGGTAACCCTCCGCGTCTTAAAATGTCAAAGTTTAAACGCAAGTAGCTGCAAAGGTACCACAGAGAGTGGTAGTAAACAAATACCTGGCTGCAGAATGGTAGAAATTAGGTGCGTTCGACTTCATGCAGCGCTGCGCAGATCGATCGAAGTCTGTCTTAAAGCGGTGCATGCTGGTTAGAAATTTTGGCCGGATTGATGCTGCGCCGACGGCATGTGACTGTCACATGTGGCATCAAAGTACCGCGACAGCGCTTCGAGATCAGACGACTGATTCAGCCCGCGCAGCAACTGAAGAGCGCCTGCATGAACTCTGATGACGACACCAATATAATACGATTGGCCAAGTTCACCGCATGACAACAACCACGTGTGATTCAGGTTTATTATTGGACAACATCCGTCTCACAAATTTCAAAACAAACAATTAACTGTTGTTCAAACCCTCTCTATCTTGTACACATCATGCTTATTAAAAGACTACAAATATTTTACTGCAGCATCATCTTTTGTTAAATAATTTGTTCATACTGACTAGATTGTTTGCACAGGTTTATTCTGCCTTTTTTATACAGACTACTGTATTTAGCTCCATAAACGATATAAATGATATATTTTAGTAAATAACTTAAATATTAACTCAAATAAGTCTTACAGACTTGTAATACAATAATTATCATCATTGATCCTGACGATTTCTTAGCAAATTAAGTTATATAAAAATATGTAATATAAAAATATGATTCTAAAATGTTTTATTTTCTGTCAAACCATATTACGCAGAAATAAAAGTTAAAAGTGTCATTGATGTACCTGCTCTTTCTGGGAAATTTCTACTGAAAGTGTAGCTCATTTATTTTGGTCATTTTGTTCAATCTTTTTGGATTAAAGGGCTTTTTTAAAAATGCCTTCATTATTCAAAATAATCCTATTCGTGGATATTTATTTCATTTTTATGTGCCCTTATTTTCCCCCTTATTTCTCATGCATTTGTATGTAGGCTACTTAATTTTAATTCATAATTCCCTTACTGTTTAAAAATGAAGTTTGTAGAGACTGTATTCTGATTTTATTTGTACTTTATATCTTTTGTTGTTATTTCAATAAATAAATAAATAAATAAATGATCACGCCATGTGATCGGTAATCATGACTGCAGCAACTTGAGTCCCCGAAGTGGCCGGCTTGACGGCTCCGTTTTCAACTCCGCCCCCGCCTGCGCTCGGCTAATCTCGTTGATCACCGGCTGCAGCTGTGCTTAATGTCGAACGCACCTATTGTTATCAAGCCATCTGCACGATTTGTCGGAGAACGTTCTCTGTGGCGACAACATGCTTCCGGAGAGCAGCATTCCCGCAATGACAGAGCTTTTCTCCCGAAACAGACATGGTAATAACAGTGACCCAGTCTGTGAAAATCTAGCTAATTAGTTTATTTTATTTTTTTTTGTAATTTACTGTTTTCTACATGAAATAAAGAACAGTCTGTGAAAATAATAAAAATATATGTATTTAACATGAACTGAGTAAAACCGTATCAACAACTGGAATCACAGTGAAATGAAACAATCAAACTTTCTCTCAGAATTAGATTTGGCCTGGTTTTCACACACTGGGTCACAAAGTGTCATTTGTAAAAATTCTGTAAATACAATGGGATCAAATTAATAATATGATCTGCTTGTTAAGATTAAGTCAGGCACATAAGCATTAATTTATTACATGAAACATTACATTTATTAACTGGCATGCTATTGGGCCTGTGATTGGGGATGTGGCCCCCGCTGCAGTATGCGTCCCTTATTTTTTTGTATTAAAAGTGGTCACCCTAGCATCGCTGCATCCCAATCCACATACTATCCGTCCTAAATAGTATGTGAAAATAGACTTAGTATGTCCCAAATCGTAGTATGTTGAAAAGAGTATGCCAAAAACTCCCGGATGGTTTACTATTTCCGGTCCATACACTAACCGCTGATATTGCCCACAGTGCATTGCGCGTTGGAATTCGATTAGAACCACAAATCGCGGGTGAAAAGTGTAAACAAACTACAAACATGATGGACGCGCGAGACCAACCGTCAAGCAGAGAGGCTTCGGTAAAGATGTTTGTATGACTGTTCATTAATATCTAGCCCACTGGAGAATATTTAAATAGCGTTGTCTGTGTTATATTTCATCTGCAACAACAATACTGAACTTATATAAAGACGTGTTTGGACATTACCATCTGAATGCAGAATTATCCAAACACCTGAGGAGATTTCTCTGCATGAAAGACTCGTGAATGGGAGATTATCCTGCTGCTGCTTCTCCAATAAGGCAGGACATTAAATACAACAGAAATGTGGATGATTGACAGGGCTCTTAACTAAGCAACACAACGATCTGTGTAACGAGGAAGTAGTATGTCCCAAAGCTTGCATACTTTTCTGTTACACACTCAAAAGTAGGTATTTTTCCTCCACAAAAAAGTACATACTTTTAAGTCGTAGTATAAGTATGCGAATTGGGACGCAGCACATCAGCGCGTCCTCGATATCACATCCGGGAAGTTTCACGCATCCTCTGTTCTTGTGGTCTTGAGAACTGAACTTTGGCAGCTGATCATGACGTTACACGAGGACGCAAGACCACTGAAGAACGCATATTGAGAAACAGCCCAGGTAATCAAATCAATGATGATGAGTTTCAGCTGTGTGTGTGTGTGTGTGTGTGTGTGTGTGTGTGTGTGCAGATGACTGTCAGCTGTTGCAGGAGTGATGAATGCAATGACTTCTGGGAGTTGTAGTTTGTAAAGCTTTACCCTCAACACTGGCATTAACATACAGTTGAAGTCATTTATTCAATTATTAGCCCTCCCATATATTTTCCCCCCAATTTCTGTTTAACAGGGGAAATTCTTTCAACACATTTCTAATCATAATAGTT
>LR812519.1:1191152-1193652 GCA_903798195.1 Danio kyathit
TTATGAGGGGCCATTAGTCCTCTAGGGTGGAGCTATCAGTCATTTGGGGTGGATATCAGTTATTTAGCGCGGGGCTATCAGTCGTTTAGGGCGGGACTATCAGTCCCTTAAGACAGGGCTATCATTTATTTAGGGCAGGACTATCAGTTCTTTAAGGCGGGGCTATCAGTCATTTAGGGCTGGACTATCAGTCGTTTAGGGCGGGACTATCAGTCCTTTAAGACAGGGCTATCATTTATTTAGGGCGGGACTATCAGTCCTTTAAGGCGGGGCTATCAGTCATTTAGGGCTGGACTATCAGTCGTTTAGGGCGGGACTATCAGTCCCTTAAGACAGGGCTATCAGTCATTTAGGGCGGGACTATCAGTCCTTTAAGGCGGGGCTATCAGTCATTTAGGGCGGGACTATCAGTCCTTTAAGACAGGGCTATCAGTCATTTAGGGCGGGACTATCAGTCCTTTAAGACAGGGCTATCATTTATTTAGGGCGGGACTATCAGTCCTTTAAGGCGGGGCTATCAGTCATTTAGGGCGGGACTATCAGTTCTTTAAGACAGGGCTATCAGTCATTTAGGGCGGGACTATCAGTCCTTTAAGGCGGGGCTATCAGTCATTTAGGGCGGGACTATCAGTCCTTTAAGACAGGGCTATCAGTCATTTAGGGCGGGACTATCAGTCCTTTAAGACAGGGCTATCATTTATTTAGGGCGGGACTATCAGTCCTTTAAGGCGGGGCTATCAGTCATTTAGGGTGGGACTATCAGTTCTTTAAGACAGGGCTATCAGTCATTTAGGGCGGGACTATCAGTCCTTTAAGGCGGGGCTATCAGTCATTTAGGGCGGGACTATTAGTTCTTTAAGGCAGGGCTATCAGTCATTTAGGGCGGGACTATCAGTCCTTTAAAGCGGGGCTATCAGTCATTTAGGGCGGGACTATCAGTTCTTTAAGACAGGGCTATCAGTCATTTAGGGGCGGGACTATCAGTCCTTTAAAGCGGGGCTATCAGTCATTTAGGGCGGGACTATCAGTTCTTTAAGACAGGGCTATCAGTCATTTAGGGCGGGACTATCAGTCCTTTAAAGCGGGGCTATCAGTCATTTAAGGCGGGACTATCAGTCCTTTAAAGCGGGGCTATCAGTCATTTAGGGTGGGACTATCAATCCTTCAAGCTGCGGTCACACTGTTGTTCTCTTTGTTGTTCAAATTGTTCTCTTTAAGAAAATTAGCACAATGTGTCTTAGAAAAATAAAGTAAATTTAGATTTTATGTTTACTTTAACTTAAAAACTACTGACATTTAAAAAAAAGCAAATTAAAAACAAAAAACATAAAAATAAAATGTATATTAGCACAACACTGCTAAAGTCAGCATGAACGTGAGATTGTTGCAGACTTTTATTTCAGTATAATGGTGTATTTCCATTTGTAACGGAATATTTATAGAGGCAGGGCTTATATTTGAGCTCCGCCTCTCACATTTCAGCAAACTACCAGTTGGAGGGGCGTGGCTAAGCATATTTCACCCAGAGCAGAACCAGATAATCAGATTTTGATTTCAGAAATAAAACTGCTGTTTCTGTGCACAGATGCAGGAATGTGTGTGTGTTAATCGTCCAGCATCATGACATCATGTGTTGCACAAGTGTGTGATTATTTGCAATAATGTGTGTGTGTGTGTGTGTGTGTGTGACTTGATGCGAGATGGATTGCAGCTCTGCGCTGGCGTGCAGCTAATCAATTATTCAATTATCCAAACCAAAGGAAGTATTACACAATATTCCCCAGAGTGAGATAAAGATGTTAAACTCAGGAATAGTAACTTGAGTGAAGGGAGTGACTCCGGGACAAACAAGCTCTGTCATATTTTGGTGGAGTTTGGTATGAGACGACCATCTGAAATATTTGATTATTGCTGCTGATGAAGTCATATCTCAATCCGTCCAGAAGACTCTGCTAGGAGGACATTATGGGATGTTTTTCGGGTGTCGTAACCAAGCGGTTGATATGCATGTGGACAGATATGAGCATGTGTGATGTTGTACAATATCATCTGCAAGTGTTATTTCAGCCTGATCTCACGAGGAAACGTAAGTATTTTACGTTTTGTATGAGTTCAGTCGTACGAAAATGTACGATTTTAAAAAGGAGGCGTGGCACCTAACCCCACCCCTAACCCCAACCGTCATTGGGTGATGGGCAAATCGTACTAATTTGTACGAATTAGATCGTACGAATTCATACGAATTAGCCACTAATGAAAAAGTTACGAATTGCCGTGAGATAGCGTTGGTTATTTTAAATGCACCTACAAAGGAGTCAAAAGAGTCAATTTATGATGTCTGAATATTTATTTGATCTGAAGGAATAGTAATGAAGTATTAAAAATTAGAGTTCTATGTGAATAACTAGTGCAGTGTTATTTATATCTGTAAAGCTGAATTTTCAGCATTATCACTACAGTCTTCAGTGTTCATGCTCTGCAGAAATCATTACAATATGAG
>LR812519.1:1198652-1211152 GCA_903798195.1 Danio kyathit
ATTTAATAAGTTAGTTAATTAGTTAGTTAATTTATACTGTGAAAATGTTATTTATAAATAGATCTAAATGTATTTATTTATTTATATTATTTAATAAGTTATTTAATTAGTTAATTAATTTGTACTGTGAAAATGTTATTTATAAATAGGTCTAAATGTATTTATTTAGTCATTTACTTAGTAAGTCTTTTATTTAATAAGTTAAATTAGTTAGTTATGTATATTTGGCGTGAACTGCCAAAATATAGACAGCATGCTACATGTCCCACAAGAGACAGTAACATATTGGATCACTGCTATACCACAATAAAGGATGCATACCGCTCTGTCCAACGAGCAGCTTTGGGGCACTCTGACCACTGTTAGATTCATCTCATACCAACCTACAGGCAGAAACTGAAAACAGCCAAACCTGTATTAAGATCTGTGAAAAGATGGACTAACGAAACAGAGCGGGATCTACAAGCCTGTTTCGATCTCACAGATTGGAGTGTTGATGAGCTCACAGAGACTGTAACATCTTATATCAGTTTCTGTGAAGATGTGTGCATTCCTACCAGGACTCAACTCACATACAACAATGACAAATCATGGTTCACTGTGAAACTCAGACAGCTACGACAGGCCAAGGAGGTTGCTTACAGGAATGGGGAGAGGGCCTTGTATAAGCAGGCCAAATACACACTGGAGAAGGAGATTAGAGTTGCAAAAAGGAACTATTCTGAGAAACTAAGGAGTCAGTTCTCTTCCAGCGACTCAGCATCTGTGTGGAAAAGTTTGAAAATCGTCACAAACTACAAAACACCATCCCCCAGCACTGTAGACAACCAACGACTTGCAAATGACCTGAATGAGTTTTACTGTCGGTTTGAGAAAACCCCCCACACCCACTCTGAACTGCTGTTTACATCACCATTATCACCTCCACCACCCCCCGCCTCCCCCATACCTGCACTTCAGTTCAGGGAAGATGATGTGCGCCAGGTCTTCCGGAAACAGAGGAGGAAAAAAGCACCAGATCTTATAACACCAGCCTGTTTATTGTCCTGTGCTGACCAACTGGCCCCCATCTTCACCCTGATCTTCAACAGATCACTGGAGCTGTGTGAAGTGCCCTCCTGCTTCAAACGCTCCATCATCATTCCCATACCAAAGAAACCCAAACTCACAGGACTAAATGACTACAGACCGGTGGCGCTGACATCTGTGGTCATGAAGTCTTTTGAAAAACTGGTGCTGGCCCACCTGAAGGACATCACTGAACCCTCACTGGACTCTCTTCAGTTTGCCTACAGAGCAAACAGATCTGTGGATGATGCAGTCAATATGGGACTGCATTATGTTCTGCAACGCCGAGACAGACCAGGGACCTATGTGAGGATCTTGTTTGTTGACTTCAGCTCAGCTTTTAACACTATCATCCCAAAACTTCTCCTGTCCAAATTAACTGAGCTCTCCGTGCCCACCTCTGTCTGTCAGTGGATCAACAGCTTCCTAACAGACAGGCAGCAGCTGGTGAAGCTGGGAAAATTCTCATCCAGTACCCGCGCAATCAGCAATGGTGCCCCCCAGGGGTGTGTCCTCTCCCCACTGCTCTTCTCCCTGTACACGAATGACTGCACTTCAAAAGACTCCTCTGTCAAGCTCCTAAAGTTTGCAGACGACACCACATTTATCGGCCTCATTCAGGACGGTGACGAGTCTGCTTACAGACAGGAGGTTAAGGAGTTGGCTGTCTGGTACAGTCACAACAACCTGGAGCTGAACACGCTCAAAACAGTGGAGATGATAGTGGACTTCAGGAGAAACCCCCCTGCTCTCCCCCCACTGAGCATCATGGACAGCATTGTGGCAGCAGTGGAGTCATTCAGGTTCCTGGGCACCACCATCTCTCAGGACCTGAAGTGGGACACTCACATTGACTCCATTGTCGAAAAAGCTCAACAGAGGCTGTACTTTCTTCATCAGCTGAGGAAGTTCAACCTCCCAAAGGAGCTGCTGAAACAGTTTTACACCTCCATCATTAAATCAGTCATCTGCACATCAATAACTGTCTTGTTTAGCTCAGCTACCAAATCCGACCTCCGAAGACTACGTCGAATAGTTCTGACTGCCAAGTGAATCATTGGTACAACCCTCCCTACTCTCCAAGAACTGTACTTATCCAGAGCAAGCAGAAGGGCTGCTAACATCACTCTGGACTCCTCACACCCAGCACACTGCCTCTTTGAACTGTTACCTTCTGGTCGACGCTACAGAGCACTGCGCACCAGAACAGCCCGACACAGAAACAGTTTCTTCTCTCAGGCAATCCATCTCATGAACACTTGATGATAATAATTGTGGATATTATGTTGTATATACTAATATAGCTGTACATACACTTGTCAATTTGTATATTTGCATTCACAATTTTTTTAAATACATTTATTATCTGTTTTTTAGTCCTGTCTCTTTAATTCTGTTGCACTGTAGAAGCTCTGTCACCAAAACAAATTCATTGTATGTGTGAACATACCTGGCAATAAAGCTCTGTCTGATTCTGATATTTACAGTATTTATTATTTAATTAATTATTTATTGACACTTTATACTGTGACAATGTAATTGTGACAATAGGTCTGAATTTATTTATTTAGTTTCTCATACAAAAACCATTTCTACTGTGAAGATGTTATTTATAAATAGGTCTAAATGTATTTATTTAATAAGTCATTTATTTAGTAAGTTAGTTAATTTATACTGTGAAAGTTATATTTTATAATATCATGATATTGTCACACAAGGAAGACAAAGATGGATAAATCTTTAAGGGTATTTCTTTGTGCAATGCAACAACAGCTGAGAGATGAAGCAGGTAAGTGGTGCAGCAGAGGGAAAGCGATCTCACACACAGATCAAATGGTAAGTTTCAGATCTTCGGTCATACACTAATATAACTGTAGTCACTTCCCTTAAGCAGGTGTATTTGCATCCACAGGAGAATGAGGACATCCAAGGAAGAGCACAGGAGGAACAGGGAGAGCGAATAGAATAGAATGAAGGAGGTGAGTCTTTATAGTGCAGGTGCGGGTGATTAGTAATCAGGTGAGGGTTCACGGGTGTGGTGTGTGGTGGATGGTCATAGATATATACACTAGATATGGCATATGTACCCTGAGCATGTGTCAATAGCGCCGCCACATTGGTACAGTGCTCCCAGCACAAATGTCATTCAACCGCACTAGTCAAGACCAAGTGTGCCAATGTGAAGATGCTGGACTTTAGCGATGTGTACGGGTGTAGTAACGAGCAAACAAAGAAAACAAAGCACAAAGGCAGAACATTTCATATGTAAGATTTCGTTTTTTACGTTTTTGTATGTTATTAACTTTTGTGCTTAACAAGTAAAGTTAATGATGATAATACAGTCTCTACTGCATTCACCATAAGGCAAAGTAGCACCAACTCGCACTAAATACTAGGCTTATGCTAGTTTTGTTGAATAAAATCAGCAAACAATGCAAAAGAAATATGACAACAAGATGCTGCAGTGCTAGAAACTTATTATTGTCGGCTAAGTGAAGAGTCGTTCATAACGGAGATTCATTGACAAACGAATCGCTCCCTCCATTAGAATGAGAAGTGAAAGCAGGAGAGTTTAACAAGGAGGGTGTATAGTACATTATCATACACACAAACACACACTCTTTATCAGGAATGCCCGTGCGGTCACTGATCCATCAATGTAGAAAAGCAGATCTATTGATGCATTCCTTCCAATAGACAACAACAGGGTAGGCGACATCTAATGTGAATATCTATGGTGGATGGTGAGGGAGAGCGGTGATTGGGGCTGCAGGAACGAGCCAAGGGTGTGACAGATATGATATTTTATATTGGTCTAAAATGTATATTTATTGATTGATTGACAATTTATACTGTAAAAATGTAAAATTATCAATTAGTCTAAAATGTGTGTGTGTGTGTGTGTGTGTGTGTGTATATATATATATTTAAAAATTATTGATAATTTACAATTAGATCTAAATATTTTTTAAATATTTATTTGATATATTTGAGGATATTTGTAACTAGAAACAAAAGTACTAAAATCTTTATTTTTTTTTATTTTTTTTTACAGTTTTGGTGATGTAGGAATATTATTTCTGGCATTCCTCTTTCAATTGTTGGTTTCAGCAGACAGATTATTCTTAGAAACCCACTTACAGCAGCAAACCACAGTGGCTAAACCTGTCTCTGTGTGACCATAAACCAGCGGCTCTGAAACATCCAGACCATAACCTGACCTTCACACTGATTACAGATCAACTAGTGGCTTTAAATCGACAGTTTTGCCTGTTTAGATGACTTCAGAAGTTTATATTCTTCATTAAATGTTGATTTTAAGACACAGAGTCACAGTCAGACGGTCAACAATGAAGTGCCAAAACACAGTTTAAGCTCAAGCAAATGTTTAAAGAATTAAACTGCCAAATTTATAATCCTGAAGTGAGATGCGTCAAGGGTGTCGTTACCATGGAAACAGAATTCCATGGAATCAGAATCAGAACTAAAGAACTCGGGTTCTAAAAATGTTCCTTTGAAGTTTCCGTGCTTTGAAATGTGCTTTTTTATTCAATGTTTGATGTAATCTCTACTGAAACATGAAAAGAGGGCGGGGCATAGAGTAGCTCCTCCCCTTTAAAAACATCCAATAGTGTTGTGTTTAATCACCGCTCTGCCAGTGAGAGTGGTTGAGCTCAAGCGCATCAAATGAACAGCCAATGAGAAGAAGCGGGCGGGACATGTCAGACACTAGAGAGCATTTGATTGGTCAGAAGACTTGATGAGAAGCTGAAGTATGAGACGACGTTAAATAAATCATTGATCCATTTTCTGTGTTTGTGTGTGTGTGTGTGCATGCCTGTGTGTTTGTGTGTGTGTGCATGCCTATGTGTGTGCATGTTTGTGTGTGTGTGTTTGTTTGTGTGTGTGTGCCTGTGCATATATATTTTTGTGTGTGTTTGTGTGCATTTGTGTGTGCGTATGCGTGTGTTTTTGTGTATGTGTGAGTGTGTGTTTGTTTGTGAGTGCGTGCATGTAGGTTTCTCTGTGTGTGCATGTATGTTTGTGTGTGCATGTGTATGTGCGTGTGCTTGTGAGTTGTGTATGTATGTGTGTGTACGTGTGTGCGTGTGTGTGATTGTCTCCATCTGTGCATGTGTATGTGTGCGTGTGTGTCTGTGTGTGCATGTGTGTGCGTATGTATATTTGTGTGTGCATGTGTGTGTGTGTGTGTGCATGTGTGTCATTATCTTCATGTGTGCAAGTGTGTGCATGTGTGCGTATGTATATGTGTGTATATGTGTGTGTGCAAGTGTGTCATTGTCTTCATGTGTGCATGTGTGTGTGTGCAAGTGTGTCATTGTCTTCATGTGTGCAGGTGTGTGTGCACATGTCCAAGTGTGTGCACGTGTGTGCGTGTGTATATCTGTGTGTGTATATGTGTGTGTGCAAGTGTGTCATTGTCTTCATGTGTGCATGTGTGTGTGCACATGTGCAAGTGTGTGCATGTGTGCATGTGTTTGTCTCCGTGTGTGTGTGTCTGTGTGTACATGTATGTGTGTGTGTGTTTGTCTCCATGTGTGTCCATGTGTGCGTGTGCATGTGTGTGCGTATGTATATTTGTGTGTGCAAGTGTGTCATTGTCTTCATGTGTGCATGTGTGTGTGTGTGCAAGTGTGTCATTGTCTTCATGTGTGCATGTGTGTGTGCACATGTGCAAGTGTGTGCATGTGTGTGTGTGTTAGTGCACATGTGCATGTGTGTGCGTGTGTGTATGTATATGCGTGTGTGCATGTGTGTGTGTGTACATGTGTGTGCATGTGTGCTTATGTATATGTGTGTGTGCATGTGTGTGTGTGCAAGTGTGTCATTGTCTTCATGTGTTCATGTGTGTGTGCACATGTGCAAGTGTGTGCATGTGGTTGCATGTGTTTGTCTCCATGTGTGTGTGTGTGTGTGTGTCTGATAGCATGCAGGAAGTTTGTGTAAGTGTGTCTCCGGGCTTCACTTTGACTCGTCTCAATGGCACTCATCAGCACTGATAGACACACACACACACACACACAACACACACACACACACACACACACACACACACACACACACACACACACACACACACACACACACACACACACACACACACACACACATATTTGTGTGTGCGTGTGTGTGTGTGTGTGTGTGTGTGTGCACATGTGCGTGTGTGTGTGTGTGTATGTGTACATATATTTACACAACCCTATCTCTCCATGCATCCTCTTGTCACTGCATCTCCTGGTGCGCTACATATCAAGGGTAGTTCATTATCTGTACAATAACATCCTCTAAGATGGCGCGTCTTCCTCTTCTTGGATAAATGCATGTTGAATCAACAAACACTCTGTCTCTGTTTGGCCTTGGGTTTTTCTGGCTTCTTGGCAGGAACGAACACAAACGCATACGAAACCTCAGAGGGAAGATATTTGTTTTGCAATCGCCACTCGTCCTTCTGTCTTGTGCCTTGAATAGCAGTCATTCCTGTGTCTATATTTTATTCAGATGGCAGCCACATGTTCAGATCAGGGTGAAGAGAGAGTTTGTCGGGAAACTCCGGTCCTGACACGTTCAGTTCACCACATTCAGGCTTTCATTGTCTGCTGCTCTCAAGCTCTGTGCTGTTGTTTAACCTCAACATCTCTATGCTTTGTAAACAGAGCTTGTCTTCCTGAACTTTCGCTTTCCAGGTCCTGCTGCTGCACAAAAACACCAATGTTAGACGTCAAATTGATGTTGTTTTGACATACAAGGTAGATTATAGAGATTTAAAATCTTTTGTGATTGAAGCTTTTAGATGGATAAAGCCTTTCTGATATTATAATACATTCTGTGTTATATTTTAGTGGTCGAAAGGGCTCCAATATGGGTTTTACCATCAAATTAGTTTGCATGGGTGTCATGGTGACGCAATGGGTTGCACAATCCCGGTGAGTCCCAGCTGGGTCAGTTGGCGTTTCTGTGTGGAGTTTGCATATTCTCCCTGTGTTGGCGTGGGTTTCCCCCACAGTCCAAACACATGCGCTATAGGGGAATTGATGAACTAAATTGGCCGTAGTGTATGAGTGTGTGTGTGAATGAGTGTGTATGGGTGTTTCCCAGTGTTGGGTTGCGGCTGGAAGGACATCCGCTGTGTAAAACATATGCTTGTATAGTTGTTGGTTCATTCCGCTGTGGCGACCCCTGATTATTAAGGGACTAAGCTGAAAAGAAAGTGAATGAATGAATCAGTTTGCATTTTGGATGTCAGTGCCAATGTGATTTCATTTAGACATTAAGGTATGCTGGAAAGTTGTGGAATTTGGTGATGTGATGAAAGTTGTTAAGGTGTTGCTATGGGTGTGCTAAACTCATCTGAGCGGTTGCCTTGACGTTGCTATGTTGTTGGTATGATGTTCTGTGTGTTTTTACAGCTGCTAACACATTGTTATGGAGTTAATTGCATAGCAACACTCTAGCAACCACTCAGAACACTGTACCAGTGGCATAGCAACAGGTTAACTGCATAGCAACGTTATAGCAACCAATCAGAACACTGTATCATAGGGATAGCAACAGGTTACCTACATAGCAACACTCTAGCAATCACTCAAAACACTTTGCTAGTGGCATAGAAACAAATTAACTGCATAGCAACAGCCTAGCAACTACTCAAAACACTGTACCAGATGTATAGCAACAGGTTACTTACATAGCAACACTCTAGCAACCACTCAAAACACTGTACCGGTGGCATAGCAACAGGTTAACTGCATAGCAACACTCTAGAAACTACTCAGAACATTGTACCAGTGGCATAGCAACAGGTTAATTGCATAGCAACACTCTAGCAACCACTCAGAACACCGTATCAGTGGAACAACAACAGATTAACTGCATAGCAACACTCTAGAAACCACTCAGAACACTGTACCAGTGGCATAGCAGCAGGTTAACTGCTTTTCAACACTCTAGAAACTACTCAGAATATTGTAACAGTGGCATAGCAACAGATTAACTGCATAGCAACACTCTCGCAACCACTCAGAACACTGCACCAGTGACAAAGCAACAGGTTAACTGCATAGCAACACTCTAGCAACCACTCAGAACACTGCACCAGTGACAAAGCAACAGGTTAACTGCATAGCAACACTCTAGCACCCACTCAGAACACTGTACCAGTGACAAAGCAACAGGTTAACTGCATAGCAACACTTTATCAACCACTCAGAACACTGTATCAGTGGCATAGCAACAGGTTAACTGCATAGCAACACTCTAGCAACCGCTCAGAACACTGTATCAGTGGCATAGCAACAGGTTAACTGCATAGCAACACTTTATCAACCACTCAGAACACTGTACCAGTGACAAAGCAACAGGTTAACTGCATAGCAACACTCTAGCAACCACTCAGAACACTGTACCATATGTATAGCAACAACAGGTTAACTGCATAGCAACACAACCATTCAGAACACTGTACTATTAGCAGTGGAACCTGTTGCTGTGCAGCTGATATAGTTTTCTGAGTGGTTGCTAGAGTGTTGCTATGGAGTTAACCTGTTGCTATGCAGTTAATATTCTGGGTGATTGCTAGAGTGTTGTTATGCAGTTAGGGTTAACCTATCGCTATGCATCAGTTAGTGTTTTGGATGGTTGCTAGTGTGTTACTCTTAACTGACCGTGACCAGCTTCAGTGCAGTGTGCAGCAGCTCTAAAAAGAGTCCTGCATCAGACTCTGTGTTTGCCTGTGTCATGTGTCTTTGATCAGCAGTGTGGAAACTCACCAATAATTTTCCATCTCAGCCTGTTTGATCATAAACTGGTCTATTATTCAGATTGATGTGGATTGGATGATTTTTTCCACCACATCTGACAGGAGCTCCGCAAGATTTCCAGAGGCTACTGATGTGGTCCATTACTGTGACTTCCATGTAGCTGCTACTGAAGTTCACTATTAATCATTCGCAAACGCACAGATCTCTATAAAATCAACGCAAACCATCTGTGACTGTTTAAATGTGTTGCAGTATTGTGTTCTGGGTGATTTCGTTCATTGTGCAGCTGTGGTTTGATTTGATTTAATTGTTTTCACCTGTTTGCGGTGCAGCAGGTAAGTTTAGTGTGTCTGATGATCACTTAGGGTGCTTTCACACTTGGTTCAATTGCCTGGATTGCGCATCGATGGATTTGCTCTTCAGTGTTTAGACTATCAGTAGTGATTATCGAACCACACTGAACTGAGCTAAACTGAACTGAACTTAATTTCTGAAAACTGAACTGACACTGTTCAATTCACTATAATCTTCCATGTGAAGCTGCTTTGACACAATCTACATTGTATAAGCGCTATACAAATAAAGATGAATTGAAAAAGATGAATTGATTGTACACAAGTTCGATTGTACCCCCTTGCCAACCTCTCGGTTGGTGTGTGTTCACACTGCCATTTTTCCTTCTGAACCCCGGTACGCTTGCGTCATCGAGCTGCTGTTTTGTGTACAGTTGTTGCTAGGTGACGGACATGAAAGCAAAGCGCCAAAATGAAAAGACGTCCGCACATCGTGGTCATTCTGCTTTTACTGAATCTTTTGGTTTTGGACATACAGAAAGCGACTCGCGTCTATCTGCCGCAAATTATAAACGTTCAGAACATAACGCAATGTCTGCAGAAGCTGTTTTTGGAGGAGACAAGCCAAGACATTATCACTGTGCCTGCCCTGGCTCAGTCCCGCTTGTCACCAAGGTACAGCACGTGCTACACACACACACACACACACACACACACACACACACACACACACACACACACACACACACACACACACACACACACACTCGAATGAACGTTATGAAAACGATAGCTTGTTCTACAGTTGCCGGTTCACTTCAGTTATTTGATACTAGAAGTGAACCGGACCAGAGTTCGTGTGAGCCGTACTCTAGACCACCTCTTTCAGGCATACTCGCGTATAGTTCGTGGGTGCGTAACTGAGTTCAGAAAACACGTTCACACTAGCTAAATGTACCATACTCTGACGTCAAAACGAACCCGGGTGTGGACCAAAAGTGCTAGTGTGAAAGCACCCTTAGTAAAGTATCACCATGTGTAAAGGCTGATTTATACTTCTGCGTCAAACGCAGGCGTATGCTACAGCGCAGCCTACATGTGGACGCATAGCCCTCGCCGTGGCCGTCGGCAGCATTGACGCGCACCTCTCAAAAAATGTACCGTGTATGCGTAGCGCAAGCTCTGTGATTGGTCGGCTTGGTAGCGCTGACGAGTGTGGGAGGAGGTGAGAGCCGCGAGCCCGATGCAGCAAGTGTTTACAAGTGTGGAGTCCCGTGAAGGAGCTCCGGATGGAGACTGTTGTTTTGTGTTTACCTTATGATTAAAGTTGTTGCATGTCCGCCGGTTCCCGCCTCAAAATGAGCGAATTTGAGCCACTTGTACATTAAGTAAGTGTTCAGAAAAAACAAAACACCAGCGAAGAAACTGGACACAGAGGAACATAAACACCTACTGCCAGCTAGTGTTTCGGAAGTGTTACTGCAGAGCAAAAGAAACAGCGCGCAGAAGTATAAATGCACGGCTTCACGCAAGGCTTGCGCCATGGGTCATGCCAATCACTTGACGCAGAAGTATAAACCAGGCTTTAGGGGTAACGTGTTATAAGTAACGCGCGTTACGTAATAACATTACTTTTCCAAATTAACAAGTAATATAACGCATTACTTTTAAAAATAAGTAATATTATTTGAGTTACTTTTTAAAAATGTTTTTAAAACATACTTTGCTTTGGTACTTTTTACTTTCCGTAATTGGCTTTTACAAAATATATTGTGAAATAAAAATATGCTCAGTCAGGTTGAATCACACACTCAATAAGAGAGAGCGTGCTGCGAGGAAACAGACACACTCATCATCATCATCATCATCATCATCATCATCATCATCATAAGGTCTGTTTTTCACAGCAGATGAGTCGGTGTACTGTTCTAGTAACTGAATAACTCAGGATATAGGTTTATTTCGAGTCAGAGGGGGTATCCGGTATGTTAAAAAGTAAGAAACTCAGTACTTACTGATGACGCAAACCGTTTTATGACAACTCAGTTCAATTTAATGAACTGGTTTGACCGATTCACTTAGAAGATCCTGGCGAATAGTCCGGATTCATTGGCGAATAGTCCGTCATCACTACAGACAGTCAGAAACAGAAGCAATGGCAGGCCGGAGACTTACGTTTCAGCAATGAATTCTTGTTGTTTTGAACTCATCGAAGAAAAGAAGTGGATTCATTAAATAAATAAATCAGGGGTGCGTTTCCCAAACAACGACGTAACTCGCGGCTTAACTATCATAGTACGATGCATCGTTTGGGAAAAGAACGTTGTAGTGACGAGTGTTTTCCAAAACCCCTCTCTGTCGCAGATCCATCACTTGAACCACGTTAGTTATAACGTCAAACGCCCATAATGTTGCTCTAAACAGGGTGGAGGAACTACTTCTTTAGAGAACAACCCCATCATTTCTTTGTGCAAATTATATTGTTTTACACAAACACGCATTTAAAATAAAATATTAGTTTTGATAAAAACATGCACTTGTTTTCCATATTAATTGAAATATATGTAAATGGCACATATAGGAACTTGCGACCTTAGTTGGCTAATGATGTTTTTGAGAAACGCACCCCAGCCTGTTTACATGATAGTCGCATTGTCAGATATCCAATCTATATCTGATTTATTTCCACATATAAAGGAGGCCTGAAACCGAACTCTGAATGTCCGAATGCATGTGTTTTTTTCATGTTTACATGGTCATAGAACAGATCCGATCTGGGTCACATATGAGCAAAAAATCGGAATTGGGTCACATTTAACTGGCAGTGTAAACGGGGCCATATTTACTTTTTTGAGGGGGAGTAACTCAATATTGTAATGCACTACTTTCAAAAGTAACTTTCCCTAACCCTGAGTATCAGCACATGAAGTGAGGAATTATTCATGTCTGGAGCTCAAACACACACTGCTGTTAAACATCAGAAGACGCACAAAAACACTTTAATCAAAGTACCTTTCGCACACTCAGCCATGTACTTAACTCTCAGCAATAAACACGCATACTTGTGAATGGAAGAAGTGTGTATATGTGTGTGTGTGTGTGTCAGGTAAGGAGCGAGAGTGTCTGGCCCCGCAGTGAGCCAGCTGTGCAAACAGGCCGCTGGTGATGTCACACCGCAGGGGATTATGGGTAGGAGCGGGGCAGACACACTTTGATGCCAGTTTTTATGGCGGTCCTGAGAGCAGGTGTGGGATCTGAGATTTAGGATGAAGGCTGAGAATATATATTACAGGAATGCAGATGTCGTCTGAGTTTATAAGTGAAAACAGATCAGCATTAATCTGCATGAGGCACGTCCAAG
>LR812519.1:1213652-1233652 GCA_903798195.1 Danio kyathit
AAATGTGACTTTTCATTCAGCCAAAAGGCGGCAGGAGGTTAAATTATTAAGCAGTTACTACAGCACATGTTGATGTGTATTGTTCGCCTGTGGTGTATAATGCACCATGGCTTTTTACACTGGTGTTTTTGTCGTTTTTCTGGCTTCTCAGAAACATGCATGCTGGGTAACACATGGCATTTCAGACTTGACCTTTGATCTTCAGGAGAATCTGAGTTGTTTTTCCCATGAACTGAAGCCCGAGTCCCTCATAGGCAGGTAATAGCTCCACTTACACGCCGTCAACTCATGCATTGAGGGAAGAAAAGAAAAAAACGTGGATGTTGTCCAAAAGCCGCAGCCGTGTTGTCTTTCTATCATGACAGATCCTGAGCTTGTTCCAACTCGACAGAGATGTTTGCTTGAGCTCCAGAGCTTTGTGGTGGTATTGTGGCGCTTTCCAAGAACACATTCATGACCCAAAGACATCATCATCATCATCATCATCATCATCTTCCCTTCATCATCCTCATCCTCACTGGAAACACATGCAGCTCAGATTCGTGCGCTGATCAGCCGTGAGCGTGTACACACAAATACCCTCAGACTTCATATTTCTCTGGACGTGTCAGAAACTCAAGGCAGCTAAATTGCATCCATTAGGGGATTTGATCTTGTAGATGTTTGTGCATGTTTGCACGTGTTTGTGTGTGGATTCCTGCACGTGCATCAATGTTGAATAATAACAACAAAAAAAACCCAGAAATGAATGTATTTAAATTGCATGTTAAATCTTAATCCATCTGTATTACATTCATTCATTCATTCATTCATTTTCCTTCGGCTTAGTCCCTTTATTCGTTAGGGGTCGCCACAGTGAAATGAACCGCCAACTATTCCAGCATTTGTTTTACACAGCGAATGCCCTTTCAGCTCCAACCCAGTCCTGGGAAACACCCATACATTCAAACACAAACACTACAGCCAATTTAGTTAATCAATTCCCCTACAGCACATGTGTTTGGACTTTGGGGGAAACCGGAGCATGGAAACCCAAGCCAACAAAGGGAGAACATGCAAACTCCACACAGAAACACCAACTGACCCAGCCGAGGCTCAAACCAGCGACATTCTTGCTGTGAGGCCACAGTGCTAACCACTCAGCCACCGTGTCGTCGCCTTAAGAACAATATTTCCTAAAATACTTTTTCTTCTGGATATATATATATATATCTTAAGGCATCTCATAAAAATAATGAAAAGGGGTCCAATAGTGTTGACCACAGTAGTTTTAACATAATTTTATATGTATTTTTACAAAAAATATGAACAATAAATATATTGTTGTATACATGTTTTATATTAATATAATATAATTATGACGACGCGGTGGCACCGAAGGTAGTGCTGTCGCCTCACAGCAAGAAGGTCGCTGGTTCGAGCCTCGGCTGGGTCAGTTGGCAATACTGTGTAGAGTTTGCATGTTCTCCCTGCGTTCGAGTGGGTTTCCTCCGGGTGCTCCGGTTTCCTCCACAGTCCAAAGACATGCGCTATAGGGGAATTGGGTAGGCTAAATTGTCCGTAGAGTATGAGTGTGAATGAGTGTGTGTATGGATGTTTCCAAGAGATGGGTTGCAGCTGGAAGGGCATCCACTGCTTAAAACACGTGCTGGATAAGTTGGCGGTTCAGTCAGCTGTGGCGATCCCAGATTAATAAAGGGACTAAGCCGAAAAGAAAATGAATGAATGAATGATATAATTAGGTGAACTTACAGCAAGAAGGTCGCTGGTTCGAGTCCTGGCTGGGTCAGTTGGCTTTTCTGTGTGGAGTTTGCATCTTCTGGCTGTACTGTATGAGTGTGTGTGAGAATGAGTGTGTATGGGTGTTTCCCAGTACTGGGTTGCAGCAGGAAGGGCATCCGCTGTGTAAAACATATGCTGGGTAAGTTGGCGGTTCATTCCGCTGTGGCGATCCCTAATGAATAAAGGGTCTAAGCTGAGAGAAAATGAATGAATGATTATGAAAAGAAATTTTTTTCTTTGGCTGTAAAAAAAATAAATACTAAATATTTGTTACAATTTTTTTATAAATATAAAATATATGTTAAAACTACTCAATATGAACCAATAAGAACAGTATTTCCTAATATACTTTTTCTTCTGGATTTATATATAAGTATGGATATTAATATGTATATATATATATATATATATATATATATATATATATATATATATATATATATATATATATATATATATATATATATATAAAGTGTATATATATATATATATATATATATATATATATATATATATATATATATATATATATATATATATATATAATACATAATATATATTTAACTATTATTAAATAAATAAATAAATAAATAAAAAACTCATTCATTCATTTTCTTTTCCTTTATTAATCTGGGGTCGCCACAGCGGAATGAACCGTCAACTTATCCAGCACATGTTTTACGCAGCGGATGCCCTTCCAGCTGCAACCCATCTCTGGGAAACATCCACACACACTCATTCACACTCATACACTATGGACAATTTTAGCTTACCCAATTCACTTGTACCGCATGTCTTTGGACTTGTAGGGTCAACCAGAGCACCCGTAGGAAACCCACACGAACACGGGGAGAAACTCCACACAGAAATGCCAACTGATCCAGCTGAGGCTCAAACCTTGAGGCTTGCTGTGAGGCGAATGTGCTACCCACTCTGCCACCGTGCAGCCAAATAAATAACTCATTAAAGCTATTATGTTTAACAAATGTGTTTAGAAAGTCACTGTTAAACAGCAGAACTATTTTAAATATAATTACAATTTTAAAGGAGAATCAATAAATTTGCCTGGATTTAACCTGATTTTTGTGCGTTTTTATTCAGCTTTGGTTGTGAAAGTCAGTTTGTTGTATATACAGTAGTTACTTTCAAGCATCATCAGGCATTTGAGAGTTGGTGTAATGTGGAAATTTACTGTAATTTCTCATCGCAGCTCGACTCTACAAAAAAGTCACTGTTATAAAAAAAGCCTGACATTCTTTGCATGCAGCCGCATTCCTGCAGTTCTTCTGCCGCAGAGGAACACAAGCGCCCAGTGCTTTTGTTAGAGCTTTTTGTTCTGGTTTCTCGGCTCATTGTGCTGCTTTAGACTGAGGATGCAAACTTACTGTTAGTCCAGAATTAAATATTTCAACCAATCAGAAACAAGCGACCTTTTCTGAGTTTGAGGACTCGTTAAAGAGGAACAACATCACAGTGGGGGATTCTGGATAAACTAAAGGGAATTAAATCACATTATACTACAGGGTTGCTGACTGCTGGATTCTGATTGGCTGGTGAGCATTTTAAGGTGTGCCATTATTTACAGATAAACACACAGCTAAAGTACATTTCTACAAACATGATGTGATTATGTTTAAAACAGCAAAATGAGTCAAACAAAATACATTTTTTAACTTAAAATTTTCCGATCACACTTAATAATCAAGTGAGATTCACATTTTAATTTATTTTACTTTCCAAGTAAATAAGCATTAATGTAATGTAATGTGGATTTATATAGCGCATGTATAGCTTATGGCCATACACTCAAAGCGCTTCACAATCATGAGCGGTGGGTCTCTCCACACCACCACTAGTGTGCAGCTTCACTTGGGTGATGCTCCGGCAGCCACAGTGATAGAGTTAATAAAGTGGATGGGGATGATTGGGAGGCCATGATGGATAAGAGCCGATGAAGGGAATTTGGCAAGAACACTGGGGTTACAGCCCTACTCTTTACCAGAAGTGACATGGGATTTTTTAATGACCACAGAGAGTCAGGACTTCAGTTTCATGTCTCATCTGAAAGACGACGCTCACTGACAATATAGTGTCCTCTTCCCTATACTGGGTCAATAGGACTCACACAGACCACAGGTTGAGCGCCCCCTGCTGGCCTCACTAGCACCACTTCCAACAGCAACCTAGTCTTCCCATGTGGTCTCCCATCCAGGTATTGACCAGGCTCAGCCCTGCTCAGCTTCAGTGAGTAACCGCTCTTTGGCTGCAGGGCGATATGTCTGTGTAGTTATAATAAAAATCATTAGAAAGTTAATGAGTCTATGTAGTCATTTTTTCTGCGACTATTTTAAATCAATTTACTTATTTTATTTCAATTGATGATTTATTTTATGGTTGTTTTATATTTTCTAATAAATCAATTGACTAAAGTCTGTTATTCCACATATTTTAAATTTTCCAAAAATATATTTGTGTGCATTGTCATTATATTTATCCTCTTAGGGCCCGAGTGTCCACATACGTGCACAGCACATTTTTAGCTCTTAAGTGGCTATTTAAAACACTTTGAATGTTTTATATTTTGTTACAGACATACACTGTCATCCTACAACTGTTCTGCAGCATATGAAATGTCCCAAACCCTATTTTTAACTGTCCAAAATGGGAAAAAATGTTGTTTTTACTCTCTGATAGTCAAAACAAGTTCAAAAAAAAAAATTCTATTTTAAAAATGCATAAAAGAAAATTCGGGAAAAAGTGTTTTATGTAAATTTGGACCACGAGTTCACATATATGGACATCATTTTTCTCTAAAAGTACATCATATCAAAAGATGATACTTAAATTTATTTTAATTAGGTTCCAATAAGCCCAAATAGCAAAGAGAAATAAAAAATGCATGTAAAAAAACACCTTAAGCCTTAATAAAACATTAAGAAAACTTATATTATTATTATTATTATTATTATTATTATTATTATTATTATTATTATTATTATAAAGTTTATTATATAATAAATATTATATATATTATATATTAAATATATATATTATATATTAAATATTTCTTATATTTATTATAATCTTAAATTAGTATTTTCAGTAGGAAGCTTTACAATGTTATATTTGTGCATATACATTAGATTAGTCAGTAATGAAGCCAAATCTGGAGCTCATCTAACACAATAACTTATGATAAAAGTCCAAAAATTAGTATCCCGAATGTACTGTATATGTATAATGTATAAAAATATTAAATAAAAATTTTAAAAAGAGGAAAAATTAAGAGAAACAAAAAAAAATATATGTAATGTTGTTTAATTTTTTAGTATGTAATTCTGACATTATTTAAATGTATTATTTTTGTATTTCTAAAGATGTTCGGTGACTAAAATATAATTTTATAAATATATCTCTTTAATCTGTTTTGTTCAAACGCACCAAAATATATTTAGAGAAACTCATTTATGCTGAGAGCTGTATATTTCATTCATTCATTCATTCATTTTCTTTTCGGCTTAGTCCCTTTATTAATCCGGAGTCGCCACAGCGGAATGAACCGCCAACTTATCCAACACGTTTTTACCTAGCGGATGCCCTTCCAGCTGCAACCCACCTCTGGGAAACATCCACACACACTCATTCACACTCATACACTACGGACAATTTAGCCTACCCAATTCACCTGTACAGCACGTCTTTGGACTGTGGGGGGAACCGGAGCACCCAGAGGAAACTCATGTGAACTCAGGGAGAACATGCAAACTCCACAAAGAAATGCCAACTGACCCAGCCGAGGCTCGAACCAGTGACCTTCTTGCTGTGAGGCGACAGCACTACCTACTGTGCCACTGCGTCGCCAGCTATATATTTTCTATATACAGTATTTCAGTGATGGTGTCTTCGCTTTGTTTAATTTGGTTAATATCTGGTGATTTTGATTCTGCTGAATTATTAGAAACAGAAACTAATTGGATCATCACCTCAGATGTGCATTATTCTTTTAATGATTCAGCAGCCCATCATCAATTACTCCTTTCATAACTGGTGTGACTGTGATTTGAGTGGTTCTCGTTATTAACACTCATGTGGAGAAATGAAGCAGTTTTCAGTGGAGCAGAATGAGGTCATGTCAGCTGATCTGTGGTCAGTGAATCAGTGTTTTTCATCCTGCCATGAATGAACTTCTAGGCCCTATGAAACGCTTCCGGTCTGCAGGAGGCCGAATAAGAAAAGCAGAAACCGGGAACTGACTGTAAAACATCACAGATCTCAGGTCAGACGCTGGTGTTTACTAAGAGCAGAGATTCAGCACATTCACTGCGGTCAGACGGGACTTTCTGACTCTTATTCAGATCTGATCTGAAGACGCTGCACACACATACAGTAGGTGAGAGTTCAAAATGACTATTACCGCCGTTCAATATAACGCCGCCGCATTGAAAAAAAAAGCACGTGTTTTTTAGGTATGACCGCAGTTTGCGACTATGCCGCCAGGTGGCACAAAGGGACGGGATGCGAACGGACAGAAATAGCTTACACATTAGCTGTAAAAACTGTACTACTTGTAAATAAAGATAATCAATGAAACATAGCATTATAATTCCTTCACTAATCATTAAAAAGACAACCAGGCTACATTATTTAAAGGAATAAATAATAACAAATAACCTTTGGGGTGAAGTGCTTTAAAACAAGTCTGCTATAGTATGCTTCAGCACCAAACACGAGTTGCCTTGAGATTGTGTTGGTTTGTTAAATATAATAATAATCTAGCATAAATAAAATTAAAGTGAAATATTCACTGTTTCAGAGAAGCCTATATTAACAGAAAGAAGGATATTCGGTCACAGTTTGACAGACAAGTTGCTGATGCTGATCGCCTTTGCTGCCTGGAGCCGTGTCATAAACTCAACAAATAGGCTATGTATAGGGCTTATATAATATACAATTTTAAATAGCCTATGTAGCCTAATTTACGAATCAAACAAATCCAAAGTTTTCTTGATGTTTGCATAATAATAATTTCGCAGAAAACTGAGGCTTTCATTTTACAGCTTATAAAACATGTATTCAAATTAATGCAATATCATATGTAAACAACAAAATTGTTATATGCTATAGTGGCCTATACTTTACAAAAAGTCAACATGAACCTTAAGGCTTGTCATTGTCTTTATTACACGCAGCGCGCACATGGACCGCGACTGAAACCGTCATGTCACAAAATACTTTTTAAACTAATGTTTATTATTATTATTATTTATTGTGAACAACACTTAATAAAAATTTAAATGTATTTATTACACCACCTTATTGGAGAAAACTGTATCAATTACAGTGCTTTCGCAGGTTTGAAGTATACTTGCGGTGGTAGCCGGATTGAAACACCATTTACCCACATCGCATAAACAGTTAGCTACAGTATATGCAATAAACAAATCATAATTTCATTTTTAATAATAATTGTATTTATTATGACACTTTTCTTTTTGATAGGTTAAAGTAAAGACTGACATGAAAAAGAAATGCTATTCAGGAGCAATGTGCACACACTGACAGGTCTGCTTCTCTCTCTTTTCAAGTTCAAAGCAAATTTGAATGCCAAAGGATTTTAGATATGTATATAAAATAGCCTGTAATATATTAAAATCAACAAATTAATAATGTATATATAAAATAATTAGCAAATGAGAAATAAGTGACAGAAAAGTTGATAAAAACATACATTATCTCTAAAAGTTATCATAATTGCAGGACTAAAACGAGTAGATTTTTTAAATAAGGCAAATGCGTTGATTAACTACTAACGGTGTATATATTTTGCAGCCAGTTTAGATGTCATTTCGTCCTCTCCGAGTAGGCTATATAGCCAAAGTTTTTCTGAGTCGTTTAGGTTAAAGAATATATTATTTAGCCTTCGTTTTCTCTCGGTATCGCGGCTGTGCGTGCGTCAGCTGAATATAGGCCTAAAATAAATCTAAAAAGCAACTAGACTGCGCGCTGATACTTGTTCTTTTTTTTCGGATATCGAACAATTTCAACCGCGAGGAGATACCGACAGCTTGATAAAGTTTAGCCTATCATATGAAATGCATGGTGAAATATGAAATGTATGTCTCTTTTGTTGAATATTTATTTTATTAATCTATATCTTTAATATTTTAAAAATCAACCCGCTTTGGCCCTGAGGAAATTTTAATAATTTAGTTTCATTTCAGTTTTTTTTTTTTCCAGAACATCAATGTTCTCCTTTAAAGTATAATTTGTTGTTTTACTTTCGCAGATATAGTCGGAAAAAAAACACAGTCAAACAGTTTGTTAAGAGGCAACCTCTCACATGCGCTGAAGGTAGACTGAATGATTATCTTTAAAACTATGTAATTTCGGGTATACTGCTGTTTGCTCATGCAAAATTAAACACCAGAAAATATATTGTAGTCATATTTTAACAGCTTAAGTACTGTTACCATATCGATTTTGTTTTGAAAAACCTCAAAACGTCACGGAACCAGGAACGAGTAAGATAACTGCAGACCGCACTTGCATTCAGTGCATTCATTATATTTTTCTACGTACATTGTACTCATGTGCAACATGTCACAATTTCGCTTTCAAACATATAGTAATCTAAAAACTATTGCCAGTCAAACGCAGCACATCCATCACAGCAAAATAGATAATAATAATAATAATAATAACAACACGGAATTGGTTACAGGGGTTGCTACAGAAAATAGCCTGATAATAATAATAATAATAATAATAATAATAATAGTAATAATAGTAATAGTAAGATAAAGAAAGAAAGAAAGAAAGAAAGAAAGAAAGAAAGAAAGAAAGAAAGAAAAACCCTTCTAGGATTTGTTGCTTATGATCGCCCATATGTTTTTCTTGTAAAGTTAAGGGTGTTGCATAATCATTTAGTTGTAGTAGTTTATAATAATCTTTACACACAGATGCCGCGCAAGCAGCCTTTTTATTATTTTGGATATTATCATATGAATTCAACATAAAGACATACAACTACACAAATTACGTACAGTATCAATTTTTGTAGGCTCATCAGCTATGATAAAATTTCATTTTTGTATATTAAGTAAAGAAAACCTTTAATTGTTTCAGAGCAAATAGATTAATAAAATATATGCGCTCCCACCACAGTAATGTTTTAAACTGCGTAACAATTAGGGATGCAACAATTATAGATTTTGGTTGTACGATTATAGTCTGAAGAATAATCATGGTTTCACAGTTATTATCACCATTATTATGCATTTATTAAATTCAAAACACTAGTAGTTTAGAAAATAACAATAAAACTGCTTATATTTTAAAGTGTTGTTTATTGCTGCTCATGAGAATGAGAGAAGAGCCTCCTAATTTTTTACTTTCACTTTCACTCTCATGAATAAGCAACGGTGTTATACGCACAGACATCCATTAGCCTATACATAATTATTTTCGTTTGTTTAGCGCAAAGAGTTGTTTCAAAACTATTTCTAAATTTAGTTCTAATTTCCAGCAAACGAATAAATGAACAATAATAATAAAGTGTTGTCCAAAAACTGAGTTATTTCCAAACACACATGCTACACCCCATATTGTCTAAAACCTGACAGGTGGGCAAATATTATTTACAAATAGTAAATAATACTGCTAATAACAACATTATAAAAACGCAAACTGTCATGAATAAACTGAAAAAGCGTCGAGCTGAAACTAGCAAACAACAAATTCTTCGCGCCTTGCGCAGCATTGCGACGGGTGTAGGGGTGCTGGTTAATCCGCATGCAGGTCAAGTAATCAAAAAGTAGGCTACATGATGTTTAATTATAGGTTGCAGGTTAATAAGACCAAACATTGGTTGTGCAAACTTGACATACTTTCTCTAAATTTTTTAAGTATTTCGAGCTATATTATCTTTTTATAGACTGGCATAAATACGCATCACTGCAAGACATTTATAGTTTATATAAAAACGAGCCCTTACCAAAACTAATATTGGATTTTATTTTAAATGCGTGTTTGTGTAAAACAATATAATTTGCACAAAGAAATGATGGGGTTGTAAACAGGTAATATTGCTTTTGAACTAGATATCCAGTCAAAGCACAACGCATCCCAGCATTATGGATATATTATTAGCTTAATATTATCATTAATGCAGACCAGTGCTGTGTTCTCATTTCACTACAGTTACTGCAAATTTAGCAATCTCCCCATGCTGCATCATTGGTAAAATAATTATCCCAAATGTGTTAAATGTGTGTTCGTAGTTGTGTAAAATGCGTGGTATCGACATCTAAAGTTATTTATTTTCTAAAGCAGTGTGGCTTTCGATTATCTCAGATTTAGACTAATTTATCTGGATGTGATTCAAATGTCGCGGGACAGATCATACAGTATAGACTCAAGCAACTTTGCCATGCTTAAAGCTTGCTACAATCGAACATAATTAAAGTTAGTCTCTTTGTGCGGGTACACAAACTCCACGGTCCATTTAAGATGATTTTGGCCAAGCGAAATTCTCTGCTGTCGCTCCTGCTCAGCAGGCAACACACCATTCAGTTATGTTTTGTGTTTTTGACGTAAAAAAATATATTAGTTTTGGCGAATGCTACGAGCCAAGTTGCTGTGCATAGAAACATATTTCCATAAACTGAGAATGAACTGAGAACATGCGGCTAACAGCGCTTGCGGATATATTTATTTAATTTCATAACCGCCATTAATAGCAAAAGGGAACCTATTTTGAGTGCACGAGAGTGTTTTACATGCAGTGGCAGTTGGTCAAATATTTGTAACCTAGCCTAGAAAAAAAACTGGAGACATACCCCTTCCCCCATCTCAAACCAAATGCTTGTCTGTCTGAGGTGTTAATGGCGCAAGGCCTATTGTGCTTTAACCAGAAAAAACAACAACCCGAAAACACTGAAATGAATTACAAGGTTGCTACAGAAAATAGCCTAACAGCAATAATAATATTATTAATAATACTACTACTACTACTACTACAAATAATATTTCCCAGTGACGGATTGCAGCTGGAAGGGCATCCACTAGCTAGTTGAGTACTTCCCACCAGAAGAGAGTAGGTGGTGTGGCGTAGCTCGTAAAATGCCTGGCAACATGTTTTGAGGCCATAGATCATGAACCCGGTTCGAATCCAGCGACTGATAAACACGTTCTTTTTTTTCCCCCACATAGCAGATTGGAAATACATTTGTTTTCAATAGAAAGGAAATGTTTTGTTTAAAAATTTTAATAAAGTATATAAAATATACGAAATGAGTCACAAGGAATTTAATAAGGATAATAAGAATAATAAAAATTTTATAGGGCCTAAACAGTTATTTTCCACCTGGTGTTAAATGTTAGCGACATCTTAATATAGCTAATTAATCTGCATTTACAATGTTAGTTGCCCTGCTTCACCCATATTCTCCGACCTCATGGAGAGAGACAGAAAAAGAATGTCAAATCATAATCAAACAGAAGCGCACCATTGCACCGTCATGAAACTATTAAAATGGTGACAACCAAAGCAAACAAATTACACATTAGCCTACTTGTTTAGCTACATTAAATGTGTATATGCATTAGCCAATGTATTTTCAATCATTACATTCATTTATTCAACCGACAGCAACAGAATTTCTCCGGTAATAACTCTGTAAAACGTATCTAATAACATCCTATTTCGGTTGAAAATGGATAATAATAATAATAATAATAATAATAACTTTAATAATAATATTTATAATATTATTGATGATGATGATTATTATTATTATTATGAAGATATTGATTATTTATTTTTTGAAAAGTATACTTTTACAATTTGACACATGCAAACCTGCAGAATTGTTCTAACCAACAGGCCCATGTCATGTACAGATACTTAATAAATAATCCATAAATTAAAAGCATTAAGTATGCTTTGTTTTTTTTGTTTTCACAAGCTTTGAAGACGTGAGGTAAAGTCCGCTTTTAAATAATACCTAGGCCACCTACAGCTTTGTTCAAATATTTTTAATCATTCCAAGTTTAAATGTTAGAATGTTCTAAACATAACGAATAGGGCATAGGGGGGTAAGTGGGAATAAAACACAGCCAGGAACTCTGTTTTTACAGCTCCGGAGGTGTAGTTTGCGACGCAGTTTGGAAATGTTCGTTTTGGGAAACGTCAAATCAACAAACTGTTTGTAACGACGGAACTTGCGACCTTAATTGGCTAACGATGGTTTTGGGAAACGCACCTCAGGTTGTGAATTATATTTTTCCCACAATATAGGCTAGCCTTTGCCGTGCAACAGGTAACAGTTTTGCTTTTGACCTAGATATCAAGTCAAAGCACCACGCATCCCGCCGTTATGGATATATTAGCTAAATATTATTGTTATTATTATAGATTAGTGGATATAATGCGCTTTTTTAAACCAGCAGATTTTTTTTCTTTCTCAGCATGCGTGTGAAAGAGAAATGAACAGAGAAAATGAACAGACGATAATATGCGGCTCACTTTGCGTGCGTATGCCCGTTTATTTAATTCATAACTGCCACTAGTTCTGAGTGCATGAGAGAGTTTTACATGTAATGGCAATTGGTCAAATATTTGTAAGCCTGTTATAAATAATAATCAGCCTACTGATAAGATATATTACAAGGTGAAGTGCTCCACCGGCACAATAATCTTAATGTCTTGTGCCGCGGTTTTTAAATGTGCACATGTTTAAGATTTGAGGTAATAACATCGCCATTATGGTCAAAGAAATCGAAACATTGTTTTCACCCCAACGCAATTTAATAGGGCACTATAAAGGCTAAAGAACTAATTCTTATATTTGCTTTTTGCAGCCTAGGGCTATACATCTCACCATGTATCTTTTCTAAAACAGACAGTATAGTGTAAAAGCATGTTTATTACTAAGAAAACTAAAACAAAATTATATTTTAATTGAACACATCACATCACATAAGGTACACATACAGAACCGTCTATCTAGTATTGTGAAAAGGCAAAGCGAAAACTGAACTTGTAATTCAGCAATAAATATTTGACCTTGAAATGTAATATTTGAAATGTAAAACTCCAAACGATCGCCTAAACAAGATACCTACACTAGGCCTATAGCCTACGTTACAATGAAACTACCAATTTCATTTAATGCTGAAAACAAGTTAAACCATATTATTATATCTCTCATTATACTCATTTGTCCTTTTATTACTCATGTCCTTGACCCGCAAACGCAGTTTCGTTTTCAGAGCTGCTGCGAACTCCAGTCAAAAACAGCGCTCATCAGTGCAAAAGTGCGGAGTTGGACAGTTCCGTTTTTGTGCGGAGGGGAACTTTAAATTTGACTGAGAAACTTACAATAACTAAAGTGTTCTGTTAATCAACAACATTAAATTACATTCATATTCACCCTTACACCTGTTAGCCTACATGTTTTCAATGCAGTTTTTTTTCTTTGCTGCTATCTCCGTGTTCTCTGGCCAGGGGAGGCTAAGCCTTCCCCAGCCTTACACACACTCCGCCTATGTTTAGGTCCCATTTACACTGACAAGTTTTAGTTTATTTCCTGTAAGCTATTATATATACTTATTGTAGCATACAAAGCCTATATTTCGTTGCGCTCAGCAGCACTAATAAAGCTCATTATAAATTTCATTTTTTTTAATTTTCCACGTCATAAACAAACATTTATTTGAGGACAATCCGTTTGCAAAGCAGCGCTGCGCATGCAGGGCTGGGTGACTGAAAAGAAAGTAGCCTAGTTTCTGGTTTCATAGAGTGCTCTGTTTGCACGGTTTGATTTATATTCGTATCCAAAATACTTTATAAATAATATTTCTTAACTCCTCCTTTGTTTGTTTTTAGAAAATATCTCAAATCTTTTTTTCAGACAGATTTTTGTAAAATGAAAGTTTATGGCTTGAAACGGTTTAATTAATTTGAATTGTATATACCAAAATTGTTATAGCTTTGGTTTGTTTTATTGGTTTATTTATTTAATGTGATTTTATTATATCCGATATTTATAATTCTTTAAATGATTTCAAATAATCATTTAATGATTTTCATAGCTTATGCTGTTTATAGGTTATGACACTATATTGTGTTGAGCCTATAAAAGTAAAATAAAGAAAGAGAAATAAATAGAAAATAAATACATAAAGAAACCCAGCCACTCGCGGCATCAACAGAGCTGACGCCGTCAAACATTCAGCACAAATGCTCCGGAGAGACCTAAAACATTAATATTTCCATAGGCTATACTTGATAGGTAAATGCCCCTTTATTTAAGAGAATAATTTAAGGATGTTGCATATTATTCGGTTATCTTAAGTAAATGAAACGTGTTTCAGGACATATTAGCAAGTAATAAACCATATAGGCTATAATATCCTAGGCTATATTTCGTTGCGCTCAGCAGCTATAATAAAATTTCATTTTTACATTTCCCACGTCATATAAAACATAAACACTTGTTTGAGGACATAGAACACATTTTTGCTGTTTTTCCAAATCCGTTTATAAAGCAGCTGCGCAGAAGTTGATGACAGAAAAGAAGGTAGCATAGTTACTGCTTTCACTCAAGAAATGCTCTGTTTGCACGATTTGATTAATATCATGGTATCTAAATACTTTATTAAAATATTTCACAACTCCGTTGTTAATTGTTTAGATTTTTTTTTTCAGATATAGGCTTTTGTAAAAGGAGAGTTTAAAATGGCTGGAAACGGTTTAGGCTAATTTATTTATATTTTCTACACTGCACTCATATGTGCAACAGTTAACAATTTCAATAATAATAATAATAATAATAATAATTAACCAAAATAGGCCAGCTATAAGATTTTATGCAGACCAGGATTTCGTTGCATTGTGAATTATATTTTTCCACACTAGGCTATATGCCGTGCAACAGGGAGGCTAATGTTGCTTTTGAACTAGATATCCAGTTAAAGCACAATGCATCCCAGCATGGATATATATTTTAGCTTAATATTATCATTATTAGACATTCGTGGATATAATGCGCTCTTTTAAACAAGCAGATTTTTTTTCTTTATGCAGTCTGTTCGCTCTGCATGCGTGTAAAAGAGAAATGAACATGCGGCTAGCACGTGCGGAAATGTCCATTTATTTAATTTCATAACCACCCTTGATAGCAAAAGGGAACCTATTTTGAGTGCACTTGTTTTACATGTAGTGGTATTTGGTCAAATAATTGTAAACTAGCCTATAATAAATAATTATTGATAAAGCAAGTTATACTGTGATCGTGCTCAATCGGCTCGATAACCTTTATATTAATATGTACTGTGTGCTGTGCCGTGGTTTTCATATCTTGTGCGCATGATGGTCAAACAAACCATGGTCAAACAAATTGAAACGTTCTTTTTACCCTAATGCAATTTAATAGGGCACTATAAAGGCTAAAGAACTTAATTCTTTGCTTAATTTTTCGAGCCTACTTCTCACCATGAATTGTATCTTTTCTAGCATAAAATTATGTTTATTGCTAAGAAAACTAAAACAAACCAACAAAATTATAATTTAATTGGACAAATATCCATCACATAAGGTATAGTACACATATAGCCCTAGTACGGTCCTATTGTGGAAACGCAAAGCTGAAAATCTATGGTTAAAGCGCCATCCAGCGGCCAACAGCTGTTGGCGCACATAGATACAGCCACGGCGGCGGTAAGAGTGACGGTAAAAGTGCCAAATTGAACTAGTGACATCTGTACACGACTAAACTTAAGCAAACAAACACACACACTTTATTCACACTGGCATCCAGAAATGATGCTTCAAGTTTTGTTTTGACCCATTTCCCAGTTCACCCATTCATGACCCAGTCCTCTCGAAGTCCTTTTCCAGCCAGTGAAGCATCATTTCCACACAAACACTGCTGAGACGTGTGTGTGTGTGTGTGTGTGTGAGGAGTGACGCTGCAGAATGTGTATGTCTGTCACTGTTCTTCAGAATAAGTAAACACACACACACACACACACACACACACAGACTCTCCAGCAGGAACTGTTTCCCAGTCGTCGTCCTCTTCTGCGTCTCTCTGGAAGAATCTGTCCTGTTTTCTCTTCTCTTCCACCACATATATCTGTGCTGTTTTTCTTGGCCGCTCTTCAGGAGAGTCCTGCTTCTTCATCTGAGTAAAAACAACCGCGACAGCCTCAAATCATCATGACAGATCTGTGGCATTCATTAAATAAGCCCACAGATGAACATGCAGATATTGTGGAGAGTGAACATCAGCATCAGGACATCAAACTGCTCTTCATTAAAGCAACATTTCAATTCATTTACATTGTACTAGTGCTTAATTAAATACCTGCATGTCATTACATCTGCGGCGGCGCGGTGGCACAGTGGGTAGCGATGTTGCCTCACAGCAAAAAGGTCATGGCATTTCTGTGTGGAGTTTGCATGTTCTCGCCGTGTTGGCGGGGTTTCCTCTCGGTGCTCCGGTTCCCCCCACAGTCCAAACACATGCGCTATAGGGGAATTGGGTAAGCTAAAATTGTCCGTAGTGTATGAGTGTGTGTGAATGAGTGTATATGGGTGTTTCCCAGTGATGGGTTGCAGTGGGAAGGGCATCCACTGCGTAAAACATATGCTGGAATAGTTGGCGATTCATTCCACTGTGGTGACCCCTGATGAATAAAGTGATTAAGCTGAAGGAAAATGAATGAATAGCCATGAAAGAAATCATTGATTCATTAATTTTTCTTCGGCTTAGTCCCTTATTTATCAGGGGTCACCACAGCGGAATGAACCGCCAACTATTCTGGCATACAATGGGTAGGGAATGTATTCAAACCCTCTTAAAATGTTCACTCTTTGTTATATTGCAGGCGAAAAGGTGGCTCAGTGGTTAGCACTGTGGCCTCACAGCAAGAAGGTCGCTGGTTCGAGTCCCGACTGGGTCAGTTGGCGTTTCTGTGTGGAGTTTGCATGTTCTCCCCGTGTTGGCATGGGTTTCCTCCGCGTGCTCCGGTTTCCCTACAGTCCAAGGACATGCGCTATAGGGGAATTGATGAACTAAATTGGCCGTAGTGTATGAGTGTGTGTGTGTGAATGAGTGTGCATGGGTGTTTCCCAGTACTGGGTTGTGGCTGAAAGGGCATCCGTTGCGTAAAGCATATGCTGGAATAGTTGGCAGTTCATTCCGCTGTGGCGACCCCTAATAAATAAAGGGACTAAGCCGAAAAGAAAATTAATAAATGAATGAATGAATGAATGTTTTGGGCGACGCTGTGGCGCAGTAGGTAGTCCTGTCGCCTCACAGTACGAAGGTCGCTGGTTCGAACCTCGGCTGGGTCAGTTGGCGTTTCTGTGTGGAGTTTGCATGTTCTCCCTGTGTTCTCGTGGGTTTCCTCCGGGTGCTCCGGTTTCCCACACAGTCCAAAGACATGCGCTATAGGGGAATTGGGTAAGCTAAATTGTCCATAGTGTATGAGTGTGAATGAGTGTGTGTGAATGTTTCCCAGAGATGGGTTGCGGCTGGAAGGGCATCCGCTGCTTAAAACATGTGCTGGATAAGTTGGCGGTTCATTCCACTGTGGCGACCCTGAATTAATAAAGGGACTAAGCCGAAAAGAAAATGAATGAATGAATGAATGAACAACAATAAAATGTTGAAATGTTCTGTTGATGAATTCTTCTGTGTGTTTGGTGACATGATGAGTCGTTTCTCCTGCTTCAGTCAATAAAACAGCTTTACTCTTCACTAGGCATGGGCCGGTATAAGATTCTGACAGTATGATAACCTTGGATAAAAATATCACGGTTTCACGGTATCACGGTATTGTGATTACTGCTCTAAAATATATTCTTTTTAAATGTCTGGGTAAAAAACTAAAAGTTTTTTCCCCTTTGAACACAATATATTTTATTTTGAGAAACATTTATATTATTTTGGAGCAGTAAACGTGTCAGGCTAAATAATGAAAATGAATAATTGACTTCTGCTGTCTTCATTAGTTTCAAAAACACAGATTTACTTACAATTTAAAATGGCATCTTTGGATATCTTTTCTGCTGGAGATGCTGTTGTTAAAAAAAATGTAAATAAAAAAATCTTACACATACCTTAGGAACGGTATTAGAGAAAATTTTGGCGGTATGATAACCTTGACTTTTCCAAACCGCGGTATACCTTGAAAACGGTTATCGTCCCATGCCTATTCTTCACTTCATTATTTCTCTGATGACACACACACGGCTCTGGAATCTACTAAATATCCCTGCTCACGGCACGAGCGCCACACGCAAAACACAACAACACACAAGACTAAAACAGTGTGTTCAGCGCCGACGCGGGGCTCATCCAGTGTTTCATATCAGATGTTGATGAGAAGCACATGACTGCAGGTCTGTCATAGTCACACACACATGCACACACACAAACACATACACACAAATATACAGTACACGCACACACAAAGAGACCCGTACAGACACATGCCCATGCATACACACACACAAACACACATAGACAAACATACATGCACACACAACGAGATCCGCACACACACACATGCGCATGCCTACACACACACAAAAATACATGCACACACGAAGAGACCCACACACACATGCGCGCGCGCGCACACACACACACACACACACACACACACACACACACACACACACACACACACACACACACACACACACACATTCTCAGTAAGGGTCAGCGATGGATCGGTCAGTCAGTGACCCTCAACAGGAGTTTCTGAGAAGTTTTCCTGCTGTTTTCCTGCTGCAGACTCAGTTCACCTCCAGCAGGCCCTTCTGCTTTTCAACAACTCCCTCAACATCTATTACAGTATTAGCTGAAATCTCTGCTCTGGTTTTACTGAGTAAACACTCTCATGTATCCTCAGATTCACCAAACGACTGCAGAATTATCAGCATTAGTTGGTTCAGTTAATTTCAGGTCTTCATTTAGCAGTATTAGCCATGGTTTTTCATTTGAAAAAACACAGCTTGAAAAAAATACTACACTAATGTATAGTAAATACGTTTCTTGAACCATACTATAGTCAAGTACTTGAATTAATCTGTTGCGGTGATTTTACAGTTGCTATGGTAACACAACAACTATAGTAATTGATCTGTTGTGGTGATTCTACAGTTGCTATGGTAACACAACAACTATAGTAATTGATCTGTTGTGGTGATTCTACAGTTACTATGGTAACACAACAACTATAGTAATTGATCTGTTGTGGTGATTCTACAGTTGCTATGGTAACACAACAACTATAGTAATTGATCTGTTGTGGTGATTCTACAGTTACTATGGTAACACAACAACTATAGTAATTGATCTGTTGTGGTGATTCTACAGTTGCTATGGTAACACAAAAACTATAGTAATTGATCTGTTGTGGTGATTCTACAGTTACTATGGTAACACAACAACTATAGTAATTGATCTGTTGAGGTGATTCTACAGTTGCTTTGGTACAACAACTATACTAATTGATCTGTTGCGGTTATTCTACAGTTGCTTTGGTAGCACGACAACTATAGTAATTGATCTGCTGTGGTAATTATACAGTTGCTATGGTAACACAGCAACTATAGTAATATAAACAAATGACCTAGTACTAAAAGTACTGTAGGGTATGCTATAATACAGTACACCACAGTTTACTGTAAACAGTCACACTTTATTTTGATGGTCTGTTTGTTGAATATAAGTTACATTGCATCTACATGTCAACTAATTCTCATTAGATTATAAGTAGACTGTTAGGTTAGGGTTAGGGTTAGTGTAAGTTGACATGTACTTGCAAAGTTTCTAATAGAGCAGTATCAGCAGATATTAAGCAGTCTACTAATACTCAAATAGACCATCAAAATAAAGTGTTACCGTAAAAACTAAAGTACACTACAGTATTTATTACAGTTGATCAGTTCACTATAGTTGATCCTACAGTGTGCTGGAGCATTCATTAACAAAGAGTTGTACACACTATAATATATACAGTATTATATACTTTACTATAGTATGGATTAAAAGCACTAAAATTACTATAGTATTTTTGTCCCTGGGAGTAGTCCATGTCCAAATCACACAATGATGTGTAGACTATGATTTATTTAATGGTTCATACATCCTTTCTGATCAGGCATTTAACGGGACACCTTAAAAAGTTACTTAAGCCCA
>LR812519.1:1236152-1271152 GCA_903798195.1 Danio kyathit
ATATTATTGTGAATAATTTTTTTGAATTAATATTTATTATTCATTCATTCATTCATTTTCTTGTCGGCTTTGTCCCTTGCGGGGTCGCCACAGCGGAATGAACCGCCAACTTATCCAGCATGATTTTACGCAGCGGATGCCCTTCCAGCCGCAACCCATCTCTGGGAACTTCCACACACACATTCACACTCATACACTATGGACAATTTAGCTTACCCAATTCACCTGTACTGCATGTCTTTGGACTGTGGGGGAAACCGGAGCACCCGGAGGAAACCCACGCGAACCCAGGGAGAACATGCAAACTCCACACAGAAACGCCAACTGACCCAGCCCAGCCGAGGTTCGAACCTGCGACCCAGCGACGTTCTTGCTGTGAGGCATATTTATTATTATTATTATTATTATTATTATTATTATTATTATTATTATTATTATTATTATTATTATTTTATTTTATTTTATTCAAGTTTATACAGATATGTTTGTAATAAAATAATGCAATTTACTGACCATGCTGGATTTATTTGATGTTTTGCATGATTTATTTATCTATTGAGTTATTTTATATATGTATATAGTTATGTATTTATGTGTGTATTTTATTATTTATTTAAAGTAAAATGACATACTAACTAAATTAATTAATTTAAAATAAATAGTAAGTATATATTAATTGTAGTTGGTATGTCACTTTTTGCATGTATGCATGTATGTATTTAAATTAATTTAACTAGTATGTGCAATTTTATTTATTTACTTAGATTAAAATTGTATGTATGTATGTATGTATGTATGTATGTATGTATGTATGTATGTATGTATGTATTTATGTATTTATTTTTTAAATAACTTTAGTTAGTATGACTCACTTTATATATTTGATTAAATTAATATAGTTTCTTAGAAGTGGCGTTTTTTGTTGTTTTTGAAGATGAAATCTGTCCATTTATGACTCTAACCCAAGTCTTTTGACTCTCAGCAGCAGTTTATAGCGCTCATTTATTTTGAAGTGAACTTTAGCACAGCCTGTGAATCCATGCGAGCAGTAGAGTGCAGAAAACACCATGCGTTTAAACACACGAGGACAATAAAGCTGTCTGTCCTCCTGAATGTACTGCGAGCTCCAGAACGCTTCACACCACACAGATAATGACAGAATCATGAAGATGAATCTCTTCCAGATGAACAATGAGCTGATTGTGGAGATCTGGACCATCTAGACCCCAAAAAATACAAAAAATGGAGAAAGAAAAGATGAGAAACTTCATTATTTATTTACATACATACATAAATAATAAAAAAAATACATTTATGAATAAACAAGGGCGGCTCAGTGGTTAGCACTGTGGCCTCACAGCAAGAAGGTTGCTGGTTCGAGTCCCGGCTGGGTCAGTTGGTGTTTCTGTGTGGAGTTTGCATGTTCTCCCAGTGTTGGTGTGGGTTTCCTCCAGGTGCTCCGGTTTCCCCCACAGTCCAAACACATGCGCTATAGGGGAATTGATGAACTAAATTGGCCGTAGTGTATGAGTGTATGAGTGTATGAGTGTATGAGTGTATGAGTGTATGAGTGTATGAGTGTATGAGTGTGTGTGTGTGTGTGTAAATGAGTGTGTATGGGTGTTTCCCAGTATTGGGTTGCAGCTGGAAGGGTATCCGCTGTGTAAAACGTATGCTGGATAGGTTGTCAGGTCATTACGCTATGGCAAATAAAGTGACTAAGCCGAAGGAAAATGACTGAATGAATGAATGACTAAATAATAAATTAATACACAAATAAACAAACAGCTAAATGAATGACTAAAATAATCTAATGAATGAATGAATAAATGAATAAAAGAATAAATTAATTAATAAACGAATGAATAAGTAAAAATAAATGAAAGAATAAACAATTAAATGAATGAATAAATAAATAAATAATTTATTTAATTAATAAATAAATTATCGATTAAATTAATGAATAAATGAAATAAATGAATAGATAAATAAATAAATAAACAAATAAATAATTAAAAAGCAATTAATTAATTAATTAATTAAAATATGAAGGAATTAACAAATAAAATATTTATGTATTTATTTATTCTGGATTAATCTGGATGTACTGTATTATCATTATGATCATTAAATAAAGACCAGATAATATTTTTTTCCCCCAAATTTAAATATTGTCATTTAAAACATTTTTTTGTTTGTTTTTGAAAATGCTTTATTTTTTTGTAATGACATTTGCTTAGGATTTTTATTTTCACAGTGACAATTGTTCAGATTAACAGATGTTTTCATTTTTTTCAATATTGAAAATCAGGGTTAATCCAACAAAAATTGCTTTAATAACTGAATAAAAATACATTTATAAAAACATTGGTAATTTGTTGTTTAATGCAAAAATTATAACATTGTTATTTTAAATTTGAAAGAAATATCATTAATAATTTACACAATAATATATTGCACAATAATATATACAGTTGAAGTCAGAATTATTTGCTCCCTTTGATTTTTTTTTTCTTTTTTTAATATTTCCCCAAATAATGTTTAACAGAACAAGGACATTTTCACAGTATGTCTGATAATGTTCTTTCTTCTGGAGAAAGTCTTATTTGTTTTATTTCGGCTAGAATAAAAGTAGTTTTTAATTTTTTAAAAGACATTTTAACGTCTGAATTATTAGTCCCTTTAAGCTATATTGTTTACAGAACAAACCATCATTATACAATAACTTGCCTTACCCTAACCTGCCTAGTTAACCTAGTTAAGCCTTAAAATGTCACTTTAAGCTGTATAGAAGTGTCTTGAAAAATATCTACTATAATATTATTTACTGTCATCATGACAAAGAGAAAATAAATCAGTTATTAGAGATGAGTTATTAAAACTATTATGTGCAGAAATGTGTTGAATATATATAATATATATATATATATATATATATATATATATATATATATATATATATATATATATATATATATATATATATATATATTTTTTTTTTTTTTCTACTCACTTTAATTATTTTGTTGAACACACAAAAAAAGATATTTTGAAGAATGCTAAAATAACAATAACTTTTGACTTCCATTCTATTTGTTTTTCTACAATGAAAGTCAGTGGCTACCAGTTTCCAGCATTTTTCAAACATTTTTGTTCAACAGAAGAAAGAAACTCATAAAGATTTGTAATCACTTGAGAGTAAATATTTAATAATTTTTCATTTTTGGGTGAACTATCCCTTTAAAATAACAGATTTCTGTTATTTTATGGCGGTATGGACAGAGTTAGGACCCCACATGAAATATATATTTTTGGATTTATGATTAGAATTGTGTGTTTGAGTAAAAAAAAGAAATTATAATGTATGTAAACATGTATAAGTGGAATGCATTTATTTACTTTTAGGTGAACTTTCCCTGTAAACTATTCATTATATTTCTTTCCAATGTATTCAGTATTAACTGTATATTTCATTGATGAATTGAATATGTTATTGATGCTGCAGCGCCGCCGTGTGTATTTCCAGCGCAAAAACACCATAGAGCTGCAGTGTATTGTGTGTTGCTCCGGCGCCCCCTGCGAGTCAGTCAGTATAACAGCACTATACTATAGCAGTGTGTGTTTGAGTGTGTTTGTGTCCGGCAGGGGGCGCACTGAAATATTACACATCACACAGAATATTTCCAGGCCTATATCCTTCAGACACTTCAGACACACACTATTATGCAATGATCATTTATCTAGAGCAGGTAGCGGGAACACATTGTCTTCTGCAGCAGAGCACGTATTTACAATACAAGTCATCCTAACACTAATAGTTCTCCTGAACAGAGAGGTTTTTAATAGTAGTAGATGATCGACTTCAGTCAGATGTTTACCGAGGAACAGAGAGATGTCTTAAGATATTATTTATTTATATTATTTTATTTTATTATTTTTATTGTATTTTATTTTTAATAATTTTAAATCGCATTTTTATTTGTAAACTTATTAGGAATTAATTTTATTAGAAACTACAGCAACATACAATTCTAACAAGACATCCAAATCAAATAAATAATACAATAAAATACAAATAAAATGAAATTCAAGTTTACAATTTCCATGTCAGATAACACACACAACAATTTAGCAAAAATATAGATATCCAGATGTCAGTATATGTAAGACAGCATACATTATATACCCTATCGACATCAAGTTCACTTTTCAATTTACAACTGCAAAGTTCCATGATTATTACGCCAGAATGACCATATAGTTCCTAACCATATCAGCCTAGAACACAGCAATTTTTCATTTTCTGTCTCGTACACGGTGTAGCTAAAGAAGAGTCAAGCTTTTAATAGGAAAATTATCCAAACACTTTGGTCATTTTTAATAGTCTAATCTAATCTGATTCAATGATAAGCTAAGCTAAAAGCTCTCCCACCAGACCCAGAGATCGGCTGAATGTAATCAAAAATGGTTAAAGTCAGCATGAATATGAAGTTTTGCTTTTTCCCAATATTGTGATGTATATCCATTTGAAACGGTCCTGAAATTAGAAAAACATGTAGGGCGGTGCATTAATTCGTCCTTTAGGAACCAATCGTCAGAAGATGAGAATGACTAACAAAATAGAGGAAAAAATGAATGTAAGCAGAGCAGAAATGAGATAACCCCACCCCAAAGAACTGATAACCCTGCCCTAAAAGACTGATAGCCCCACCCTAAAGGACTGATAGCCCCACCCCAAATGACTGATAGCTCCGCCCCAAATGATTGATAGTCCCACCCTAAATGATTGTTAGCCCCACCTTAAAGAACTGATGGCCTTGCCTTAAATTACTTATAGCCTTGTCCTAAATGACTGATTGTCACACCCTAAAAGAGTGATAGCCCCGCCCTAAATTACTGATACCCGTATCCTAAAGGACTGATAGCTCCGCCCTTAAGGACTGATAGTTCTGCACTACATAATTGATAGCACTACCCTGAATGACTGATAGCTTCGTCCTAAAATAACTGCTAGTCCCACCCTAAAAGAGTGATAGCTTCGCAATACGTAATTGATAGCACTGCCATAAATGACAGATAGCACCGCCCTAAAATACTTATAACCCTGCCCTAAAGCCTGGATAGCTCCGCCCTAAATGAATGATAGCTCCACCCTATATGATTGATAGCCCTGCCCTAAATAACTGACAACCCTGCCCTAAAGTACAAATAGCTCTACCCTAAATTAATGATATCCCCGTCCTAAACTACTTATAGCCCCGCCTAAAAGGACTGATAGGCCTGCCCTAAATGACTGATACCCCTGCCCTAAATGACTGATAGCCCCACCCTAAAAGAGTAATAGCCCCGCCATAAATGACTGAAACCCTTGTCCTAAAGGACTGATAGCTCCGCCCTAAATGACTGATAGCTCCGCCCTACATAACTGATAGCCCTGCCCTAAATGACTGATACCCTTGTCCTAAAGGACTGATAGCTCCGCCCTAAATGACTGATAGCTCCGCCCTACATAACTGATAGCTCCGCCCTAAATGACTGATAGCACTGCCCTAAATGACTTATAACCCAGCCCTAAATGAATGATAGCTCCACCCTACATGATTGATACCCCTGACCTAAATGACTGATAACCCCGGCCTAAAGCACGGATAGCTTCACCATAAAGGACTGATAGCCCCACCCTAAAGGACTTATAACCTCGTCCTAAATGAATGATAGCTCCACCCTACATGATTGATAGCCTTGCCCTTAAGCACAGATAGGTCCACCCTAAATGCATGATAACCTCACGCTAAATGACTTATAGTCCCACCCAAATGGACTGATAGCCCTGCTGTAAATTACTGATAGCTCCGCCCTACGTGATTGATAGCCCTGCCTTAAATGACTGATGGCCCCGCCCTAAAGGACTTATAACCCTGTCCTAAAGCACGGATAGCTTCACCCTAAATGAATGGTAGCTCCACCCTACATCATTGATAGCCCTACCCTATATGACTGATTACCCTGCCCTAAAGCACGGATAGCTCCACCCCTAAATGAATGATAGCCCTGCCCTAAATTACTTATAGCCCTGCCTAAAAGGGCTGATACCCCCCCCCCCCCCCCCCCTAAATGACTGATAGCTCCACCCTACATGATTGGTAGCACTACTCTAAATGATTGATAACCCCGCCCTAAAGCACGGATAGCTCCACCCTAAATGAATGATAGCCCTGCCCTAAATTACTTATAGCCCTGCCTTAAAGGACGGATAGCCCCGCCCTAAATGATTGATAGCTCCACCCTACATGATTAATAGCCCTGCCCTAAATGATTGATAACCCCGCCCTAAATCACAGATAGCTCCGCCCTAAAAGACTGATAGCCCTTCCCTAAAGGACTTATAACCCTGCCCTAAATAATTGACAGCTGCACCCTACTTAATTGATAGGCCTGCCCTTAAGCACAGATAGCTCCACCCTAAAGGACTTATAACCCGGTCCTTAATGGATGATAGCTCCACCCTACATGATTGATACCCCTGACCCTTATAACAGCCAACACACTTTCTTGTCGACTTTAAACTCAACTATTTAACTCTCTGTTGGCCTATTTCCAAAAAAGTGGGAGAGTTCCTTTAAGATGTTTTGTGCATACAGGCCCCAGGTCAGTGTACATGCATCTTCTGCCCTTTCAGAGATCATCATTTGATTTAAAGATACATTTTCTGCATGGTCTTTTCTGCGTTTTGTCCTGTTTTGTCCTCCGGCGTCTCTCCTCCGCATCCACAGGAATGTCTGCCTGTCGTTTTGAAACAGGTTTTAAAGTATTAAGATGTCAACATGCTTCAATTAAGCTCTCTAATCAAAGTGAAGCGTTTTAGGCCCTGCTGAGAGATGCGTTTGTCAAATATGGCTGATTACGGTTGTAAATCAGCAGAATTGGGAGCAGGGTTGTTTTAATGATAGTGTCTGTGCGTCTATTGTGCGCTGATCTCGTCTGCTGGCTCCATCCCTCAGTTTATACACGCCGTTAATTCAGCCAGCTGATAAATCTCTCTCTCAGGTCTTGCTAGTGTTCGTGTACTCGTTTATTACTGTCTAGACGTACAGCACGCTTAGACAAAACTCCAAGGATGTCGGTATACTTTATGAGAATATGGAAAACTTTCATTGTGTGCATTCTTAAAGGGACAGTACACCTAAAATTGTAATTCTGTCATCATTTATTCATTCATCTGTAGCAGAGGCCAGCTAAATGCTTGAGGCCATGGTTTTTAGCCTCCTTGGTAGAGCAACCGACTCCCATGCGGAAAGTCACCAGTTCGATCCCAGCTCAGAATGATGTAGGACCAGCGGGGTTACTTTGGTGCCGTGGCCCAAATGGGAGTGATGTTTAGGGGGTGAGTGTAGCAGAGGCCAGCTAGTGAAGTAAAACTCACTCCTCAGCTAGAAGCCACGGTCTTTAGCCTCCTTGGTAGAGCAACTGACTCCAGTGCGGAAGGTTGCAGGTTCGATCCTAGCTCAGAGCAGGATGGGGGGTGTAGGACCGGCAGGGTTACACATAAAAGGAAATACTATTTTTTTGGGGGACCTTTAATAACTCCATAGCAACACATAAGTCATAACTCGGAACATATTAGCAACCAATCAAACACTCTCGTAACTGCATAGCAACACACTAGCCATCACTAGGACAGCCTAGCAACTCCACAGTGATTGTTGCTAGAAGGGATACATGCTAGAAGGGACTTATTTCACACAATGTACTTCTTGTGCTCAAATAAATCATTCATACTACACTGTAAAAAAATCCGTAATTTTACTGATTATTTCTGGCAGCTGGGGTTCCGGAAATAAACCGTAAAATAACAGGCGTTAAATTACAGAAATTTACTGTAAAATAACAGCCATTAAATTACAGAAATTTACTGTAAAATAACAGCCGTTAATTACAGAAATTTACTGTAAAATAACAGCCATTAAATTACAGAAATTTACTGTAAATAACAGCCGTTAAATTACAGAAATTTACTGTAAAATAACAGCCATTAAATTACAGAAATTTACTGTAAAATAACAGCCGTAAATTACAGAAATTTACTGTAAAATAACAGCCATTAAATTACAGAAATTTACTGTAAAATAACAGCCGTTAAATTACAGAAATTTACTGTAAAATAACAGCCATTAAATTACAGAAATTTACTGTAAAATAACAGCCGTTAAATTACAGAAATTTACTGTAAAATAACAGACATTAAATTACAGAAATTTACTGTAAAATAACAGCCGTTAAATTACAAAAATTTACTGTAAAATAACAGCCGTTAAATTACAGAAATTTACTGTAAAATAACAGCCATTAAATTACAGAAATTTACTGTAAAATAACAGCCGTTAAATTACAGAAATTTACTGTAAAATAACAGCCATTAAATTACAGAAATTTACTGTAAAATAACAGCCATTAAATTACAGAAATTTACTGTAAAATAACAGCCATTAAATTACAGAAATTTACTGTAAAATAACAGCCATTAAATTACAGAAATTTACTGTAAAATAACAGCCGTTAAATTACAGAAATTTACTGTAAAATAACAGCCATTAAATTACAGAAATTTACTGTAAAATAACAGCCATTAAATTACAGAAATTTACTGTAAAATAACAGCCGTTAAATTACAGAAATTTACTGTAAAATAACAGCCGTTAAATTACAGAAATTTACTGTAAAATAACAGCCGTTAAATTACAGAAATTTACTGTAAAATAACAGACATTAAATTACAGAAATGTACTGTAAAATAACAGACATTAAATTACAGAAATTACTGTAAAGTAACAGACATTAAATTACAGAAATTTACCAGAAATTTAAATTTAAGTAAATTTCTGTAATTTAATGTCTGTTATTTTACAATACATTTCTGTATTTTAGTGTCCGTTATTTTACAATAAATTTCTGTAATTTAATGTCCGTTATTTTACAGTAAATTTCTGTATTTTAGTGTCCGTTATTTTACAGTAAATTTCTGTATTTTAGTGTCCGTTATTTTACAATAAATTTCTGTAATTTAATGTCCGTTATTTTACAGTAAATTTCTGTATTTTAGTGTCCGTTATTTTACAATAAATTTCTGTAATTTAATGTCCGTTATTTTACAGTAAATTTCTGTATTTTAGTGTCCGTTATTTTACAATAAATTTCTGTAATTTAATGTGCGTTATTTTACAGTAAATTTCTGTATTTTAGTGTCCGTTATTTTACAGTAAATTTCTGTAATTTAATGTCCGTTATTTTACAGTAAATTTCTGTAATTTAATGTCCGTTATTTTACAGTAAATTTCTGTATTTTAGTGTCCATTATTTTACAGTAAATTTCTGTAATTTAATGTCCAATATTTTACAGTAAATTTCAGTATTTTAGTGTCCGTTATTTTACAGTAAATTTCTGTATTTTAGTGTCCGTTATTTTACAATAAATTTCTGTAATTTAATGTCCGTTATTTTACAGTAAATTTCTGTATTTTAGTGTCCGTTATTTTACAATAAATTTCTGTAATTTAATGTCCGTTATTTTAAAGTAAATTTCTGTATTTTAGTGTCCATTATATTACAGTAAATTTCTGTATTTTAGTGTCCGTTATTTTACAATAAATTTCTGTAATTTAATGTCCGTTATTTTACAGTAAATTTCTGTATTTTAGTGTCCGTTATTTTACAGTAAATATCTGTAATTTAATGTCCGTTATTTTACAGTAAATTTCTGTAATTTAGTGTCCGTTGTTTTACAGTAAATTTCTGTATTTTAGTGTCCGTTATTTTACAGTAAATTTCTGTATTTTAGTGTCCGTTATTTTACAATAAATTTCTGAAATTTAATGTCCGTTATTTTACAGTAAATTTCTGTATTTAGTGTCCGTTATTTTACAATAAATTTCTGTAATTTAATGTCCGTTATTTTACAGTAAATTTCTGTATTTTAGTTTCCGTTATTTTACAATAAATTTCTGTAATTTAATGTCCGTTATTTTACAGTAAATTTCTGTAATTTAGTGTCCGTTATTTTACAATAAATTTCTGTAATTTAATGTCCGTTATTTTACAGTAAATTTCTGTATTTTAGTGTCCGTTATTTTACAATAAATTTCTGTATTTTAGTGTCCGTTATTTTACAATAAATTTCTGTAATTTAATGTCCGTTATTTTACAATAAATTTCTGTATTTTAGTGTCCGTTATTTTACAGTAAATTTCTGTATTTTAGTGTCCATTATTTTACAGTAAATTTCTGTATTTTAGTGTCCGTTATTTTACAGTAAATTTCTGTATTTTAGTGTCCGTTATTTTACAATAAATTTCTGTATTTTAGTGTCCGTTATTTTACAGTAAATTTCTGTATTTTAGTGTCCGTTATTTTACAGTAAATTTCTGTATTTTAGTGTCCGTTATTTTACAATAAATTTCTGTATTTAGTGTCCGTTATTTTACAATAAATTTCTGTAATTTAATGTCCGTTATTTACAGTAAATTTCTGTAATTTAATGTCCATTATTTTACAGTAAATTTCTGTATTTTAGTGTCCGTTATTTTACAGTAAATTTCTGTATTTTAGTGTCCGTTATTTTACAGTAAATTTCTGTATTTTAGTGTCCGTTATTTTACAGTAAATTTCTGTATTTTAGTGTCCGTTATTTTACAATAAATTTCTGTATTTTAGTGTCCGTTATTTTACAATAAATTTCTGTAATTTAATGTCCGTTATTTTACAGTAAATTTCTGTAATTTAATGTCCATTATTTTACAGTAAATTTCTGTATTTTAGTGTCCGTTATTTTACAGTAAATTTCTGTATTTTAGTGTCCGTTATTTTACAGTAAATTTCTGTATTTTAGTGTCCGTTATTTTACAGTAAATATCTGTAATTTAGTGTCCGTTATTTTACAATAAATTTCTGTAATTTAATGTCCGTTATTTTACAGTAAATTTCTGTATTTTAGTGTCCGTTATTTTACAATAAATTTCTGTATTTTAGTGTCCGTTATTTTACAATAAATTTCTGTAATTTAATGTCTGTTATTTTACAGTAAATTTCTGTATTTTAGTGTCCGTTATTTTACAATAAATTTCTGTAATTTAATGTCCGTTATTTTACAGTAAATTTCTGTATTTTAGTGTCCGTTATTTTACAGTAAATTTCTGTATTTTAGTGTCCGTTATTTTACAATAAATTTCTGTAATTTAATGTCCGTTTTTTTACAGTAAATTTCTGTATTTTAGTGTCCGTTATTTTACAATAAATTTCTGTATTTTAGTGTCCGTTATTTTACAATAAATTTCTGTAATTTAATGTCCGTTATTTTACAGTAAATTTATGTAATTTAATGTCCATTATTTTACAGTAAATTTCTGTATTTTAGTGTCCGTTATTTTACAGTAAATTTCTGTATTTTAGTGTCCGTTATTTTACAATAAATTTCTGTAATTTAATGTCCGTTATTTTACAATAAATTTCTGTAATTTAATGTCCGTTATTTTACAGTAAATTTCTGTATTTTAGTGTCCGTTATTTTACAATAAATTTCTGTAATTTAATGTCCGTTATTTTACAGTAAATTTCTGTATTTTAGTGTCCGTTATTTTACAATAAATTTCTGTAATTTAATGTCCGTTATTTTACAGTAAATTTCTGTATTTTAGTGTCCGTTATTTTACAATAAATTTCTGTAATTTAATGTCCGTTATTTTACAATAAATTTCTGTAATTTAATGTCCGTTATTTTACAGTAAATTTCTGTATTTTAGTGTCCGTTATTTTACAATAAATTTCTGTAATTTAATGTCCGTTATTTTACAGTAAATTTCTGTATTTTAGTGTCCGTTATTTTACAATAAATTTCTGTAATTTAATGTCCGTTATTTTACAGTAAATTTCCGTATTTTAGTGTCCGTTATTTTACAATAAATTTCTGTATTTTAGTGTCCGTTATTTTACAATAAATTTCTGTAATTTAATGTCCGTTATTTTACAGTAAATTTCTGTAATTTAATGTCCATTATTTTACAGTAAATTTCTGTATTTTAGTGTCCGTTATTTTACAGTAAATTTCTGTATTTTAGTGTCCGTTATTTTACAGTAAATTTCTGTATTTTAGTGTCCGTTATTTTACAGTAAATATCTGTAATTTAGTGTCCGTTATTTTACAATAAATTTCTGTAATTTAATGTCCGTTATTTTACAGTAAATTTCTGTATTTTAGTGTCCGTTATTTTACAATAAATTTCTGTATTTTAGTGTCCGTTATTTTACAATAAATTTCTGTAATTTAATGTCCGTTATTTTACAGTAAATTTATGTAATTTAATGTCCATTATTTTACAGTAAATTTCTGTATTTTAGTGTCCGTTATTTTACAGTAAATTTCTGTATTTTAGTGTCCGTTATTTTACAATAAATTTCTGTAATTTAATGTCCGTTATTTTACAATAAATTTCTGTAATTTAATGTCCGTTATTTTACAGTAAATTTCTGTATTTTAGTGTCCGTTATTTTACAATAAATTTCTGTAATTTAATGTCCGTTATTTTACAGTAAATTTCTGTATTTTAGTGTCCGTTATTTTACAATAAATTTCTGTAATTTAATGTCCGTTATTTTACAGTAAATTTCTGTATTTTAGTGTCCGTTATTTTACAATAAATTTCTGTAATTTAATGTCCGTTATTTTACAATAAATTTCTGTAATTTAATGTCCGTTATTTTACAGTAAATTTCTGTATTTTAGTGTCCGTTATTTTACAATAAATTTCTGTAATTTAATGTCCGTTATTTTACAGTAAATTTCTGTATTTTAGTGTCCGTTATTTTACAATAAATTTCTGTAATTTAATGTCCGTTATTTTACAGTAAATTTCTGTATTTTAGTGTTCGTTATTTTACAGTAAATTTCTGTATTTTAGTGTCCGTTATTTTACAATAAATTTCTGTAATTTAATGTCCGTTATTTTACAGTAAATTTCTGTATTTTAGTGTCCGTTATTTTACAGTAAATTTCTGTAATTTAATGTCCGTTATTTTACAGTAAATTTCTGTAATTTAATGTCCGTTATTTTACAGTAAATTTCTGTATTTTAGTGTCCATTATTTTACAGTAAATTTCTGTAATTTAATGTCCAATATTTTACAGTAAATTTCAGTATTTTAGTGTCCGTTATTTTACAGTAAATTTCTGTATTTTAGTGTCCGTTATTTTACAATAAATTTCTGTAATTTAATGTCCGTTATTTTACAGTAAATTTCTGTATTTTAGTGTCCGTTATTTTACAATAAATTTCTGTAATTTAATGTCCGTTATTTTACAGTAAATTTCTGTATTTTAGTGTCCATTATTTTACAGTAAATTTCTGTATTTTAGTGTCCGTTATTTTACAATAAATTTCTGTAATTTAATGTCCGTTATTTTACAGTAAATTTCTGTATTTTAGTGTCCGTTATTTTACAGTAAATATCTGTAATTTAATGTCCGTTATTTTACAGTAAATTTCTGTAATTTAGTGTCCGTTGTTTTACAGTAAATTTCTGTATTTTAGTGTCCGTTATTTTACAGTAAATTTCTGTATTTTAGTGTCCGTTATTTTACAATAAATTTCTGAAATTTAATGTCCGTTATTTTACAGTAAATTTCTGTATTTTAGTGTCCGTTATTTTACAATAAATTTCTGTAATTTAATGTCCGTTATTTTACAGTAAATTTCTGTATTTTAGTTTCCGTTATTTTACAATAAATTTCTGTAATTTAATGTCCGTTATTTTACAGTAAATTTCTGTAATTTAGTGTCCGTTATTTTACAATAAATTTCTGTAATTTAATGTCCGTTATTTTACAGTAAATTTCTGTATTTTAGTGTCCGTTATTTTACAATAAATTTCTGTATTTTAGTGTCCGTTATTTTACAATAAATTTCTGTAATTTAATGTCCGTTATTTTACAGTAAATTTCTGTATTTTAGTGTCCGTTATTTTACAGTAAATTTCTGTATTTTAGTGTCCGTTATTTTACAATAAATTTCTGTATTTTAGTGTCCGTTATTTTACAATAAATTTCTGTAATTTAATGTCCGTTATTTTACAATAAATTTCTGTAATTTAATGTCCGTTATTTTACAGTAAATTTCTGTAATTTAATGTCCATTATTTTACAGTAAATTTCTGTATTTTAGTGTCCGTTATTTTACAGTAAATTTCTGTATTTTAGTGTCCGTTATTTTACAGTAAATTTCTGTATTTTAGTGTCCATTATTTTACAGTAAATTTCTGTATTTTAGTGTCCGTTATTTTACAATAAATTTCTGTAATTTAATGTCCGTTATTTTACAGTAAATTTCTGTAATTTAATGTCCATTATTTTACAGTAAATTTCTGTATTTTAGTGTCCGTTATTTTACAGTAAATATCTGTAATTTAGTGTCCGTTATTTTACAGTAAATTTCTGTATTTTAGTGTCCATTATTTTACAATAAATTTCTGTATTTTAGTGTCCGTTATTTTACAATAAATTTCTGTAATTTAATGTCCGTTATTTTACAGTAAATTTCTGTATTTTAGTGTCCGTTATTTTACAGTAAATATCTGTAATTTAATGTCCGTTATTTTACAGTAAATATCTGTATTTTAGTGTCCGTTATTTTACAGTAAATTTCTATATAATCTGATATAAGGGAATGAAGCAGAATATGGAGAATTCATTTCTAGGAAATCTTAATTTGAATGTTTTCCCGCTTGGTGTTAAGTAAAAATGTCCAAACATTAATTTTCCTTCGGATTGGTCCCTAATTTATCAGGGGTCGCCACAGCAGAATGAACCGCCGACTATCCCAGCACAAGTTTTACAAAGCTGATGCCCTTCCAGCTGCAACCCAATACTGGGAAACATCCATACACACTCATACACTACAGCCAATTTAGTTCATCAATTCCCCTATAGCGTATGTGTTTGGACTGTGGGGCAAACCGGAGCACCCGGAGGAAACCCACGCCAACATGGGGAGAACATGCGAACTCCACACAGAAATGCCAACTGACCCATCCGAGACTCGAACCAGTGACCTTCTTGCTGTGAGGCAATCATGCTACCCACTACACCATCGTGACGCCCTTTTCTATTGTTATTTTGTGTAATTGCACTAGATGGATTTGCATAAGGAGTTCATGATCAGTTAGGCATGGGTTAATTATGATGTGCCCCTCCAAGTAAAGTCATGATATAATTATACATTAACAGATTTCATGATGGTTAAGCATAAATAACTTGATAATTAATACATTAATTAACAAACAATCATGTACTAACAAGTACTTAAGGTAGCCGTTATTCACAGATAAACACATGTGACTCATGTTGTTGTTTAAGTTATCGTATGCATTAACTCTAATAAAGTTATTCACACATCATTATTCATCTGTTATTGTAAAGTGTTACCCAATAACCTTTCTTTGTCCACAAAAGCCTTCTTTCCTAAATCTGTTTGCTGTCTGTGTGTTTCTCTGCTCGTCAGCTTCTGTTTTTCAACTTCTCTCGCCTCAGTATTCTGCTTTCCTCTCACGTACGGCTCCATCTCATTCTCTTAGCAGACGTGAATCCAGCCGTTTCAGTGTCCCGCTCCAGGATGACTCCAAGACAAATCTGGCTGCGTTTGGCCTTTAGCTTGTAGCATTTCATCTCAGGGTCAAAGAGGCAGAACAGATGAGTTTTCCTTCAGGTTAGAAGCGCTTCAGCACCAGGATCAACTGGCTGGGTTTTCTGCCTTCAGGAATGTGAGTGAGAATAAACAAGAGTGGTTTTGTTTTCATCTCTGCTAATTGTTTCCTCACGTTATTACGTGGTCAAGTTGACCGAGATCTTCGAGGCTGCATTTCTTCTCCGTCTTGGTTTGTCGTCAGGTGTTGGCCATGTGGGGCGAGAAAATGTCAAAACTCTGCAGGAACATCCTGATCTGACAGATGAGGATAAACAGTGTGCATGTATTGCATGGCTTTTGTAAGTGCAGCTACTAGAAGTAGTAAACAAAAATGCTCATTTAAATAAATAGGGATAAACAAAATGATTTAATAAAAGCTGAAAAGCAAAGTCCCAATCCAAGCAAGCCAGTGGCGTCAGTGGAGGAACAAACTTCACCAATTGACCAAAGTGAAGGAAAAAACCTAGAGAGAAACCAGGTTCAGTTTGGCTCGACCATTTCTCCTCTGGCCAAACTTCCTGTGCAGAGCTGCAGTCTAGGTGCCGGAGAACGCTGGACGTCCATCAAAAAGAAGCTGCAGGTGTGAGTAGGTCACGGCAGGTGTTCTGGACCACAGGACCAATGCAGAGGCTCGTCTGTCACGGGGGTCTTACAGGAATCAGTCTCATGCTCTCCACTCCTCCATGACCACCACAGCATCAACAAATATCATTATGTTTTATTGCAATTTTTATTTGTGTCACTATCTTTTAAACTGCTAATTTGCCAGCAAACATAAACATGAATAACATGAAAAATAAAAGTAGACACTTGCTTTTAATGATGTCTGTATATAATATTACCATCTTTGACATCAGTTTGACCCAACATTTCATTTTGACCCATTCGCTAACAAATACTTTTATAAATGCTTCTTTTGATATTTTGACATTGGTCTAAAAACATAACTAAAACAAAACAAATAAATAAATAAATAACATCATTAAAAGGGCGTCACGGTGGCACAGTGGGTAGAAAGATCACCTCACAGCTGTTGGCATTTCTGTGTGGAGTTTGCATGTTCTCCCCGTGTTGGCGTGGGTTTCCTCCGGGTGCTCCGATTTCCCCCACAGTCCAAACACATGCGCTATAGTGGAATTGATCAACTAAATTGGCTGTAGTATGAGTGTGTGTGGATGCAAGAGTGTATGGGTGTTTCCCAGTGTTTGGTTGTGTCTGAAAAAGCATTCGCTGTGTAAAACATATGCTGGATTAGTTGGCGGTTCATTCCGCTGTGGCGACCCCTGATTAATAAAGGGACTAAGCCGAAAATAAAATAAAAGAATGACTGACATCATTAAAAACAAAAATAATGAAATTTGTTTGTACATTTTTGTACTTTTAATTTTAGGTACTAAATAAAAACAAAGCAACAATTCAAATTCATTCATTTTCTTCTTATTAATCTGGGGTTGCCACAGCGAAATGAACCGCCAACTTTTCCAGCATATGGTTTACGCAGTGGACCTTCCAGTCGCAACCCATCACTGGGAAACATCCACATTCATTCACACACACTACGGTCAATTTTCATTCATTCATTCATTTTCTTTTCGGCTTAGTCCCTTTATTAATCCGGGGTCGCCACAGCGGAATGAACCGCCAACTTATCCAGCACATGTTTTATGCAGTGGATGCCCTTCCAGCCGCAACCCATCTCTGTGAAACATTCATACACACTCATTCGCACTCATACACTACGGACAATTTTAGTCTACCCAATTCACCTGTACCGCATGTCTTTGGACTGTGGGGGAAACCGGAGCACCCGGAGGAAACCCACGCGAATGCAGGGAGAACATGCAAACTCCACACAGAAACGCCAACTGACCCAACCGAGGCTCGAACCAGCGACCTTCTTGCTGTGAGGCGACCGCACTACCTACTGCGCCACTGCATCGCCTACGGTCAATTTTAGCATACCCAATTCACTTGTACCACATATGTTTGGACCATACATGTCAATATTGGGATTGTTTAAATAAGGGATACGCCCAACATAATAAGGGATTCGATTGCTTTCCTAACTGTTTATGCTCATTTAGGACAAAATTAGTTGTGTTTGAAAAAACCCCCACCAAGATCGACATCTTTAGATGTTGTTGTTATTATTATTAATTATATGTATATGTAGGTTCAAACACGCACCCAAAACCCAGAGTTTCGCTCCGCTTCAAATCGCCTGTACAGAATCCATTTGGAAAACAGCGTCTATTTATCACTATGGAGCGCGTCAGCTGACAGTCACGCACCGCTACATGACTGTTTTGAAGACTGCATAGCAGGGGCTCGAATGAAAAGGAAGGGAATCGTACTGTTTTTATGTTTATTTTAAAGTGTTTCATGCCTGAATAAAATGAAAGCACAGAAATGAACAGACGTTTAAGAGCAAGGGGCGGCCCCTAGTGGTTCGGCGGTATGGGTTGCGTATAGGGAGGATCGGCCACCCTTCAGAAAAATATTGAAAATACAGGAGAAATACGGGAAAAACAAGAGGGTTGACGGGTATGATTTGGACTGTCGGGGAAACCGGAGCACCCGGAGAAAACCCAGGCCAACACAGTGAGAACATGCAAACTCCACACACAAACGCCAACTGACCCAGCCGAGGCTCTAACCAGCGACCTTCTTGCTGTGAGGTGAACGTGCTACCCACTGCACCACTGCACTGCTACCCACTGCACCAGTTTCCGAACTGGAAATAGAAAAGATAATATAAAGCAGTCATGCATAATAGCACAACACAGTGCACTAGATCTTCCCAGAGCCAGCCTTTGGTTCACCCATTTCACATTATTTTGAATTAAGCAAAAACAGCATGTCATGCACGTTTCATTTGTCATCGTTAACTTGTATTACTAGACATTAATGTGCCTTCAGCCAGCCGCTCTCCACACATCACCACCGGCCATTAAAACAACATTTTGCTCGACCGCTAATTAATACCACCTCGCAAATATGACATAACTACACTCAATATGCCACTGCAGCTCATTTGAGGTTGTGTGCAATCACCATAAATCTGTGAACGGAGATCAGAGGCGCAGTCAGATGTCGTTTATGTGTTTGGTTAGTGTATGTGTATCTGGAGGGCTGCCTCTGGCCCAGTTTCTGCACGCGTGCCGTTTCTCCACGCGCTGACAGCATCTTGGAGGATCTGTGCTGGACCTGGCCTCCACTCAGGCCTTGAATCTGGGTTAACAGAAGGAAGGAGAGAGAAAAAAAAACAACCCAAAATGAAAGCAGAGATGGCTAAAGCATGGAGCAGGCCAAAGGGAAGTGAGGTCATCATCACGGCGGCTTCTCTCTCACTGTTCTGCGGTCGTCACCTCGTCTTCTCTCTGCACGACGGTGGAAATAAATCATCGGCAGGATTCCTGATAACCTCACATGTATAATGCATCAATTATCACTTTCTATGCACATTTAAATGCTCTCTGCACTAAACACTATAGCTGTTTTGAACCATTCTACAGTGTAGAACTTGAATTAATGTGTTGTGGTGATTCTATAGTTGCTATGGTAACATGACAACTGTAGAAATTGATCTGTTGTGGTGATTCTACAGTTGCTATGGTAACATGACAACTATAGTAATTGATCTGTTGTGGTGATTCTACAGTTGCTATGGTAACGCGACAACTGTAGCATTTGATTTGTTGTGGTGATATTATAGTTGCTATGGTAACATGACAACTGTATCAACTGATCTGCTGTGGTAATTCTGTAGTTGCTATGGTAACATGACAACTATAGCAATTGATCTATTGTGGTGATTCTATAGTTGCTATGGTAACACGACAACTGTAGTAACTCATCTGTTGTGGTGATTCTATAGTTGCTATGGTAACACGACAACTATAGCAATTGATCTGTTGTGTTTTACCTTAACTCAAATATTTTTTATGCACATTCAGATTTATAAAAGCCTGTTGTAGGTGTATAAGGGACATCTGATGCAGTGTTTTTACATGCAAAGTCGCCCTCAAAAACATGCAAAAAATGACAATGAGCTATACATCCCAGAACTGTGCGCTTATTAGTATTTTACACTACACAAAGGTGACAATTCTGGCATTTATAAAAGCCTGTTGCATGTATAATGAACATCTGATGCTGTGCTTTTACCATGCCAAACTTCCAACAGACACATGCTCATAGAATTCTGTGAATACTTGCAATGATTTTGATGCCGTTTTACCTTGACTCGAATATCTTTTTTTTATGCACATTCAAATTCATAAAAGCTTGTTGCATGTGTATAATGGACATCTGATGCTTTGCTTTTGCCATAAAAAACACCCTCAGAAATGAGCTCAATTCTGTAAATGTTTCATTTGCAGTGAAATAGTGAAAACGGACGCCGTTTTACCTTGACCCAAATATTTTTATGCACATTCAAATTTACAAAAGCAAATTGCAGGTGTATAATGGTCGTCTGATGCCGTGCTTTAAACATGCAAATACCACTCTCAAAAATTGAGCTCAGAGAATTCTGTGAATGTTTACACCGTTATTTACACCGTTTTACCTTGACCCAAATATTTTTTATGCACATTCAAATTTACAAAATCCCGTTGGAGGTGTATAAAGGACATCTGATACCGTGAATTTACAATGCAAAATTACCCTCAAAAACGTGCTCATAAAATTCTGTGATTGTTTTACATGCAAAAATTGACAATGCACTATACTTCCTAAAAATTGTGCGTGTACTAGTATTTTACACAACACAAAAGTGACAATCATGACTTTTATAAACCACCGTCAAATACGTGCCCATAGAATTCTGTGAATACAATTTTTAAATATTTTTATGCACATTTAAGTTTATAAAAGCTGATTGCATGTGTATAACGGACATCTGATGCTTTGCTTTTGCCATAAAAAACACCCTCAGAAATGAGCTCAATTCTATAAATGTTTTATTTGCTATGAAATAGCAAAATTGACAATTGATGTCATTTTACCTTGACATAAATATTTTTATGCACATTTAAAATTTACAGTTTGCAGGTGTATAATGGTCATCTGATGCCGTGCTTTAACCATACAAAACCACCCACAAAAATTGAGAATTTAAATAATTCTTTGAATGTTTACACCGTTATTTACACCGTTTTACCTTGACCCAAATATTTTTTATGCACATTCAAAGTTACAAAATCCTGATGCAGGTGTATAAAGGACATCTGAAGCCATGCTTTCACCTCCAAACCTCCCTAAAAAAAAAAAAAAAAATCCAACGTTTTCCTCCTTTCCTGGCTGCAGTCATCGCTCACCTTTGTTTTCCCGTGGGATCTTAAAGAAGGCAGGATGAAACGGCACGTTATCTGCCCTGGGCTTTGGAATGCCCTGACAAAGGCTCTGAAGAGAAGGCCTCTTTTTTTTAAGACGCACGCACTCATACAGGGCTCATTGTTGGCGGTGTAGCGTCTGTGATCAGGCAGGCCTAAGAATGATCAGCCGACGGCCCCTTCTCCGCTTTCTTCCCATCTCACCCCTGATCCCGGGCCCCGGCGGCTCCACACAGAGCTCTCTCACAGCCCTGCACACTCCGATTATTATCAGACCGCCGCTTTTCCTGCTTCTTTTTTTTTTTCATCTGCCCTCTGCTTTTGTCCTGTCTTTGCTCATTTCCTCTCATGCACCGGCGTGTCCTCGCTCACCTGCTGCAGGGAACGCATTGTGTTGTGTTTGGATCTCAGTCCGTGCATGACATAATTCCATTAGATCAGTTTTTTTTTTGGGACTTGCATAAGGTTAAACGAAGCGTCCAAGCTGTTGCGGTGATATCTGTTGTTATGAAGTCACATGTTTTAATAAGATTAGCTGTACTGTCTAGGAAATCTTTTGAGGATTGTTTTTTTTTTGGAAGATTCATATCTCAAATGTGCTGTTGCTGAAATGGAAAATGCATGGTATGGAAAGAGCATAGAGTATGGAAAATCAGGGGGGTGAATACTTTTTCACAGGCTTTTAGTGATCTCAGTCGTTTCTCTAAAAATTAAAGCATGTTTTTGAATATTTAATTATGAAGTCAGATGTCTAGGAAATCTCTTAAGGATTACAAACACACAGGTTGTTAAAGAGCCCCTATTGTGCATTATAAAGGGTCGTATTTTATATGCATGGATATGCATGCAAGGTCAAAAAACACTTTCATTGTCTTATAATATGCATTTATTTTTTACTTAATTATCCCAACGTGTCCCATATGATTTGTTCAGCGATTCATTTGTTCCCAAACCCCTCCTCAGAGCAAAGCTAATCTTCGCTGATTGGTTTGATGAGCCAATCTGTTGTGATTGATCGACTGGGTTCAGTGCAAGACAGAGAGAATCGCCCACCACAGCTATGAAGTAGCACACAGAGTATGTAAGAGCCCAATGCAGGAATGCATTAACGCAATGTAGTTAAACACCAGCATATACTCCACTCTTAACCCTAACCCCAAGTACCACCGACACGCATTCAGTGTTAATCCACAAAGTGGTAACTAGTTGAACTATTTTGAAAATTGGCCGCACATGTGAGGAACAGCTGATGCTGGCCATAGCAAAGACAAACAGCAGAGGATCGAGAGTTCAGAAACGTATTTAAATCGGTAAAGGAAGAAGCATGCGTCACATTTTTAACATGGTTTTGGATGCAATATGTGAACAGCCCCATACAGATTTAACCTGAAAGATACAGTACAAGAACTGATCTATAATAGATGCAACACGCAGTTAAACCCATATTCTGCAATTTATAGAGAACAAGGCGACAATTTTAATGACACTTACATGTAATGATCCGGAGGAAGAAGCTGGTCTATATGAACTGTAACTGTTACTGACAAAGTCTCTGAAAATAATAGTCTCTGCTGCTCCTTTCTTTAATAGCAAATGGCCAGCGAATCCCGCGCTGCAGTGTAGGTTATTGTATCAATCATCAGAAAAATGACAGGAACAAACACAGCACACGGTTGGCTATCCTGTGGTGTTGTTGTAAAAATGAACTTTAACCTTTTATTTCCGGCAGCCAAATCATCATCTGTCAGAGATCGTCGTCTTTGTGTCATGATCAGTCCCGTGATCCCCTGCGCTCCGCTAGAGTCTAAAGGGAAAGGCGCGTTCATGTTTTGCACTTTATATTTGGGGATGTGTGTTTGGGAAAGAAAACCTTAGCTAACTAGTGCCATTGTTCTTAACTTAGCTGAAAATGAGGTCTGATATGCCTTTTTATTTTCACTTTCCATTCAGAACGGTCCTTCGGGTCACTGGGAAGGCGGTGAAAGTATAAATTTGTGTCGCTTTCCCTTCGCTGATAGGATATACAGCCAGGTACACAACATTCCTGTGTGACTCGGGTGATACTTCAGGGTTTCTTCCCACCGCAGCCTCGATTTCCCTTTTTAAATAGTTTTAAATCAGTCTATTACTATAGATGTTCTGTTCCCTAGCAAATACCCACATAGCAGAATTTCTCTGGCCCACACAATCAGCTTTTGCATGACCCAGATGCTGCAGTGAATTACGGTACATGACTGGACTAAGTCTGGCTTTCAGACAAGGGCCAAACATGGAGCATATCTGGGCCAAGTTTCAGCCAAGTTAATAACCTATAACTGGGCCAGATATGTTGGTGTGCCACGACGAGGCATGGGCCGGTATAAGGTTCTGATGGCATGATAACCTTGGATAAAATGATCACGGCATTGTGATTACAGCTCTAAAATATATTCTTTTAAAATGTCTGGATAAAAAAACTACAAAATGTTCCCCTTTGAAAACAATATATTTTATTTTTTGAAAGATTTGTAATATTTTGGAGCAGTAAACATGTCAGGCTAAATGATGAAAATGAATCATTGACTTCTATTGTTATCATTAGTTTCAAAAACACAATTTTCTTTACAATTTAAAATAGCATTCTTGGATAGTTTTTCTGCTGAAGAGATATATATATATAAATTAAAAAGTCTTACTCATACCTTAGGACCGGTATTACAGAAAATTTTGGCGGTTTTCAAACCTTGACTTTTCCAAACCGCGATATACCTGTAAAACGGTTATAGTCCCATGCCTAGTCACGACTGCAATGAAATTGATAAACCCATGAAGCGTTGTGTTTTAGATGTGCTATGGGTGTGCTCGAAGAGACCAGGGGTGCGTTTCCCAAACAACGACGTAACTCGCGGCTGAACTATCATAGTGCGATGCATCGTTTGGCAAAAAAAACGATGTAGTGACGAGTGTTTCCCAAAACCCCTAGTTTCTCTGTCGCAGATCCATCGCTTGAACCACGTTAGTTATGACATAAAACGCCCATAATGATGCTCTAAACGGGGTGGAGTAACTTCTTTAGAGAAGAACCCCATCATTTCTTTGTGCAAATTATATTGTTTTACACAAACACGCATTTAAAATAAAATCCAATATTAGTTTTGGTAAAAACATGCACTCGCTTTCCATATTAATTAAAATAAATGTAAATGGCACATATAGGGCCAATGTTTGCTTTACTAATATTATTGAGAAGTTAAACATTACATATTCTATTTTAAAACATGAAATCACTTACAAAAGCGAACACTATTCTAATATCATATATAAATCATATAAGTAAATAAATAATGAGGTGATTTATTATACATATATTTATTTTAATAATAATATTAATGATGGTGATGATTATTATTATTATTATTTAGGATATTGTTTATTTATTTTTAAAAAATTACAATTTGACACATGCAAACCACAGCAGAAAGTCCCATGTCATATACAGCAGAGAAACTTAATAAATAACCCACTATAAAATAAAAAAAATAATGTATACTATGTTTTTTATTTTCACAAGCTTTGGAGACGTAACATAATTTCCGCTTTTAAATATACCTATAGCTTTCGCCATGAGGCTGTGTTCAAAATGATATTAATGTTTTCAAAGTGCACTGTGAAGGGAGCACAATAGTAAACATGAAGATCGCTAAAACGGAACTGTAAAAATACTTTGAAAGCAAATTACACTTAAGAGAGATGACCTTAATGCTTTTTTATTTTTAATAATTCCAACTTTGAATGTTAGAATGTTCTAATTGAATAGGGCATAGGGGGGATAAGTGGGAGTAGAACACAGCCAGGAACTATGCTTCTAACTACAGCTCCAGAGGTATCGCTTCAAGAGCTCAAGTTTGCGACGCAGTTTGCGAATGTTCGTTGGAGCGATGGATTTGGGAAACAGCAAATCAAAGAACTATGTTTGTAACGACGGAACTTGCGACCTTAGTTGGCTAACGATGGTTTTGGGAAACGCACCCCTGATTGATAGAATTTATTTTCTTTATTTAAAAATAATAGAAATGTATTTTAAATGTGCAGTGAGAGGGCAAACTTACATGGCCTACATATCAATTTTTAACAACTGGACCAAATACTACATTTTACATCTGGCCCAAGTATTGTGTGCCCCCGGGCCATGTTTGGCCCACATGCTGTATGCCAGTGCTGAATGAATGCCTGCTTTATGCCAGATCTAGGCCACCTGACTATAGAATCTATAGGGGAATTACCAACCTACATCACACATGACATCACACGGGTTCAACCGCGGATACCGGTTGCAAAAAAGACCGGTTGCAATAGCAAACATGTCGGGTTGTGCGTTAGGATGCCAAACTCGAAAGTCCAAAAATAGAAAACGTAACTTTTACCATACGCCACACTGCTTTTAATGCCAACTGCAGACGTCTTTGACTAAAATGGAGCTGAATGGAGTGAGGACCTAATTAAAAATGCTGGACTCTGCAGTTCTCAGTTTATATCAGGTCAGTTCCCTCTATGCTGAATCAGACACATTACTCGTGTTTGATTGCAGCAATGATTTCAGCAAAAACAGTTCAATATGGTGAATTAAACTGCGGACACTGAATGCTAAGAATGAAACGTAAACATGTGCGTTCACTAGGGGTGTCAAAATTAATGGTTTCTTCGGTGCACCGCGATGCAGATGGGGACAATTCGATATCGGTTCAGTAATAATCATAACCGGTTATTACGCACTGACGTCATTTATCCCCTATGCGCGATGTCGCGGTAGAATACTATGGCGAAGGAGGCGAGGGTGAGTAAATAAAAACACTCCTACTACTTAAAAAGCAAATCTTTCACAGACACTGCCCCTCTCTCTCTATCTCTCTCTCCCACACACACACAAACTTTGAGCATTTGACCCATTGGCATGTTCGTGAGGTAAAGTTTCCTCTCCTCTCGGAGTCGGCTGTTAAAGAGATACTTGTGGATCCAGACACAAGCGTGCCTGTGGTGCGAGTTTATTGTATTGTATTTTTTTTATTACGGATTACCTGATTATGTATTATGCACATATAGACTGAAGCAGGTCGCACGCCAGAAGTGACGCGCCGCGCAGCGCCACGCATTTCAGAAATTCTGAATGCACCCAGCCACGACTCAGGACACTGTTCATAAATCTGCCGCGCCACAGAGCGCCATCTGATTAGTTTCGTTTTAAATAGCCTGCAAATGTGCTCGCCTGGTGTGCGATACTTTCAACTGTCATGTGCGCACCGTGTCACGGCACTGAGCGGCGCATCCGGTGTGTGACGGCCTTGACCCGCGGCTGATTTTCCCGTGTCACTCATGGGGGGCTTTCGTTTCTAATCGCAGCCCTTTCTGTTGAGCCGAGCGGGTGAAGACAATGACCAATCATAGGGGTGTAAGAACTTGCCAGCGCTCAAAAAGCAAGCGGGATCATATTTACATTAGTTTATTTGTTATGAATGCTCGTGCTGTCTTCTGTGCATGTATTAGATTCACAAAGAGTGTTTTTTTTTTCTTTTTGAGCAGGTAAAATTAAAGGTACAGTTCATTTATATTACTGCTTGTATTAAAAGACAAAATTGTATTACAAATAATAGGCCTATATAAATATAAACCTATTCATAGGTTTTAATAAAAAAAAAAAAATTCTTGTGTTGTAAAGAAAAAATCTAATTATGTATGGAAGGCATCGTCAATGCACCGTGATGCACCGAGATATCAAATTGAACCGAATCAATGACATGATAATCGTAACCGAACCGTGAGACCAGTGTAGGTTCACACCCCTAGCGTTCACATACCCTGCTGTGCAGGTGCAGTTGGCTGTCAGAATGCAGTTGTTCTGCTTGTTGATGATTACCCAGGCCTTGTACAGCTCCGTCTTCTTTCCTTGTCTTTGGCTCGGCAGAACCTTGGTTTTTAGCACTGCAATGTTTTGAATCTGGTGATCATGGAGCATTATTTCCTGCACATGTAGGCCTTTAACTTCTCTCTTGTAAAATCACTTGGAGTTTCAGTGAGATAGTTGTATATTTTGGGCAGATGCTTGGTCATTCGTCTTATCCAATATCCATTGGGAGGGTGCTATCGTAAATGGACCTGTCAGACGAACGCCGCTCACTTTAATGTTAATTTTGCTGAATAACTGTGCTTATCACTGGGTGATGAGCTGTTATAATACGCTGAAAGCATTATGTAAATAAGTAATATGATATATTCATTCATTCATTCACTTTCTTGTCAGCTTAGTCTCTTTATTAATCTGGGGTCGCCACTATATAATATATAATCAATATAACTTATCTCTAATACAACAACAAACTCTGTACCGAATCTGATGTCATTCCCTCGCTGTGCATGCTAGTGCATCCTGAGTGTTTACACACCGGTAATTTGTCTACAGAATCTCACCGCTGTTCAATTGACCGTTAACATATATCTTTTTTTAACAAATAATCAAAGTATGTTTAAACTGGTTTTGTTTTGCACAAACTTTCACTGCACAATAAAAGTTCATTTAATTTAAGCATCTAAATTAGCAGGGCAACCCAGTGGCGCAGTGGGTAGTGCTGTTGCCTCACAGCAAGAACGTCGCTGGGTCGCAGGTTCGAACCTCGGCTGGGCTGGGTCAGTTGGCGTTTCTGTGTGGAGTTTGCATGTTCTCCCTGGGTTTGCGTGGGTTTCCTCCGGGTGCTCCGGTTCCCCTTCGGGAGGGGAACTTCAATGCTATGTGGAAAAACTTCCACTATGGGGATTTCGTCAGAATCCAATCATCTGAAAGAGTATAAAAACGGGCCAATGAAATGCCAATGAGTTGGCAGCGTCAGCGTGCACAGCTGTCTTGAATGACAATCAGTCTGGCATAAAAGGCTAGCATGTGCTCAGCAACGCTATCCTTTTCGCTTTCAGAGCCTTTCACGAGCTTCTGAGAGAGTCTATGAGGGTATCTCCAACCTGTGTCTACAGAGAGAGATCGAGAAGCAGCTTCTCCCGGTCCAGAGCGTGTATACGCAGTGGCAGATGGTCGAGCTGGGTTGTTCTCCCTTGCCTGGCGTCCTTTGGGTCCGGTCCTCCAAGAGCGGTATGTATATAGGAAGCAAGTTTCCTAAAAGAGCAACACGGTTGTGCAGCGCGTCTTTTTCAAGACGTCGCTCCGACCGTGCGTTTCTGGTTGCGGTGGTTTCCTGTCCCCGGATGATGGGCACGAGCACTGCGTTTCATGTCTGGGGGTCCAGCATGTTGATGCGGTGCTCGCGGGCAGTGCATGCCATCATTGTGATGTCATGTCTGCTGCGCAGTTAAGATCGCGGCTCGCTCTTGCAAAAGAGCGACCCACCCCAGTTGTCCCCCGCACTGCGGTTGGCACTCGGGCAGATCTGAGGGTTTCAGTGGGAGTAAATCCGCCGCCCTCGGGCTCGCGGACCTCTCGCTCCTCCACGCGCTCCATCCAAGCTTCAGGTGAGAGAAGCGCTCCATCCTCGGGTGGTCGCCCTCTCACTTGATGACACCGAGGATCAGATGTCCATCGCTGCATCGGAGGATGGGCTGTCATTGTCTGATGAGGATGCGAACCCGCTCGCTCCCTCCCTCCGGGGTGGAGAGCACGGTGTTGGCATCTAAAAAGCAGACATGATGGCCGTGCTTTCCCGGGCTGTTTCGGCCGTGGGTCTGGTGATGGTTTATCCCCCAGCTCCGCGGCCGGACCGACTAGAGGGGTGTTATGTGGAGGATATAAGAAGGCAAGACCTTCTAAGCCTTCCGTCCCCTTCTTCCCGGAAAGTGCGCAGTAAGCTCACGCAGTCTTGGAGGGCACTTTTTTCTGCCCGATCTGCGTGCGCTTTCATCCTCACCATCCTTGGAGGGTTGGTTGTCATTGTCTGATGAGGATTCGAACCTGCTCTCTTCCTCCGGGATGATGGGCGTGGCGTCGAATCCAGAAGCAGACTTTGCAGCCGTGCTTCCCAGGCTGTTTCGGCCGTGGGTCTGGAGATGGTTTATCCCCCAGCCCCGCGGACGGACCGACTAGAGGGGTGTGATGTGGAGGAGATAAAGGAGGCAAGACCTTCTAAGCCTCCACGTCCCCTTCTTCCTGGATGTGCACAGGAAGCCCACGCAGTGCGCTGCGTGCGCCTCCGCCCTCACCATGCATGCTACGGCCACCTACCAGCGCTCCCTAGCGCAGGCGCTGGCCCAGCTGCGCGGGGATGGTTCCGACCCAGGACTGAGCATGAGCTCCGCACAGCTATCGACTGAAGTCGGCTGTGTGTGCCCCAGGGAAGGACGATGGTCACATTAGTGGCCCAGGAACGCCACCACGGGCTAAACCTGGTGATCTGTGTGATGCTGACAAAGTTCGCTTTCTTAGCTCACCCATATCCCAGGCTGGCCTGTTCGGCGACACCGTCAGTGAATTCGCCCAGGAATTCACGCCGGTGAGCGAGCAGTCGGAGGCGATGGGTAATACCATCTCTCGGCGGGATCGTAAAACCGCTCCTCCCCGCCGAGCCATCCACATCCACTGCTTCACGCCGAGAGCGCCCGCCTGCGGCTTTGCTCGGTCGCCCCCGCCTGCGCCTCTGGCCAAGCGGCTGCGCCGAGCATCTCGCAGGCAACCAGCGCTCCCCGCCCCAGGGCGCCGCTAAGTTCGGTAAACGAACCGCGAAGCGTCCCTGAGACGGGCCATCTGGAGAGGAGGAAATTTGCTCTTTCCCCGCTGGAGGGCGGGGCTCTTCTTCTTAACAGCGTTAAAAAACGCTATCAAAACCTCAGAGAAAGAGCATTTTTTCCCTTCCCCGGATGTGACAGCCCGAACACTGCCAGTCTGGGACGCTATGCTTTCCAGCTCGCAGGATCGGTGCACTTCGCCAGTGGCTCGCGGAGCGAGAGAGAACGGTCTCCTTTCTCTCCCCCTCCCAGCCCCACCTCCGGAGTACGGGTGCGAGACAAGAGCGAAGCTCTTGCCTCCTGCTCTCCTGTGGGACCCCAGTGCTTCCCGGTTGAGCCCACCCACTCCGCGCTGCCCCACCGCTGGTACGTCAGCGATCGTGCGGACGAAGCCACTTGCGAGGGCTCTGCCTGCCTGGTTAGCGCGGGCCAGCCCATCGCAATGGCTCATCCGCGCGATCAGACTCGGCTACGCGATTCAGTTCGCGAAACGGCCTCCCAAGTTCACGGGTGTGTATTTCACCAGGGTCAGCCCTGCGTCCGCCCCTGTCTTGCGAGAGGGAGATTGCTGTCCTCCTGGCGAAGGATGCAATCGAACCGGTCCCTCCAGCCGGGATGGAGAGCGGGTTTACAGCCCGCACTTCATCGTACCCAAAAAGAGCGGTGGGCTACGGCCAATCCTTGATCTGCGCTTTTTGAACCGCTGGCTTCACGAGCTGCCGTTCAGAAAGCTTACGCAGAAGCGCACCCTCCGGAGCGTTCGTCCTCGGGATTGGTCTGCAGCAGTAGACCTGAAGGACGCGTACTTTCTCCATACTTCCACGCCACCGTCAGTTTCCTGCGGTTTGCGTCTGAAGTCGAGTCTGGCGGTACAAGTCCTCCCCTTTTGGCTCTCTCTGTCTCCGCGGGTTTTCACCAAGCTCGCGGAGGGTGCCCCAGCTTCGGCTTGCGGGCATCCGCATACTCAATTATTTCAAGCGACTGGCTGATTTCAGCGCGCTCGCGGGATTAATTGATTACGCACAGAGACAGGGTGTTTCGGCACTTCGACCAATTGGGGTTTCAGGTCAACCGAGAAAAGAGCAGCCTCGCCCCCGTGCAGAGCAACTCTTTTCTCGGGTTGGAGCTGGACTCGATCACCATGACGGCGCGCCTCCCCCGAGAGCGCGCCGGGCTGATGCTGGCCTGTCTGAGAGAGTTCGACAGGAAAATGTGGTCCCACTGATATTATTTCAGAGGCTCCTGGAGCATATGACATCCGCAGCCGCGGTCTCGCCGCTCGGATGCTCCATATGAGATCACTTCAGCATTTGCTTCACGATCGGGTCCCTAGACGCGCATGGCACGCGAGCGCGCACCGGGTGACTGTCACTCCGCTGTGTCGCCGCGCCCTCAGCCTCTGGATGGACCCTGTGTTCTACAGGCCCGCGGGCCTCTAGAACAAGCGTCCAGGCATGTCGTCGTTTGACGGATGCTTCCAGTTCACGCTGGGGGGCCGTGTGTTGCGGGCATGCAGCTGTGGTTCCGTGGTAGGAAACTGGTTGCATTGGCATCTTAACTGCCTGGAGCTGTTGGCAGTGTATCTCACGCTGCACCGTTTTTTACCGGTGTTAGAAGGGAAACACGTGCTGGTCAGGACGAACAGCATGGTGGCGATGGTGTATATCAACCGCAAGGGAGATATTCGCTGTCGCCGCATGTCTCAGCTCGCTCGCCGTCTGCTCCCCCGGAGTCATACGCGGCAATCGCTGCATTCCATTTTTCCCCGCCGAGCTCAACCGTGCAGCCGCTGCGCTCTCACGGCAGTTCGCCTGGGAGAATGGAGGCTCCACCCCCGACTGTCCAGCTGTTATGGGTGCGTTCTGCGCACTGGCTACACAGCTGGCCCCGGGGCGTGCGTAATACGCATTTCTCCAGTGAGCCTACTCGCACAGATGCTGTGTAAAGTCAGGGAGGACGAGGAACAGGTCTATGCATTGCGCCTCTCAGGCCCAATCAAACCTGTATTCTAGCTCTCTCCTCGTGATGGCCCCTCCCTGGCATGTCCCATGGAAGAAACTTCTTTTTTGGGGACCGGCACCGTTTGGCACCCGCGCCCAGTTCTATGGACATCACGTGTGGCCCATAGATGGAGCTCGGAGGACTTAGGTGACCTACCGTTAGGTGGTTAACACCATCACTCAGGCCTAGAGCACCCTCTATGAGGCATGCCTATGCCCTGATGTGGAGTCTATTCGCTGTGTGGTGTACTTCTCTCCGAGAAGGAAACCCCAAACATGCCAGATCAGTGTGATGCTATCCTCCTTCAGTTGGCTGGAGCCAAGGCTGTCCCCTCCGCACTGAGGGGTTGGCGTGGCGATCATCCCCGCTCTGAGGATGCGGCGATGGCGGCGCGCTGGGAAAGCATCGCCTCATCATCCAGTCCCCAGAGGCGCGAGACGTAGATATATATCCTGTCCCCTCTCTTACCCATTTGAAGATCTCTCTTAGGAGAGGTCTGCTCGATCACTCGACTCAGTATCTATATGATTTCTGTCCAGGTAGACAGCTCTGCTGGTCGCGTTGGCATCGGTCAAATGGGCGGGTATCTGGAGGCATTTTCGGTCAGCGAAATGTGCCAGCGTTTTGGGCCGGCCCACTCTCACGTTTACCTGAGACCCCGGCCCACCTAGGTGCCCTAGGTTCCTACAGCGCTCGTCTAGACTATGTAGTGAACCTGCAAGCGCTGCCCACGGAGGAGGCAGACCCAGCCCCTTTATTGCGGTGTCCGGTTCGCGCTTGCGTATTATAACGGACCGTACTCAGAGCTTAGATCCTCTGAGCAGCTCTTATATGTTACGGTGATTGGCAGATGGGAAGTGCCATATCTAAACAGAGGTTGGCCCACTGAACAGTGAATGCCATCTCCCTCGCTCATCGAGCTAGGGCGAGCCGTGTCCCCCACTCGGAGCGCGCTCCACTCGGAGCGCGCATCCTTTTGGGCGTTAGCACGCGGCGCCTCTCTAACAGACATTGTAGAGCTGCGGGCTGGGCGACACCTGAGCATTTGTGAGATTTATCTTCGAGTGAACTGATTTCCTCACGAGCGGTGAATGAGGAAATTCGGTTAGGTGTTGTAAAACGCTTGCTGCGCCTTTCTCTCTAATACAGAGATACGTGCGCTTTTCTCGCTTTGTCAGTTGAGTTCCCCACTCGGCGAACCCTGCAGAGTTCCTCCGAGGCCCCCAGCATCTGACTCAGCGGAGGAGTCAAATGTTGGCCCATTACGTTGTAGGTATGCCCGCTGGTCATCCCGCGTTCTGGGTATAGGTGCCTGCTATGTGCGATCCCCGCTGGCGATCCCATACGCTCACTCAGCCACGATGTAGTCCCCCCTCCTAGGCGGGCTCGTGTCTTCCCTCCCCGCTAACCACCTCTTCATATGTGCACTCCCCCTTCTCAGGGCTAGTCCATATGCTATTTTGCCACCAGGTCTCCCCCTCCGGGCAGCAGGTGGCCTCCGCAGCGTCCTCCCTATCGGGACTGAACGCTTTCCCAACGTACTGTCGTATTTAAAAATTCCTAGAAACTACTAGGTGTATTTTACGACTCCCCGAAAAGTATATCTAAACCAGAAAAGGTAAGTAGGGTAAGTAAGGGCCAGGGGACACGTTGGAGGACTGTGTCTCCAGCGATGCAGGTGCGCTCGTACTACTGCGTGGCGCGCCCCTCACTGGAGACATGGTAAGGTTCTTTCGTTGTGGCGCTTTCCATAAATTTCCCCATAGTGGAAGTTTTTCCACATAGCATTGAAGTTCCCCTCCCGAAGGGGAACGCTCAGGTTACTAAAGTAACCCTCGTTCCCCGAGGGGGGGAACGGAAATGCTATGTTCCTTCGCCACAATGATTGTCCCTTAGCTGTTGAGTGTGAAAGCCTCTTCAGCTAGAAAAGGATAGCGTTGCTGAGCACATGCTAGCCTTTTATGCCAGACTGATTGTCATTCAAGACAGCTGTGCACGCTGACGCTGCCAACTCATTGGCATTTCATTGGCCCGTTTTTATACTCTTTCAGATGATTGGATTCTGACGAAATCCCCATAGTGGAAGTTTTTCCACATAGCATTTCCGTTCCCCCCCTCGGGGAACGAGGGTTACTTTAGTAACCTGAGCGTTTCCCCCACAGTCCAAAGACATGCAGTACAGGTGAATTGGGTAAGCTAAATTGTCTGTAGTGTATGAGTGTGAATGTGTGTGTGGAAGTTCCCAGAGATGGGTTGCGGCTGGAAGGGCATCCGCTGCGTAAAATCGTGCTGGATAAGTTGGCGGTTCATTCCGCTGTGGCGACCCCGCAAGGGACAAAGCCGACAAGAAAATGAATGAATGAATGAATCTAAATTAGCATAATGAATGAATGATTGAATGAATATATAAATGATTAAAAGCAGACTAGAAAGAAAGAGAAGAGAAATCTGCAGCAGTTTCTGTCGGCGCATCTGCTGTTAATACTCATAGTCTCAGGTTCTGCATGTTTCCCAGAAGTCTTCATCTTTCTTGCAGTGATCACATTATCCCAGTCACCACGACGACAAGATCAACTCCCAGGTTATGATGGGTCAGCGGTTCGTGTCAGGCGGCGGTCTGACATCATTACAGGCCTGTCAGGTAACATCGTCCGTCAACATTTGTCGGTATCCATAGCAATGCTCGTTTTCCCGCTAGATCTTGATCCTTACGGCTACAGACTGTGGAGAAAGGTCACCTACAAGGTCAGCAGTGTGTGTGTGTGATCTAGTTTTCCTCCCCTAATCGTCAGGACAACAGTGACTGCATCATTCCGACTCAGTGTTTCTCATCTAAAGTTTATGGTGTGCCACAGGGTTCGCTCATCAGACCATTAAACCTGTGCTTCATCCATGAATGCTCATCTCCACATGCTTAACCCTTGTGCGCTTTTGGGTCATTTTCATCCACTCTGGGCTGATTTTGAGGCTTAATTAGGCCACAACTTTCTCTGTGTTTCAGCAAATGGAGTGATTTTTGCTGACAAATCCTACTTTGACACATATTTTGGGGAAAATGCTTTGAAACAATACACCCTGGGCAAATTGACTCCCCTTTGGTTATGTTGTGTTTTTTGCCCCATTGACTTCCATTATAATCACGTTTATTGATTGCAAAGCCATGAAAGCATCATGCATTCTTGATTGTTGCTGGTTTTCCCTGTTGGGAAGAGGGAACATTAAGTGATTTTTACTGTTGATCATC
>LR812519.1:1276152-1299633 GCA_903798195.1 Danio kyathit
TGCTGAAGGGGGCTAATAATACTGACCTTAAAATGGCTTTAAAACAATTAAAAACTGCTTTTATTCTAGCCCAAATAAAATAAATAAGACTTTCTCCAGAAGAAAAAATATTATAGGAAATACTGTGAAAAATTCCTGAATCTGTTCAACATCATTTGGGAAATATTTGAAAAAGAAAATAAAATCACAGGAGGGCAAATAGTTTTGACTTCAGCTGTATCTGTTTTTGCAAAATCAGGATCTGCCCGGTTTGTTACCCAGCACTGAACACACACACACACACACACACACACACACACACACACACACACACACACACACACACACAAATATCCTTTTTTTTTAATTTTTTATTTTTTTATAGGGGTTTTCACCTTTTATTTGATAGGACAGTAGAGAGTATTGACAGGAAAGGATGGGGAGCAGATAGAGAGGAAGGATCGGCATAGGACCACGAGGCGGAATCGAACTCGGGTCGCCGTGAACACCGGAGTGCATGTGTCGACGCACTAACCACTACACCACTGGCGCCGACAGAAATATCCTTTATTCAGCCTTATAACTGCCTGGTTAAAATAACAGAAACGCAAAACTTGCTCATAGTGTCAGTATCAGAAACAGTTCATGTTTATTTCTCTAGCGCTTCTCTAGCTCACACAGAAGTTTTAGTAAACGTAAACTGTGTCAGTCCAGTTTTTAGAGTTCAGTTTAGTGTGGTTTAATCTTCACTGCTGAAAGTCCAAACACTGAAGAGTAAATCCATCCATGTGCAGCTCCACAAGTCCCAAACCAAGCAAGCCAGTGGCGACAGTGGTGAGGAACAAACTCCACTTCACCAACTGACCAAAGTGAAGGAAAAAACTGGAGAGAAACCAGGTTCAGTTTGGCTCGACCATTTCTCCTCTTGCCAAACTTCCTGTGCAGAGCTGCAGTCTAGGTGCTGGAGAACGCTGGACAAACATCATGGAGAATCTGCAGGTGTGAGTAGGTCACCATGGGCCAGCCTGAACACCCGTCAGTGACCTACTCACACCTGCAGCTTCTCCATGATGGACGTCCAGCGTTCTCCAGCGCCAGCTTAACCAAAGAAACTTTTTTTTTTTGCAAATTAAAGGGTTAAAAATAAAAGACAAGCAGATTGAAAGACGTGAAACTTTTCAGGGGTAATTGATCATCATCATCATCATAGTGATATAATAATATTTAATAAAAATATATATATTTGACACCACCAAATGTTCACAAAACAATACTGTAGTTGTTTGTATCTACATAAAACCCAAAAGTAAGGGCGTACTCACACTATGCTATCTGAACAGTGCCCAGCCCGTTTCCCGGATCGTTAGAGAAGTGTGAGTGCTCTGAATCGGGCTCAGGCACGGTTCACTTGGCCGGCCCTGGCCCGGTTGGAAGAGGTGGGCCAGAGCGCGGTTCACTTGGGCTCAGGCGCGGTACGCTTACAGTGTGAGTGCAAGCGTGCCTAAGCCTAAAACTGAAAGCGAGACGTGACTTTTAAGGGACTGTATCATATGGATTAATTAATCATTCGTACTGTTCAATGAACGCAAACTGTCGTAGATTATTAAAGACGCAAACCCCTCACTGCACGTCAGCTGCGCCTTCAGCAAACCTCCTAATTTCTGCAGCACGAGGACTTTATGAGCGTCAAAAGTGGCTGATCTGTTCGGCGAAATATTAGACTGCGTGTCACCACATATCAAACGACTTAACTAAAGAATCTCCACTGTGCTGAGCGAGAGCGCTTACTGAGCAGCGCGTCATCGATGACGTAAGAGCGCCCAGGCCTGCATGTAATGTGAGTGCGGGCCGTCGGGGGAGATGGGAGGGGGGGACAAGCGTGCTTTGGCCCGATTTAAGGCAACTGTACATAGTGTGAGTACGGCCTAAAGTCAAGTTAGACTCATTCTGTCTAATTAAATAGATGCTTGAACAGAAATTCAATGCAAATTTTTATTAGAGGATACAAATTGGTCACTCTTCAGCAAAACTGACCATTTTATTTACCATTATCTATATATAGATCATCATTGAGGATCACATTTGACATCTGTATCTTTTTTGTGTAAAGCGATTTGAGATATAAAATGTATTATTATTAATATTATTATTATTATAGTGTCACGGTGGCGCAGTGGGTAGCATGATCACCTCACAGCAAGAAGGTTGCTGGTTCGAGCCTCAGCTGGGTCAGTTGGTGTTTCTGTGTGGAGTTTGCATGTTCTCCCCGTGTTGGTGTGGGTTTCCTCCGGGTGCTCCGGTTTCCCCCACAGTCCAAACACATGCGCTATAGGGGAATTGATGAACTGAATTGGCCGCAGTGTATGAGTGTGTATGGGTAATTTTCAGTGATGGATTGCAGCTGGAAGGGCATCCGCTGCGTAAAACATTTGCTAGATAAGCTGGTGGTTCTTTCCCCTGTGGCGACCCCAGATTAATAAAGGGACTAAGCTGAAAAGAAAATGAATGAATTATAATTAATATTACTGTAAAAGTCAGAATCTAATCATTCAGTAAAACACTTGATTAAATAAATGAGATTAAATCTATTAATCTGGCTTAATAACGCATGCATATGAATTACTCAAACTACTGAAATAAAAGCAGAACTCCTAATAGTTGATGTATCATCCACACGCTGCGTATGTGTAAAGTAATATGAATATATTTATACCACAGTAATACTGTGCAATAATGACTTCACTTAATTCCTCACACAAATCTGTCATAAGAGTTCAAAAGTATGAGGCAACGACACATGAATCATGCTGTATGTGGTTTTATATATGACAACATTTTGCTAAACTTCTTCTTTTGTTTGTTGCATAATAGAAATGCCATCATATTACAGAGTTGTAGTGTGAGTGACTCCCTTAAGTGTGCAATGTAATGAAGGAAAAAACCCAAATAGTGTGACTTATTGAATGGTGCATATAGGCAAGTAAGTGGAGCACAAATTACTGTTGATAAAATCACGCTTAATGTCTTAAAGCAGAAAAGGCATAAACACAGACTGGAAGAACAATTAACCCGGATCATGCTGGGATTTGCAGGCAGCGTTCGTGGTCTGGAAAGCTGCACATCGCTGACTGTTTGGACCCGGGCATGGGAAAATCTCCATGGAGATTCCAGCACACTCGTGATAATTAGAAGAATGTGACGGCTGATTAATACGAGGCCACATGCGGGTGTCTGTGCGGTCTCAAAAACACACGGCTAACAGGGATGTTCTCAGAATCTTTTGCCGAAGTTCTTTCAGAGTTACAATCAAACAGTCATCTAGTAATGTTGACAGAATTATTCACTAATAGAATTAATTCATTTTCCTTCAGCTTAGTCCCTTTATTCATCAGGGGTCATCACCGCGGAATGAACCGCCAACTATTGCAGCATATGTTTTACACAGCGGATGCCCTTCCAGCTGCAACTCAGTACTGGGGAAACACCCATACACAATCACACACACACTCATACACTATGGCCAATTTAGTTCATCAATTCCCCTATAGTGCATGTGTTTGGACTGTGGGGGAAACCGGAGCACCAGGAGGAAACCCACACCAACACGGGGAGAACATGCAAACTCCACACAGAAACACCAACTGACCCAACCGGGACTTGAACCAGCGACCTTGTTGCTGTGAGACACCTAACCATTGAGCCATGGTGCTGCCATTATTAGAATTATTAATTATTATTACACCAATTAATATAATAGAATATCATTCAGAATCGTTAATGTCCTAAATAGGGCTGCATGCTAGCAGAATCATAGATGATATGCGATATTGTAGTTGAGTATTTAAGTGATGATGTATATTGCAATTTAATATTTTTTTATAGGGATGCTCATTTTAGTTTATTTTACCAACAGACAACCGCAGCTCGTTAACCGAATATTAACCGTTAACAGATCAATATTTAAATATTATTTAATATTAGAAAAAAATGAGGTTTCTATTTTGTGACGCACTAAATATTTTAAAATACTGATTTATTTTAACATGCGAACAGCAGCATACAGAACAGAACATCTTCACGCATCTGCAGTGTTACAGCATAGAAAAAAAGAATAAACTAAATAAAAATAATAAAATAAACAGGCCTGGCCTTGATATTTTTCACCTAAATGACCAATTTAGATTACAAAAGGAAAACACTGACTGAATCCTTTATAAGAGCCGGCATTTGCTGATTTTTCCAATCATGTTATTTCGTCCGTCATATAAAAATATCAGGCTATTAAATCGATCGCTCCACTGAAAATATGCATTTGATTAATGCTTCGTTATTATGTCACAAAACCCCTTTTAACATTATAATAGAAGTCATTAGTTTAAAGGTGCAGTATGTAAGTTTGACACCCAGTGGTTGAACTAGGTATTGCAGTCCTGAATCATAATAAAGGTACGCCGGGTTGCCAGTTTGAGTGATTTTAAACTGTGTTCTAAATAAAAGCAACGACACGCGATTGAGGGAATATTCTCCATATTAAAAGGAGTTTTGGTTCTAACCAACACCTCGAATTGATTTATTAGAAGCAGCTTCTATTTCTCACAGCTGAACAACAGAAACCTATGACAGATCACCTCAGGTAAGCCTCGTGTGCTTTATTCAGTGCTAAATGCTAACAATGCGAGTTTGAATGCATTTTACATGACGTGTATTACCATATACTGAAAGCAGAAAGTTCACCTCAGATCTGGAAAATACAATAAACCGTTTGAAATCGAACTTTAGAACTAAACACATATGAGAGATTCAGCATGTACATTTAATGATGTTAAAGAGGGTTAACATGTATTAAATAGATTCTAAACCTTACCGTTTTGTGAGTGAGTGCATATTCTGTGCTTCTGAAAGGCTGTATTTACATTTCTGCCGTGTTTTGTGGTGCAAACAGCCAAATGGCTCATCACTCATAACAATCTCGTCACAGCGTGTTGTTAGGACACGCGATGTAACCTGCTCACGTTCCTAATATTTATGTCATTTGCTAATTAACGTCATGTGGAACTGAATCTGTCTCATTTTGACATCTGATACTTTCCACTACACTGTAGCATTTCGCTCATGGACGCATGCTTTCAGAGTCTTTCTGAATGAATGAATGAATGAAATATGCTGTTTTCCAACAAGGCAACCCGGGGGGCTGAATTATAATTGGCTAAACTGGTATGTGCATGTGAAAATTACCTAAACAAAGACAGCGTTCCGGCACGGAAAAAAACATTTTCAAAGCAGAATATCTGACTTCAGCATTGTTTGTCAGTTAAACAAGTATGTTCACTTGGGATGTTTCTTAAATATCTGCACACATATTATTGTATTTTTATGCTTTAGAAAAGGTCAAAAACTTACATACAGCACCTTTAAAGATTATGTCATCATGACTTATTTCCTCCGTCTCATTCGCAATCAGCATCAGCGCTGGCTTGTGTCAACTCGTCTGTCAAACTGTGACTAGAAATATTCTTCCTTCATTTTGCTTCTTTAACAAAATACATCTGTAGGCACGTGTGGTTGCACGTGTTACCATCCCGCAAGTTAACAAATATTTGTTGCACATCAGGAGCCGATCACAGCGAACGCGCTTTTCTGTTCCAACAATGCGAGGCGCACCGCAGCACACTGCCTTTATGTTGACAAGAGAAAAGAAGCGCGGTGCTATTTATAATGTCACTGTAGGAAACGACTGAATCAGCTGGTCTAATTGTGCGCGAGTGTTGCTGTCCATGTTGTTATAATTGTAATATACAGAATAACATTGTGAAATCCATGATTTGTAAAGTAATATGCCCACAGCTCTGGCTAACTTTCTCCTCCATCATTAAAAAAATATCCGTCGTCCTGAGAACACAAACACTGCAGACACCTCAACAGAAACCCTGCTCTGCTTTCATTTGATTGAAGAATGAATAAGACGCGACTGACGTAACGCACTATTCCGCTCAGGGTTGAGTTTTATTTCAACCGCGTGCACACAGCGCGCAACAGCATTAAGTGAGGCGCGCAGGGCGCATATGCAGCGCGCAAAACAGTTAATAAACCATTAAAAAATGCCCTTCTCAATGCAAAAAGCGCGTTCGGTGATCAGCCCCTTATGCAGCCAAACTTTAAAAATATATAAAATAATAGTTTTTAATCGTTTAACTGATACCATTAATCGGTTACAAACGCACCATTTCGGTTAACGGTTAATCAGTTATTTTGAGCATCCCTAATTTTTTATGTAATACATATTGTCAAAAGTTACCACTTGTGTTACAATTGTGATCGAACATATTGTGATGTTTGTCTCAACTGTGTCAGCGTTTATGCATTCATACCCCAGCTGAAGTTTGCATTCATACAGTAAATGCATGCAGATATTAAAGACCCACACACAATTACTAGTGGTCGCATGTGAAAAGTAACGGTCCAAGAACTGAGCCCAGTGGTACTCCATAATGAACTTCTGATTGATATATAAGTTAAACTGTTCAAATAAGTTAAATTTACAATCTAAATTGATATCAGAGCTGAGACACAGCCCCCATAATGCAATTCATTCATTTTCTTTTCAGCTTAGTCCCTTTATTAATGTAGGGTCGCCACAGCGGAATGAACCGCCAACTTATCCAGCATTTGTTTTACACAGCGGATGCCTTTCCAGCAGCAAGTGACACGTCTTGTGTATTCTATAGTCTTTAACTGTAGTCAGACACCAAAATGGGCAGATTCTGGAGGCTGTAATAAATAATCTGATGGGTATTTTGAGCTGAAACTTTACAGACACATTCTGGAGACACCAAAGGCTTGTCTTACATCTTGTAAAAGGGGTCAAATAGGTGCCCTTTAAATTTTAAACCTTAATAGTTGTCAGAGCCGAGATAAAGTCCCCATAATTCAATTCAAAAGAGAGTAAATAAATAGATGAATACACACTAATTGTCTATCCAAGTTAAATTGAGAACAGTATAACGCATTAAGATTCAGTTTACCTGTGAAGAATGTGTTGTGATGTTTTTCTCAGCTGTGTCAGCGTTTATGCATTTATACCCTGCTTGATGTTTGCATTCATACAGTAAATGCATGCAGATATTAAAGACCCACACACACTCTCATCGCTTCCATCATGAATGTGTAAAACACAAAGCACACACTCGTTCCCAGAAGTCCAGAGATGGACACTTTGACCGCTGTGACGGCATCCCTGAGATCTTTGAAGCGCCTGTGTTTATGTGATGAGGGAGTGACGCGTCTGCTGGCCTGTTGACTTTGAGCCGTGTTGCAGATTTTCGTGACACAGTGTTGAGAGTTTGGCTTCTCTCTGAAGGTCTGCAGGTTCACTGTATGCTGTGTTTTGGCATGTGAGCGTCGTCATGGCAATGCAGCGTTTAATACGAACGCCTCATCCACTGTTGGTGTTGCTGGGAAACTGTTTGCTTCACACGTCCAAATGCTGAATGTGCCTTTTTTTTTCATGCCTCCCACATTACTGCAAACTGACCCGTGTGCTGCTGGAGAAACCATGCTGATCTCGCTTATGAGCAGGCCCACACACGATCTGCAGAGAGTTGAGTCTGTCATTCAGTTCAGTTCTGTAAAATCAAGTGTAAGTAAACATATTTGAAGAGTTTATTTGTAAAATCAGATGACTCCATTGTTAGTCATTTTCAGATATCCTGATTTCAGAAGTTATATTTTAATATTGGTTTGAGTATTGAAGAGTACTATTGCAAAAATGAAATATTTAAAAGCAAGTTACAATACTAAAAAATGTTGATTTAACTGTTTTTGCGCTCTTTCTCTCTCTCTCTCTCTCTCTCTCTCTCTCTCTCTCTCTCTCTCTCTCTCTCTCTCTCTCTCTATATATATATATATATATATATATATATATATACAGGGAGTGCAGAATTATTAGTCAAGTTGTATTTTTGAGGATTGATTTATTATTGAACAACAACCATGTTCTCAATGAACCCAAAAAACTCATTAATATCAAAGCTGAATATTTGTGGAAGTAGTTTTTAGTTTGTTTTTAGTTTGAGCTATTTTAGGAGGATATCTGTGTGTGCAGGTGACTATTACTGTGCAGAATTATTAGGCAACTTAACAAAAAACAAATATATCCCCATTTCAATGATTTATTTTCACCAGTGAAACCAATATAACATCTCAACATTCACAAATATACATTTCTGACATTCAAAAACAAAACAAAAACTAATCAGGGAGCAATATAGCCACCTTTCTTTGCAAGGACACTCAAAAGCCTGCCATCCATGGATTCTGTCAGTGTTTTGATCTGTTCACCATCAACATTGCGTGCAGCAGCAACCACAGCCTCCCAGACACTGTTCAGAGAGCTGTACTGTTTTCCCTCCTTGTAAATCTCACATTTAATGATGGACCACAGGTTCTCTATGGGGTTCAGATCAGGTGAACAAGGAGGCCATGTCATTAGTTTTTCTTCCTTTAGAACCTTTCTTGCCAGCCACGCTGTGGAGTGCTTGGACGCGTGTGATGGAGCATTGTCCTGCATGAAGATCATGTTTTTCTTGAAGGATGCAGACTTCTTCCTGTACCACTGCTTGAAGGTGTCTTCCAGAAACTGGCAGTAGGACTGGGAGTTGAGCGTGACTCCATCCTCAACCCGAAAAGGCCCCACAAGCTCATCTTTGATGATACCAGCCCAAACCAGTACTCCACCTCCACCTTGCTGGCATCTGAGTCGGACTGGAGCTCTCTGCCCTTTACCGATCCAGCCACGGGCCCATCAAGACTCACTCTCATTTCATCAGTCCATAAAACCTTAGAAAAATCAGTCTGGAGATATTTCTTGGCCCAGTCTTGACATTTCAGCTTGTGTGTCTTGTTCAGTGGTGGTGGTTTTTCAGCCTTTCTTACCTTGGCCATGTCTCTGAGTATTGCACACCTTGTGCTTTTGGGCACTCCAGTGATGTTGCAGCTCTGAAATATGGCAAAACTGGTGGCAAGTGGCATCTTGGCAGCTGCACGCTTGACTTTTCTCAGTTCATGGGCAGTTATTTTGCGCCTTGGTTTTTCCACACGCTTCTTGCACACACCAACACGGGGAGAACATGCAAACTCCACACAGAAACTTTTTTTAAAAGTAGTGCGTTACTTATAAAAGTAATATTATTACATAACTCGTGTTGCTTGTAATGCGTTATTCCAACACTGCTAATGACGATATATTGATTAATCTATCTACTAATTCATCAATTATTCAACTTATATAATTTATTACACCAAAAATCAAGAGAAATCACTCAGCAGTCCCAGTAATTCACAAGTGTTTTCGATTAGCTTGTGCTGATTTAGTGTGTATGATCTTTCTGAAGTGTTTTGTGTGTGTTTATTTGTGAGTGTGGAGTGTGTGAAAGCGGGTGTGGAATGTGGAGTTGTGCTGTATGTGCGAAACGCCTCGCATTTGAGTGTCAAACAGCACTGAAGGGTCTGTTTTTGCTCTTCAAACGCAGCGTTCGGCGCTTCACACACACACAGCACAGAGCTTTGAAGAGCTCCACAAACCAGTGCTGCAGAAATCCACTGCCTTTAATAGCCCCTGAAACCTACTAAACTCATTTCGCTCTACTTGTCCTACTTCTTTTTGACCAAACTTGTCAAAATGCCACGCTTATGCGGAAATCAGCTTTGGGATTTCATAACAATGTTGTATAGCAATGCAGCATGTAAGGAATAATCGACAATGGGCTGCTGAATTATTAAAAAAAAGCACATAGGGGTTGTGATGTGGCTGTTACACCTCATGCATGCATTATTTCCTAATAATTCAATAGCTTGGAGTCAATTATTCTACTTGTACTTCTACTGTCCTTGTACTGCTGCACTTGAGAACTTATTTGTCCTTCTCAAACGTCTCTTGTATGTAGCACTAGTTTCTTCCACATCTCCTCCAAAGCCTTCTGTTGTGATTTCTGACTGTTGTAGCTGTGAAATAACTTTAATAATTCAGCAGAGTAATATGGAGCTGTTATGTGCACTAAACCAGCTGGAACTACTTTAGCTGTGCCTTTTTCTGACAATATCGGCACACCTCAGAATGCTCATCAGCCAGTCAGAATCAAGCATTCAGCAGCCCTGTATAAAGATGTTATTGGTATTATCATAATTGTTGAGGATGCATATTTAATGTCAAATTGATTGCTAATTTGCTTATTTAGCGTACACGTATGTTGAAATTATGTATTTATAAACACACTGCCTGACCAAAGGCTTGTGGTCGATCCCAGTTCTAAGCGCTGCAAATAATAACTTGACTTCGATTTTTCCCTATGAATAATCTGTTGATCTGCATCCCAATCATCAGAAATACTGCACAAGACCTATGGAACCCACATGGACACAAGATTCTCACAGAAATCAGTCAAGTTTGGTGAAGGAGAAATCATGGTTTGGGGTTCCATTCAGTATGGCAGCGTGCGAAAGATCTGCAGAGTGGATGATCAACATCAACAGCCTGAGGTGTCAAGACATTTGTGCTGCCCATTACATCACAAACCACAGGAGAGGGACAATTCTCCAGCAGGATAGCGCTCCTTCTCAGACTTCAGCCTCTACATCAAAGCTTCTTAAAGCAAAGAAGGTCAAGGTGCTCCAGAATTGGCCAGCCCAGTCACCAGACATGAACATTATTGAGCATGACTAGGGTAAGATGAAGGAGGAGGCGTTGAAGATGAACACAAAGAACTCTGGGAGTCCTGCAGGAACGCTTTCTTTGCCATTCCAGATGACTTTATTAATGCGTGATTTGAGTCATTCAGAGATGTATGATGCAGTCCTCCAAGCTCATGATGGAGTCAGACACAAATGTCAGACCTTATAGTCCTAATTAAATCATTAAAAATCCAGGCATGATCATGTTTTATTGTGGTCAAATAAGCAAAATCTAGAGGCCTTTGCCTTTCATATAAGCCACATCTGATACCAAATGAATAGGCCCACACGGAATCTGCGCGCGCAGAATTCTGCAGATTTTTAGCCCATCATTAATTCTGTTTATTTACTTAAAGTTAACTATTTACAGTTAATCTAATTGGATTTGCATTTTAAACATTAAATACAAGTTAAAAAGATATTATTTTTTATTTCACATATTAAGGTTTTAGTTATGAGACTCCCAAAATAATTCCGCAGAAATCCTCAGATTTTTACCAAAATTCTCCGCAGAAATAGCAAAAGACGTCCGCAGATTCCGTCTAGCTCTGCAAATGATCAACTAGAAGTCCAGTTATTATTTGTTGTTCCTAAAACTTGGATAGGCGACAAGACTTTTGTCAGATAGTGTACATACTTATGCTTTCATCCAAAGTGACTTACTAGTGAGGCGAAAAGAAGCACTTGAAATAATCAGATTACTGCAATCAATAGAGTCTATGACAAGCTGGTTTAGATTTTTTAATTAATTAAAAAGCACAAATATAAGAAGGTGTCTGGTGCAGTTTGTGGAGCCCACACAACTGCATGAAGAGCACTCCGTATTGCACAATGTTTTCCCAGAAATATGGATTGTTTATAAGTAAGTGTCTGGTATAAATGATTAAAGAGTGCCTATTGTTAGTCAACTAAATGATTAAGTATTCATGAAACTGATGCATTTTCAGAGGTTTTATAAATATGTTTATTCCACAAGGATGCAACAATAAAGATGAAATTCTTTATTTGATGTTATCTTTATTTATGTGCTATTATATTGCAAAGTATAAATTATGCACTGCTTAAAATTAAATAAAATAATCTTCAATATCACTCAAAGTCAATTGAAATGTTGTTTTAAAGATATTAAGTCATGCACAAGTGCAATATGTTGATTCATATGCCCCAAAAAAGCCAGTTCTGGGTAAAATAGGGACTAACCCAACTGCTGGGTAATGTTTTGAATTAGATTAATAGGATAAAATGTAACCAAATGATTGGGTTAGTACAGACTTAATAACGTCCATACTTGGTGCATAATTTGGTTTAAATAATCCAGCATTTCTTAGAGTGTGTGTTAATTCACTTGAATTGTTTTATTGAAGATATTAAGTCACACACAAGTGCAATATATTGATTCATATGCTCTAAAAAATGCCTATTATAGGTGTAACAGGGACTAACCCAACTGCTGGGTTAACATTTTGAATTAAATTAATAGGACCAAATTTAACCAGAAGTTTGGGTTAGGTCATACTTAATAAAGTTCATACTTGGTCCATAATTTAGGTTTAAATAGCCCAGCATTTCTCAGAGTATATGTTAAGTCACATTTATTGTTGTTTTCAATATATTTGGTCCTGCAAAAGTGCAATATGTTGATTCATACACTCTTAAAAAAATCCAATTCGGGGTGTAATGGGGACTAACTCAACTGCTGGGTAATGTTTTAAATGAAATTAGGCTACGTTCACACTGCGAGGTTTAGTGCTGAAATCTGATGTTTTCTCAGATCTGATGTTTTTGCTTAGCTGTTTACACTGTTGATATAAATGTGGTCAATATCAGATTTACAGTGTGAACAGATCATAGTCGTAAACTGACCCGTATGCACAGAAGTATAGTTACGGACAACACAAAATGTCTAATTATGCACACAATGTGTATACCAGGGGTGTCCAAACTCGGTCCTGGAGGGCCGGTGTCCTGGAAAGTTTAGCTCCAACCCTAATCAGACACACCTGAACCAGCTAATCAAGCTCTACTAAATATACTAGAAACTTCCTGGCAGGTGTGTTGAAGCCAGTTGGAGCTAAACTCAGCAGGACATCGGCCCTCCAGGACCGAGTTTGGACACCCCTGGTGTATACTGTATGAAGCACGTTGTCAGATTATGCTTAATATGATTATTGCCCTTTTCACAGACAACCGTGGTGTATTACATGAACTGTAAAGGGTTGTTCTGCTACTACTAATGTGTATTTCAGCATTTGAAACCTAAAATAAGTCCCTTGTGATTGAAAACACTGATCATTTGTGATTTATGACAACCGCGGCGCGCGTCTGTCTGACCACCGGTGTAGTGAACTCATCAAGGGTTAATGAGCAGGCGCAGACTGAATTGTGAAGGCGGAGTTGGTTTATCTCCGTTTGCAGTTATTTTATTTTACTTCGTTATAAACAACAGACACGTGCAGATGGGGGGTTTGGGTGCTTGAGCTCCTGCCCTTTATTCTCCCGGAGATAATGTTCGTCCTTAAAATGAAAGTGCCCTCTCATTTTTGTGCACAGATCCCCTTTCCGCAAGTGAAGTTTATTTTTAAACTAATTTCGAGAGGATCACGTGCTTATGATTGCTAGCGGATGGACCCACATTATCCAAATCACCTTGCACCAATCAGATGATCCCCAAGCTACTATAAATACCCCGGGTTTCATATCACTGCTATCTTCGCTTTGAAGAATCCCCCCTTCCACCCCTACTCCTCCTCTCTTCTAGATGGGTGACACGGTGGCCCAGCGCTTAGCGCTGTTGCCTCACAGCAAAAATGTCAATGGTTCTAGGCTTTACCAAACCAGCGGGCATTTTCTGTGCGGAGTTTGCATGTTCTCCCCATGCTCATGTGGGTTTTCCCCGGGTCCTCCGGTTTAAAAACACCTCCCACCGATTAAAAACATGCAACCTAAATTATTGATTAATCAACACTATAGACTTGCTCACTATCTAGTACCTATCTCGTTAAAGAGAACTACTATCAGCTCTTCAATCACTGCCATGGGGGAGTTCTCGAGATCTACCTGAGCTCGATCTCCCCTCTCGCCTTGCAACGGGACGGAGCCCCGGGCTCGAGGATCTCATGAGCTCAGGGCTCTCTCCCGGGACAGCATGCCAAACAAGCTTTATAATTAATCATCAGCTAAGTGTGAACTCTTAACCACCCCCGACGCTCTTTAGCATCGCGATCATCCCGTGCCCTGATCGTTAACCAGAGACGTATGTTGCTCGAAGATTATGTAAAAGTCACATGAAATCCGACATTACCGTTTTTGCATTGCAAAACATCAGATCTGTGTCTGATTTAAGACTACATATGAAAGTGGCACAAATCTGAAGTGAAAAGATCAGATTCCATGCGGTTTGGGCAGATCAGATTCGTGCCACATTTGCCTGCAGTGTGAACGTAGCCTAACTCAAGCTCAGCTTTATTATCCCGTTTGGGAAACAAAATTGCAGCAAGGTGCCGTAACACAGTTGAAGTTCCATGTACACATTAGTATATATATATATATATATATATATATATATATATTACCACACAACATGCAATACATCATTTTGCAAGTGCATCTCCCTCCCCCCTGGCCTCATTTAATGACCTAATGGCCACTATTATAAAATAATTTCTAGTTCTATTTGTCCTGCAAATAGGAACTCTAAAACGACGTCCAGATGGCAGCAGCTGAAACACAGGGTACAATGGGTGATCCGGTGTGCATAGAATACCCTGAGCTCTCTTTAATACACAATTATGATAAATTACCATTGGACCAGTTTGATTAAGACCAATGATCCTCCCTGTCACCTTCACCAGGCTACTCAACCTGTTCTTATTTGTTCTTCACCCTTAGATTACCGTACCAAACTACAATGCAGAAAGATAAAACTGATTCAATAAATTACTTATAAAAAAAGTGTCATCATAGAGGTACAAACTTAGGAAGAACAGTCTTCGTTGAACTTTTTTACAGACAGCCTGGGTGTTGGGTTGAAATGTCAACATATTGTCAATTATGACCCCTAGATATTTATGTGTGTCAACAATTTCAATGTCCAAACCTTTAATATTTGTTATGCTGGGCGCAGGAGAAGCCTTCCTGTAATCCATCACCATGTCTTTTGGTTTTATTTACATTCAAATGGAGAGAAAATCTATCACACCAGGAAGTGAATTCTTCCACAACAGGACCATGCCCCAAATCCTGATCGTGGAGGAGACTCACAATCACCGAATCATCAGCATATTTTATGACATGACAGTTCCCATACATGCTCCGACAATCATTAGTATACATGATGAACAGAAGAGGTGAGAGGCAACAACCTTGAGGGACCCAGTGGAACAATACTGAAAGTCAAAATTAATGGGACAAAATGCAACCAAAATGATTGGGTTAGTCCATGCTTAATAAAGTTAATACTTAGTTCATAATTCAGGTTTAAATAATCCAGAATTTCTTAGAGTGTGTGTTAAGTCACTTGGATTTTTGTTTTGAAGATTTTAAGCCATGCAAAAATGCAATATGTTGATTCATATGCTCTATTCTGGGTGTAATAGGGACTAACCCAAATGCTGGGTTAATTTTTGTAAGTTAAATAGGACGAAATTAAACCAAATGTTTGGCTTAGTCCATATTTTACCCAATTTATGTATAAATAATCCAGCATTTCTTAGAGTGAATGCTAAATCACTTGAAAAAAGTGCAATATGTTGATTCATATGCTCTAGAAATGCCTGGTCATTTCAACCCAGTTCTGGGTGTAATAGGGACTAACCCAACTGCTTGGTTAATGTTTTGAAATAAATTAACCGGACAGATTATATAACCAAATGTTTGGGTTAGTCCATACTTGATAAAATCCATACTTAGTCCATAATTTAGGTTTAAATAATCCAGCATTTCTTAGAGTGTGTGTTAAGTCATTTGGATTGTTGTCTTGAAGATTTTAAGTCATACACAAGTGCAATTTGTTCATTCATACGCTCCAAAAAAATGCCAATTCTGGGTGTAATAGGGACCAACCCAACTGCTGGGTAATTTTTTTTTTTATTAAATTAATAGGACCAGGTTTAACCAAAGGTTTGAATTAGGCCATACTTAACAAAGTCCATACTCAGTCCATAATTTAGGTTTAAATAATCCATCATTTCTTTGTGTGTATGCTAAGTCACTTGAATTGTTGTGTTGAAGATATTTGGTCATGCAGTATGTTGATTCATATGTTATGTTGTCTTTAGTTTTTTCATAATAGGGAATATTTTGTATTGTGAAATATATTTCGTTCTGTCACATACGGTAGTCATAATCAAGTGTTGATGAAGCAAGCGATGTGACAGTAAGCTTGTGTGAGCATCATTTGTTTTGCATGTGTTTTGTGTTGCATTGTAATTGCATTCAGACGCATTCAGGCTGTTTTGTTCCAGCTGTATTTCCTTCCCGTTTACTCCAATATTGCTGCAGTGGTTTAACGCTCCATTAATTGTGAGTGCTGTAAATCCTATTAAACACTTACGACAGCACTCGGCATGTCACCGCCGTCCTGACGGGTCTCAGGCAGACCGGATATACGAAAGTTCCTGGAGTCTGTTCTCATTTACAGTGATTCACAATGGCGCTGATCTCATTACCCTGCTCACATTCACTTTTATATTAAACGAGTTCGGTTATGAAGGCTTTGGATAAATTTTGAAACATTTTGATGATTTTTGAATATATTAATTAACATAATGTTTTAATATTCATTCATATAATTAATTAATTCATTCGTTAATTTTCTTTTCAGCTTAGTCTCTTTATTAATCAGGTGTGGCTACAGCGGAATGAACCACCAACTTACCCAGCGTATGTTTTATGAGGCAGATGCCCTTCCAGCCACAACCCAACACCAGGAAACTTATATAATTAAATATAGCAAAATTAACTTTTAATGTGATAACGTAATATAATTTTTCTTATTAACATATATACCCGCATGGTAAGAACCTATATGAGGATATATGCGTATATATGAAACCTATGTGCAGTATATACAGTTGAAGTCAGAATTATTCGCCCCCCTGTTTATTTTTTCCCCAATTTTTCTTTAACAGAGAGCAGATTTCTTCAGCACATTTCTAATCATGATAGTTTTAATAACTCATCTCTAATAACTGATTTATTTTCTCTTTGTCATGATGACAGTAAATAATATTTGACTAGATATTCTTCAAGACACTTCTATACAGCTTTAAGTGACATTTAAAGGCTTAACTAATTAGGTTAATTAGGCAGGTTAGGGGAATTAGGCAAGTTATTGTATAATGATGGTTTGTTCTGTCAGAAAATAAAATATAGCTTAAAGGGGCTAATAATTTTGACCTTAAATGGTTCTTAAAACATTAAAAGCTGCTTTTATTCTAGCCAAAATAAAATGAATAAGACTTTCTCCAGAAGAAAAAATATTATTAGACATACTGTGAAAATTTCCTTGCTCTGTTAAACATAATTTGGGAAATATTAAAAAAAGAAAAAATAATTCAAAGGGGGGCGAATAATTCTGACTTCAACTGTATGCACATATATGATAATATATACGCTGCATATATGTGTGTATATATACCACATATAGGCAAAATTGAGGTGCATATACAGGCAATATAGATCTCCTGTATTGCTTCTATATATTCACATATAAGCCCTATATGTACATACAAGATATGTCTCCTATATAGCTCATATCTTACTTTGGCAACTGTCATTCATGATGCCTAGCTCATATTTTCTATAATAAAGGCAATAACTAAGAACTAAAAATATGCAAAAAAAAAAAAAAAAACGTTTGTATGTGCGAACACTTGAAATTGGTATCACATGTGATTGGCGTGTTCTGGAATTTAACTTTGGCAAATAAGTGTATGCGCATATAGGACATCGACCAATTTTATATGTGTCACATACAGTTGAAGTCAGAATTATAAGACCCCCTTTTAATTTATTTTCTTTTTTTAATATTTCCCAAATGATGTTTAACAGAGCAAGGAAATTTTCACAGTATGTTTAATAATATTTTTTCTTCTGGAGAAAGTCTTATTTGTTTTATTTCGGCTAGAATAAAAGCAGTTTTTAATTTTTTAAGAACCATTTTAAGGTCAATATTATTAGCCCCTTTAAGCTATATATTTTTAGATAGTCTACAGAACAAACCATCATTATACAATAACTTGCCTAATTCCCCTAACCTGCCTAGTTAACCTAATTAACCTAGTTAAGCCTTTAAATGTCACTTTAAGCTGTATAGAAGTGTCTTGAAGAATATCTAGTCTAATATTATTTACTGTCATCATGACAAAGAGAAAATAAATCAGTTATTAGAGATGAGTTATTAAAACTATTATGATTAGAAATGTGTTGGAGAAATCTGCTCTCTGTTAAACAGAAATTAGGAGAAAAAATAAACAGGGGGGCTAATAATTCTGACTTCAACCGTATATTAAAAACCTACATCAAATCCCATAATAAAACATATATGTTTATATAGGTTCTTTCCATGTGGGTAATATTTAAAATAGTAGTAATGCTATGCTGAAATGTATTAAATTGAAATATCAAAATAAATGCGATGTATTTATTTTTTAAAGCATTGACACTTAGAGAATGCTATTAAAAAAGTTACCCTTAAAATTTATAGTCTATGAATGGTAAGACATCAATAATTTAAATATTTCATTGCATTATTATTATTATTATTATTATTATTATTATTATTATTATTATTATTACTACTATCATTATTATATTTGTTTATAATGATATTTATAATTAGATTTAGCTTGATTTAATTTAATATTTGCATTAAATATCAAATATGTAAAGCATTTTATTTTTATTAACAAATACAAAAATAATTAATAAGCACAACATAAAAATAATGCAAGATGTAAATTAATATAATGTATTTAATTTATTCTTTTAATTAAAAATGCATACAAATTATTAATGACGTTTTACTTTTAAATAGTTTATTCATTTGTTTATTTGATTTTAAATTATGTTTATTTGTTAAATTATGTTGTGTGTGTGTGTTTTTTAAAGCAACACAATCAATATTATTATATCTCTCTAATGTGACACATAATACTTTATTCATTCATTCATTCATTTTCCCTTCGGCTTAGTCCCTTTATTAATCTGGAGTCGCCACAGCGGAATGAACCGCCAACTTATCCAGCATATGTTTTACGCAGCGGATGCCCTTCCAGCCACAACCCACCTCTGGGAAACATCCATACACTCTCATTCACACTCATACACTACGGACAATTTAGCCTACCCAATTCACCTGTCCTTGGACTGTGGGGGAAACTCCACACAGAAACGCCAACTGACCCAGCCGAGGCTCAAACCAGCAACCTTCTTGCTGTGAGGCAACAGCACTACCTACTGCGCCACTGCGTCGCCCACATAATGCTTTATTGCGTAAATCATTAAATGTAATAGAGTACATGTTTGCATGCTCTCTGACGGGCTTTCCCGGATAGCATATCCCATCATGCACTGCTCTGTTTTCCCCATGACCTCAAACATTTGTCCACACACATATATGTGTGTGTTCTGGTAAGAGCAACATTACTCAGCTCCAGATGGGACTTGTTTTATATTTTGTGAAATGGGAGCACAGCTTGTTCAGGAAGCTGTGATGGTGTTTGGTTTGAAACGCTGTTGTTCGCAAGTGTTCTCTCCTCCGCCATTGACGTACGAGGCCGTGTGTTTCTGTTATGTGAGATTATGCAACTCTTATGAGCTGCAGATGTTGTGAAAGTGAGCTCTGCTCCGCTCTCTAACCTCAGCCATAAAAAACAATGGCTCGCAGGCGCATCAGCGTTCATTCATTTACTCATAAAAGCCTTTCTCTCGTCTGTCAGTGTGTACAGAAGAGGTTTGGATGTTCTGCATCACGTGTGCGTCATTCTGGTGCAGGTATACAGCGGCTGACGGATGTTGTGCAATTGCAGATTAACGTCTTATTTTCAAGCGTGCATCATGTTAGATGCTCATTTACAGGATCTCGGCTTTACACACACTGAGACTGAGGAGTTTATTTATCTCACAGACAGTCGAATTGAAGATGGGCCAAATGGATTCTTGGCTGAAATTCTCTGTTAGTTATTGAGTGTCCACTACAAAAATGCCATTTTGCTTCAAGTTTTTGTCCAAATATCTGCAAATTGTTACATCAATAAGCATTTTCTAGATGAGCAAAGTATATTGTGTTGTTTTCAGAAATAACGAGTCAAAAATAAGTACGTTTTTCCTTAAAATAAGCTAAATACTGTATTCTGGGGTGATTAAAAATAAATCATGTTTTTCATTTTGTGTTTTCATTAGGTTTGTATGGGATTAATTATAGGGATGTCCCAATCTAGGGTGCATTTCTGAAAACCATCAGTGACTACGTTTACATGGACACCAGTAATTCGATTTTAATGCGATTAAGACAATACTCTGATTAAGAGTCTATCATGTAAACAGCAATTTTTGATTAATTTAATCAGATTAAGGTCATAATCGAACTAAAGAGAAATCAAATTAAGACATGTGGAGTATGCCGATCTTAGTCGCATTATTGAAGTGCAGTACAGACATGTAAACACCTTAATCGAACTATTTCCATCATGTAGGACTTTAAGCCGCTTTTTGCGACAGGGTAGTCCACACACACACGCACACACCCAGACACACACGCACGGCTGATTGACACTATATGCACCTACCAAATCAGTGCAGACCACAGACAACTGCATCGTGAAATGCAGAGTTTTTTTTTCTTCCATTCAGCATGCGGTATGAACTTCCATTAAAACAACTCTTCCAGCAGTTCATAGTTGCATCCAATATCTCGTTTGTCACGGTGGGCTTGCCTGAAATCTTCGTAAATGAAAGTGAAAGTGGCAAACTGCAGTTAAAGTCGACAAATTAAAAATGACCCGAAAATTAAAACTTAAAATTAAAAATTAAAAACACCCGAAATTACATGAAACTCCGGAGGAAATGCGCATAGCGCGGTGACGCAATGTTATTAATCGAATTATGTGCTGTAACATGTAAAACGGGACCATGAAAGGAGCATTCAAAAAGCAACTCATGTAAACACCTTAGTCTTATTATTCTCTTAATTAGATTAAAGCAAATAATTCGATTACTGATGTCCATGTAAACGTAGTCACTAGCCAACTAAGGTTGCAAATTCCGTCATTACAAACATAGTTTGTTGATTTGGCGTTTCCCAAAATCCATCGTTCCATTGAACATTCGCAAATTGCGTCGCAAACTTGTACGCTTGCAACTAAACCTCTGGAGCTGTAGTTAGAAACACAGTTCCTGGCTGTGTTCTAATCCCAGTTATCCCCCCTATGCCCTATTCATTTAAAACATTCTAACATTTAAACTTGGAATGATTAGAAAAAAAGCATTAAAGTCATCTCTCTTAGGTGTAATTTGCTTTCAAAGTATTTTTACAGTTCAGTTTTAGCGATCTTCATGTTTACTAATGCGCCCCCTTCGCAGTGCACTTTGAAAACATTGATGCCATTTTAAACACAGCCGTGGCTCATGACGAAAGCTATAGGTGTCCTATTATTTAAAATGAATTGAATGAATTGAATCATTGCTAGTGAAACATAAATGAGATGAACAATGAATGAGTGAGTGAATGAACTAGTAAATGATTAAGTGAAGTTTAGTTATAAACTAATTTCGAGAGGATCACGTGATTATGATTGAACACGGCTGGTTACACGTTAACCACTCATGATTGTCCAATCAGACGATCCCTAACTCACTATAAAGAGCCAGGGTTTCTTACTACAGTCATCTTCGATTTGAAGAACCCCCCCCCCCCCTTCCACCCCTACTCCTCCTCCTTCCTAGACGGGTGACACGGTGGCCCAGTGCTTAGCGCTGTTGCCTCACAGCAAGAATGTCAATGGTTCTAGGCTTTACCAAACCAGCAGGCATTTCTGTGTGGAGTTTGCACGTTCTCCCCGTGCTCACGTGGGTTTCCCCCGGGCTCTCCGGTTTCCTCCCACCGATTAAAAAACATGCAACCTAAGTCATTGTCTAAATCAACACATAGACTTGCTCCCTACCTAGTATCTATCTCGCTAAAGAGAAGCACTATCTGCTCTTCAATCACCACGACAGGGGAGTTCTCGAGATCTACCTGAGCTCAGAGCTCCCCTCTCGCCCTGCAAACGGGAGGGAGCCCGGGGCTCAAGGACCTTTTGAGCTCAGGGCTCTCTCCCGGGACAGCATGCCAAACTTGCTTTATAATCAATCATCAGCTAAGTGTGAACTCTTGAAACATTTGTGCGAGGAAAATTCTGTGAATGAATGAATTGAATTGAATAAATGAATGATTGCTATATAGTGAAAAGTAAATGAGATGACCAATAAATGAATCAATGAATGAGCTAGTACATGATTAAACAAATTAAAGTGTTGATAATTCAGTGAATAGATGAATGAATGAATGAATGACTAAATGATTCAAATGCACAAGTCTATGAATCAATCAACCCTTCCATCATCCAGCTGGTTCTGAAATCTGTTGGAGTCAGTTTTAAAGCAGAGCAGTGGATTCATAAATAAGCAGTGTATATATCAGGGTTTACAGTTGTTAGTGTTAAATTGGTAACACTTTATAATAACAGTACATGAATAATGATGTATTAATATGTAAACTAAACATTACTTTATTATAAATTAATGATGAGTTAATGTATGCACTAATCATGAACTAACTTGAACTACAACATGAGTCACATGAGTTCATGTGTGAATTACGGCTACCTTAATTACTTGTTAGTACAGGATTGTTTGTTAATTAATGTATTAGTTACCACATTAGTTTATGCTTAATTTAACCATCATGAACTCATGATATGTTAATATATAATTATGTTGTGACTTTACTTGAAGGGGAACATCATCATTAACCCATTCTTAACTACTCATGAATTCCTTATGCATGTCCAACTAGTCAGTTTACACTGAATAACAATAGAAAAGTGTTCAGTCAACGTCAGCATGAACAGGAGTTCATGAGTAGTTAAGGATGAGTTAATGATGATGTGCCCCTCCAAGTAAAGTCATGACATAATCATACATTAACAGCTCATGAGTTCATTTTGGTTACATTTAGCTTAAACTTAAATGTTAATTAACACATTAATTAACAACATGTACTAACAAGTAATTAAGGTAGCCGTTATTCACACATGAACTCATGTGACTCATGTTGTAGTTCAAGTTAGTTCATGATTAGTGCATACATTAACTCATCATTAATTCATAATAAAGTAATGTTTAGTTTGCACATTAATACATCATTATTCATGTACTGTTATTGTAAAGTGTTACCGTTAAATTTAATCTTATTTTAAATATGAACGTGTATGCTAAAGACTGCTTATGCATGTTAGCTCCATATTAGTATGCATTCACAATGCACAATGCATTCAGTTTCAGCACAAAACTCTGTGTTCCTCATTAATGAAGTCAAATTGTGTTTCAGTCTCCGTCCACACAGTGTTCCTCCAGTAGCCGTGGGATCATGCATGTAATGTCTGGGGCAGGAGATGATGTTGTGCTTGGACGGTTTGTGTTCAGTTCTGCTTACTTTTTATAAAGATTAATGAAGATGAACAGATGCTGGAGATTCCTGACGCTCCTCGGCTGATAACCTCAGATTCCTCAACGATG
>LR812519.1:1299733-1304733 GCA_903798195.1 Danio kyathit
TCTGAATGGTTGCTAGTGTGTTGGTATGGAGTTGCTTAGGCTGTTCTGAATGGTTGCTAGTGTTGTTGGCTATGGAGTTGCTAGGCTATTCTGAATGGTTGCTAGTGTGTTGCTATGGAGTTGCTAGGCTGTTCTGAATGGTTGCTAGTGTGTTGGTATGGAGTTGTTAGGGCTGTTCTGAATAGTTGCTAGTGTGTTGGTATGGAGTTGCTAGGCTGTTCTGAATGGTTGCTAGTGTGTTGGTATGGAGTTGCTAGGCTATTCTGAATGGTTGCTAGTGTGTTGCTATGGAGTTGCTAGGCTGTTCTGAATGGTTGCTAGTGTGTTGCTATGGAGTTGCTAGGCTGTTCTGAGTGGTTGCTAGTGGGTTGGTATGGAGTTATTAGGCTGTTCTGAATGGTTGCTAGTGTGTTGGTATGGAGTTATTAGGCTGTTCTGAATGGTTGCTAGTGTGTTGGTATGGAGTTATTAGGCTGTTCTGAATGGTTGCTAGTGTGTTGGTATGGAGTTGCTAGGCTTTTCTGAGTGGTTGCTAGTGGGTTGGTATGGAGTTATTAGGCTGTTCTGAATGGTTGCTAGTGTGTTGGTATGGAGTTGCTAGGCTTTTCTGAGTGGTTGCTAGTGGGTTGGTATGGAGTTGCTAGGCTTTTCTGAGTGGTTGCTAGTGTGTTGGTATGGAGTTGCTAGGCTATTCTGAATGGTTGCTAGTGTGTTGCTATGGAGTTATTAGGCTGTTCTGAATGGTTGCTAGTGTGTTGGTATGGAGTTGCTAGGCTTTTCTGAGTGGTTGCTAGTGGGTTGGTATGGAGTTGTTAGGGTTGTTCTGAATGGTTGCTAGTGTACTGTATTGCTATGGAGTTGCTAGGCTATTCTGAATGGTTGCTAGTGTGTTGCTATGGAGTTATTAGGCTGTTCTGAATGGTTGCTAGTGTGTTGGTATGGAGTTGCTAGGCTTTTCTGAGTGGTTGCTAGTGTGTTGGTATGGAGTTGCTAGGCTATTCTGAATGGTTGCTAGTGTGTTGCTATGGAGTTGCTAGGCTGTTCTGAATGGTTGCTAGTGTGTTGGTATGGAGTTGTTATGGTGTTCTGAATGGTTGCTAGTGTGTTGGTATAGCGTTGCTAGGCTGTTCTGAATGATTGCGAGTGTGTTGCTATGGAGTTGTTAGGGTGTTCTGAATGGTTGCTAGTGTGTTGGTATAGAGTTGCTAGGCTGTTCTGAATGGTTGCTAGTGTACTGTATTGCTATGGAGTTGCTAGGCTATTCTAAATGGTTGCTAGTGTGTTGCTATGGAGTTGCTAGGCTGTTCTGAATGGTTGCTAGTGTGTTGGTATGGAGTTGTTAGGGTGTTCTGAATGGTTGCTAGTGTGTTGGTATAGAGTTGCTAGGCTGTTCTGAATGGTTGCTAGTGTGTTGGTATAGAGTTGCTAGGCTGTTCTAAATGGTTGCTAGTGGGTTGGTATAGAGTTGCTAGGCTGTTCTGAATGGTTGCTAGTGTACTGTATTGCTATGGAGTTGCTAGGCTATTCTGAATGGTTGCTAGTGTGTTGCTATGGAGTTGCTTGGCTGTTCTGAATGGTTGCTAGTGTGTTGGTATGGAGTTGCTAGGCTTTTCTGAGTGGTTGCTAGTGGGTTGGTATGGAGTTGTTAGGGTGTTCTGAATGGTTGCTAGTGTACTGTATTGCTATGGAGTTGCTAGGCTATTCTGAATGGTTGCTAGTGTGTTGCTATGGAGTTGCTTGGCTGTTCTGAATGGTTGCTAGTGTGTTGGTATGGAGTTGCTAGGCTTTTCTGAGTGGTTGCTAGTGGGTTGGTATGGAGTTGTTAGGGTGTTCTGAATGGTTGCTAGTGTACTGTATTGCTATGGAGTTGCTAGGCTATTCTGAATGGTTGCTAGTGTGTTGCTATGGAGTTCAGTGAATTTTATTAAAAACCAAACATCACTGAGCGAGCCTCCATTAACATCACTGGAAGATTACAGAGAAAGATCCGCCAGCATTCTAGAGTGGGCCTCATTAGCCGCGCTCACACTGTAACCTACATCTTAGACATCAGAATGTAAATCTATTTAATAGCCTGGTATGCATAACGGAGGAGGATTGACTTTATAATAATGTCAGAGGAATAAGCCGGATTTATTATACACAGAGCCACGAGAAAGTGACAAAAGAGGGAATTAACATTCAAATAACTGTATCTGGAGACATCTGTGTACTCGTGTGTCAAACATCACTGTAAAATATATCTACATCAGGCTACACGCCATAATTCCTCTTCTATAAACGCTGATGATTAATATAGAGGCAGTTTTACTAGCAGCTTGTGCACATATATAGAAACAATCCTATATACATTTACCAGTGCAATCCCAGCAATGCTTACATTTGCTTGTGATGGGTCAGAATGGGTTCAAGTGGCCAGGTTTTGCTCTTTCCAGGGACTCTCCGTACCGGGTTTTGACATCTGCACCCTTTGAGCCAGATCTCTGAGATTTTATGACATTTCTGATGGTTCTTTAATCAGACGCATGGCTTCTCCATCCTGCGGCATGTGCTGAATCCATCTGAGACTGAGCTTTCTAGACCAATTCCTCAGACAGAGGGACTGACAGCAGCCCGTCACTCTTAAAGTCACAGTCAAATCTAAATTAACATTGCATCAATACGCTAGTCTTCCTATACAGACAATTCATATATGTGAATTAGTGCTGATGTTGTGATGATGAGTGTGTTGCTAGTGCTTTGCTATGGAGTTGTTCTGAATGGTTTCATGCAGTTGCTAGGGTGTTTGCAATGCAGATGAACTGAACCATCTCTATTGTCCGTTAAAAGTTTGTCTTTACAGTTGAAAAGCCATACAAATGTTGGATAATGTCCACTAATATCCATTCTGTCTGTCCTTTACTGTGATGCAGCTCTATGGACACAGAGTTTGCATGACTTTTACATCCTAACATTCACAAACCTACAGAGAAAACTGGCCAGCAAACAGCCAGAATAAGTAGACACTTCTCTGCAATGAACACATGTAGCGGTCACCATGCATATCTCTCATTGCCTGGAGTGAACAGCCAGGTTGAGCGACGGCTGAATTCGGGGAATCTCTTGTGTTTGTGCCTGTAGAGACTCCAGCCAAACACATGTGGTTCAGTGCCAAAGCCTCCACTGACCTGATTTACTGACAGCAGAGACTCCGATCTGAGGACGTTAACATGAGCGTGCTGCAGAATCTCCTCAGGTCATTGGGTTTTTCTGGGGTTTTTTATTGGGTCAAAGAAGAAGACGAGTCATATTACAATAATGAGTCACAATAACAGAGATTTCACTTTCAGAAACAATAGTCAGTAAGCTAAAATCTCTCTCTCTTTCCCTCTCTCTCTTATTTTTGCTATAATACATTCACAATTTTGTTTGTTTCTCTTTCTTTCTCTTTATGTCTTCTTTTCTTTATCTCTTTCTTTCTATCTTCCTTCCTTTATTTGTTTCTCTTTCTTCCTTCTTTTCTTTGTCTCTTTCTTTCTTTCCTTCCTGGCGACGCAGTAGTGCAGTAATTAGTGCTGTCGCCTCACAGCAAGAAGGTCGCTGGTTCGAGCCCCGGCTGGGTCAGTTGGTGTTTCTGTTTGAGTTAGGGGAATTAATGAACTAAATTGGCCGTAGTGTGTGTGTGTGTGTGTGTGCGTATCTGGTGTGTGTGAATGAGTGTGTGGGTGATTCCTAGTTTTGGGTTACAGCAGGAAGGGCATCCACTGTGTATAACATATGCTGGAATAGTTGGCATTTCATTCCGCTGTGGTGACCCCTGATAAATAAAGCGACTAAGCTGAAGGGGAATGAATGAATGAATTTCCAGACTCTTTACTTTCTCTGTTCCTCAGCGGTGGAATGGTCTTCTTGAGTATTCAAAGCACTATATCATATTGCATGAGCCAAAACTAAATAACATTTATAACATATGATACTTTCCAAAAGGAAACAAAACTGTTGACATTAAAAATAAATAAATAAATACAATAAATAAGTTCATTTATGGACTATTCCTGCATACGTCTGACTTTAAAGATCAGTGAAGTCCCAGATTTTCAGTGTGCAGGCCTCTGTATGTCAGATTAGAGGACAAATGAGTTGCAGACCCATTTCATGATGACTTTACTGTGGATTTCAGTGTTTTTCTGCTCTGTTTTTATATTCGGAGGCTTTCAGGGTTCAGAGAGTTTCGTTTGGGAGGGTTTGTGGACTGAGTTTGACCCGATACAAAGGTTCATTGGGGTAATACTGGGACTCTCTCTCTTTCTCTCTCTCTCCTCTTTTTTTGTTTAATATATAACCTGCAAATTTTTTTTATATACAGTTGAAGTCAGAATTATTCGCCCCCCTTTGAATTTTATTTTCTTTTTTTAATATTTCCCAAATGATGTTGAACAGAGCAAGGAAATTTTCACAGTATGTCTGATAATATTTTTTCTTCTGGAGAAAGTCTTATTTGTTTTATTTTGGCTAGAATAAAAGCAGTTTTTAATTTTTTAAAACCAATTTAAGGACAAAATTATTAGCCCCTTTAAGCTATATTTGTTTCTCGATAGTCTACAGAACAAACCATCATTATACAATAACTTGCCTAATTACCCTAACCTGCCTAGTTACCCTAATTACCCTAGTTAAGCCTTTAAATGTCACTTTAAGCTGTATAGAAGTGTCTTGAAGAATATCTAGTCTAATATTATTTACTGTCATCATGACAAAGAGAAAATAAATCAGTTATTAGAGATGAGTTATTAAAACTATTATGATTAGAAATGTGTTGAAGAAATCTGCTCTCTGTTAAACAGAAATTGGGGAAAAAAATAAACAGGGGGGCTAATAAACTCTGACTTCAACTCTATATGAGGTAATAGCTGTTAAAAGTACTTTTCCATCTGATTGTAAAAATGTTATATATTCATTTTGGAAATAAAGACTGAATTACAAAAAATAAATAAATACTAAAATAAAGAATACTGGAATAA
>LR812519.1:1314733-1332233 GCA_903798195.1 Danio kyathit
CCCCTCATGATTGTGAAGCACTTTGAGTGTATGGCCATACATGATAAATGCACACATTACGTCACATTGCGGTGGGTCTCAAAATCACAGGCATTTGGATGCTATTTTAATGGTTGCACTATAGTCTGAATGTAAATCCACAGTCAGGCAGCGTAGTACGGAGAGTGGACCAAAGCGCACCAAATGATCTGTAATTGAAGGAAAAATAGAATGAATGTATTCTTATATACTAGACACAACTTTGATGCTTGTATTTGCACCAGCTCTACATCCACAATCTGACGCATAGTGTTCAGTCTGTCTTCATGTTCAGTCCATTACTTCTACAGTATCTGTTTAGCTGAGGGAACGGAACCAACCCTGTGACGTCAGACGGTGTGATATTGCAGGGTGGCAGTGCTCTAGCGCTTAAAGCTATAGTAGAACATGCCCTTTTCTTCAAAAGGTTTTCATTAATCAAGTTTGTTTAATATATTTTCATTTAAAGTGGAAAGCAATTTACAAAATAATGTAAACTTGACTGAGTGCTTCACTTCCACTTTAAAGGGCCATGAAACTCCTCTGTCTCAGCAGGGTGTTTTCACACCTCTAGTTTGAAAAAAGTCAGGAAAGTGGGCGTGTCCAGCTCTGGGAGTGTGGGAGTGTCGGGAGAGGGAAAGAGGGTAGGATTCGCAAAGAAGGGAGTTTCCATTTGGCCATGTGCTGATCACAGGCAAAACAAACACACAGAGGCTGATTTGATACCGCACGGCGAATGGGAGAAAAAAAAATCCTCCGCATTTCTCTGTAACTTATGTACTCGGTAGGTAGCGTCAGAAAGCCGTGTGTGTATAGACTATCCTGTCACAAAATGCGGCGAAAATCCTGCACGACGGGAATAGTTTGTGTTTACGTTTACACTCGGAGAGCAGCATTAGCGGATCTTTCAGTCTATAATATTGTACTGTAATATTGCAGTGATATTAACATACTGTAAACTTAGTAACTAAATCATTTTGACTGAGGTCTGTCTTTAAAAACTGAAAGAGCACCGCTGACAATACGACCAACTTTGCAATCTGGGTTAAACAAAGGGCACTGCACACACTTACCTAATCTGTAGACAGACAATCACACTGGAGCTGTGTCTTTGTATTAAAAGGAGACGAGCGGCAAATCCGGATTTCATCATTTCCAGATGCGAAAAGCTCTCGGGTAAAAATGTTCCTTACAAACGCATTTCTGTCGCGTGCACTGTAATCCACACGTGAGTCCAGCAGCTCTCTCATAGAGGGAAAATGAAAACAAAACCTTCGTTGCAGCACACTAATAAACGCAACACCGACGACTTGTGTCTCCAGATTCTAGTTCTTTCACTTGTTTTGGCAACACAACGTGGCGTCTCTCTGCCGTCTGAACACTGTAAACAGGTAAACAGTCTCCGGAGCTATCATGCATATTAATGAAGTTTCACGTCATACACAATAGAGCGCGCTGATTGGTTTGAAGCACGTCTTTGTCATGAATTAATGCCGCACACTCAGATACGTCACAATGTTCTGGAAAAGACAGACAGCCACTCTCCAGGCTGGATTTACACCTAAGTATCTCATGATCGTGACGCAGCTTCAAAAATTCGTTTCAAACCGGAAGAACGAATTTGCTCAAATAACGCAAAAACAACCAATTTTCACTTTTTACTGCAATATATGTGTCCTAGTAGTGTTTATAGCAGCGTGGGACACAGATATGACTGTCAACAGCTCAACACATGTGTTTTGGTGATCGTGACCCTTTAAGGCACAATTGAATTGACATGTTAGTGAGCACCATCGATCTGTAGTCCACACCACTTTCCAAAGCAAAGTGACTTGCCTGAAACCCAAAGAAAGAGGTCGACTGATGGAGGTTCATTCGTCATCCACACGGTCATAAAACTCTCCTGAACATGTCTGGGTGAAGGAGTCTGTTTTATGAGGGCTGTTTCTGATGCTCAGATTAAGGTATGAGAGCATCTTCAGGTCGTATAACAGGACACCATATTTCAGAAAACATGACCTCTGTCAGGATCCCATGTCAGAAAGATGAACTCGGAGGATTAGCCCTCTTTAAACATCTGTTCTCTGGACTAGTGAAGCCGAGAGTTCACTTTAGTGTTTGGTGCACTGCAAAACATGCTGTTCTTACTGTTTGTCCTGTTTCTTGTCCAAATATCTAAAGATTCTTAAATCTATTGATATTTACAGGGACGTATTGTAAATGAATAATTGATTTTCTTCATGCAGTTCTTTGCACAAACCAAATAAACACCAGAAAACAATTTAAGGGTGTCTATAGTGCATCACTCTTACTTACAGTATCACATTAATGTATGTGCAAGTAAACATAATGCAAAGAGATGCATTAGAGTACGTTAACATTAACAAACATTATGCAATGCTGAATAATACTTCTTGTTCACCAATAGTTCATGTTAACTGATGCGGTAACACATTCATATAGGTTTAGATAACATTAACAAAGATTAAGTAGTGCTGCTCCTATGTTAACTAATGCAGTAACTAATAAATCCTTATTGTAAAGTGTGACCAAATAACCTCAGTGTTTTTGCCATCTGACAGACGTCTGCTTATTATGATGGAAGTTATTATCATGCACTCAAGGCTCTGAGTTGATGGATAAATGGACGAAAGCGTCCCTCCCTGTGCTTTTAAAGTCTCTCAGTCTTTACATCCAGGAGAATTCCTTATCTCAGCTTTCCTCTTCTAACATTTCCAACTTAAAACGCTGTTTGCTTTTATGAACGTGAGCTCATGCTGGAGCATGTAACATCCCATCTGTTTGCTGAAGACGAGCAACATGTGCAGGATATTCATCTTCATCCTCAGCTAAATGTTTGGATTTACCTTTTGTGGGGATGTTTTTTTAAAGCAGTGAACTAATACAGATGCAGCAGGTTTTCAATTGCACAGTCAAACTGTCTGCCATAGTCCACCAATCCATCTTTAGAAAGTACAAACTTTCTGGTTAAATGTAAAATTAATCAGAATGACAAAAAGGTTTTGTGCACAATGTTCATTTTATTTAATCTGTCATTTAATGCATAACTTTATCACATTTTACACAGCATGTATATTCTAATAGTTTTTATTTATATGCATCCCAGAAAACTCCTAGTCACACAAAACCACAGGCTGATACACAGCCATTCGGTACACCCTAGAAACTACTCAAATGATCGAACAACTGCCTGCTAACCACCAAAAACAGCTTAATAACATAATGGCAGCTGCATAGAAACCACACAAAACCACCTAGCAATGTAAAACCATTTGAAACTCCTAATGCTGCATTCACGCCAGATGCAGATGCGAGTGATATACATGTCAATAGCTATGTTTCCATCCACCTATTTTTATGCACATTTTGGAAAAGATTCGCATAAACTACGATGGAAACACTTTTTCCGCCCAAATTCCAGTACGTGTATTAAAAAAGGTCATGTGATTTTGTTATAAGAGATCATGTGATGATAAAAATGTGTGTAAATGGACAATCCAGCAGGCTGAGCACACTGTAAAACATCTGAAATGTTGTTTTGGTCATTCTAAAACGCCTTACCGTTGAAGTATTAGTGTCGTTATATTATTAATGACCTCCAGAATCAAGAGTGTCTGTGCTCCGCGTCTGACACCTTCAAACGCCATCGCACGTTCACTGCGTGTCAGGATTGCCTTCTGAGGCGCAAGTCATTTATTAGATGAAGAAAAGCTCCTCCTACTGCAGCAAATTCAGTTTTACTGTTGATATTTGGCGTTAGATAATCAGGAAGTGACAACTATATTCGCACGTCTTTTATGCGATAATCAAGTTTTGCGCATAAAGTTCATTCGCATTTTGGATGGAAACATAGCTATTGTAAAGATGCAAATAGACATCCTGTGACCCAATATGCACGAATGAGGTGATGCGAATGAAGCGGCGTGAGTTAAGAGTTTTGCACGATAGACACGCTTAACGTTTGTATTACATGTTTTGTGCGAATCGCTGGAGTTGGAAAATCTGAACTTCACGCATTAACCAATCAGGAGCTTTCTCTTGTATGGGCGTGACTATGAGGTAGCGCCTGTTGTTAGTGTCCCTGGGAAAAATCCTCTTGCCGACACCGGACAACAGTTTTTCAAACTGAGCTCAGCTCAGTCGGAAGCACCGCTGAAAGCCTCCATCATCCAAGTATAGTTTCTGGAGGAGTTGATGAACTCACAGAGCTGGTGCACCTCTGAAAGGATCTAGTGGACTCAGATAGGCTCCAAATGAATCAACACTGTTTTTTAGTCTTTCTAAAGCACATAAACAGCTATTCTCTCAATAAAATCCATGTTAGCCATTTAACAACAAAGCTAGAATCACCAGGCAGACAGAAGCCTCACCCATGATGTGAATCCACGTCTATTGTGAAGTGAATTTGACGCACGAATGAAGCGGATTTCGAGTAAAGCTATTCACACCTTTCGTGTCTGGTGTGAACTCAGCATAAGAACCCTCTGGCAACTCCCTAGTAGCCATAAAAAACTAGTTAGTTAGTTAGTTTGTTTATTTATTTAGCACATTTTTTACAACACAATGTTACCCAAAGTGCTGAACACAATCAATACTAAAAAAAGTCCTACATCACATATCAATAAAAAGCATAAGGCAAACCCCTCAACATTAAAAAGGCTCAAATGCTAAAGAACAATGATGCAGTTTCAGAAGCTTTTTAAAAACAGATAGAGTTGGAGCATGTCTGATGTGGGGTGGAAGCCCGTTCCAGAGTTTTGTGGCGATAACAGCAAAAGCCTGATCCTCACTTCGCTTACACTGGGACCTTGGTACAAGAAGAATAGGATCAGAACTGATCAGAAGACCTTAGTGACCTACCAGGATTTTATATACCTGTAGGAGATCAGATAAGTAAGATGGTGCCAGATCATTTAAGGACTTAAAAACTAACATTTATAATTTAAAACCAATCCGGGACCTAACAGGCAGCCAGCCCTGAGAGGAAAGCACTGGGGATATGTGCTCAGACTTGTAAGTCCCTGTCAGAAGTCTCGCAGACGTATTTTGGACTAATTGCAATCTATTCAGGGCATTTTGACTAATAACCACATACAAAGAGCTGCAGTAGTCAAATCTTCCCAAAATAAAAGCATGGATCATCTTCTCAAGATCATTAAAAGAGAGAAATCACTTCACTTTTGCCATGAGTGAAAAATTGAAAAAAAAAAAAATGGGTTTAACGACTGAATTTAATTATTTGTTAAATTTTAGATCATTATCGAACTGAAACCTTAGGTTTCTAACAACAGGTTTTAGATAAGTTGATAGCTCACTAAAACCTAATAAATGCAGAGGGGCAGGATCCCCAAACCAGACCAGCTCAGTTTTTTCCTCATTGAAATTGTAAAAATTTGACAACAGCCAGGTCTAAACCTTGATTAGACATCTCATAAGAAAGGCAAGGCCATTTTTAGCATTATTTTTAAGAGGGGCATAAATCTGAGTGTAGTCAGCATAAAAATTAAAAGCCACCCCATATTTACAAAAAATAGATCCTAAAGGTAAAAAAATGCAGAACTCCACATGTCAGGGGTCTGGAGGATGAAAAGGTCTGACCAACATTAACACAAAAGCTTCTGTTTGACAAATAAGATCTAAACCATTGAAGAGCAGAGCCCTGAAAGCCCACCAATTTCTCAAGACGGGAAATAAGGATCTCATGGTCTATAGCAGGGGTGTCCAAACTCGGTCCTGGAGGGCGGGTGTCCTGAATAGTTTAGCTCCAACTTCCTTCAACACACCTGCCTGGATGTTTTTAGTATACCTAGAAACAGCTTGATTAGCTGATTCAGGTGTGTTTAATTGGGGTTGGAACTAAAATATGCAGGAGACCGGCCCTCCAGGACTGAGTTTGGACACTCATGGTCTATAGTGTCAAAAGCTGAAGGTCAATAACAATAATAATGATATAATAATTTCTTACATTGATATAGCGCTTTTCTAGACACTCAAAGCGCTTTACACAATGGGGGAATCTCCTCATAATGTCAAGGTTCGGGAAGGATGAGGGAGCAAGGACTCAAATGCAACATACGCTGGCTTTTATTTTAATAAAAATAAAACAAAAAGACAACAAAAACCACCCCGAGGGGGGAAAAACATAACTATAACACAAAATGGTAGACAAACTTGGCTGGGCTGGCAAGACAGAACTGGAGCAGGAACACGAGGGAGAATCGACGACGAACTGGCACAGGACAGCAGACATGAGGAGATTATAAGCAGTAGGAAATAAACACACAAACAGGTGAACTAAATTAACTAATAATGGGTTAACAAGGAGGGTAGGGCTAGACAATAAACGGGAAAGCACATGACACAAAGAGACGACAAGCCATGTGCTCACAAAAAAACGAGACTAGAACAAGCAGCCAATAAGAAAACTCATTAACTTCGTGTTCATGACAACACAAGCACGCGGTGCATGTAAACACACACCACGTGCTAAACACAACACCAACAGACGACTGAACACGAGACACGAGCACACAATAGATGGAAACATCTTACAGTGCGCTCACACATAAGCAACGCCCATGTTTCATCTCAGCGCCAACCGAAACCAAAACCAACCAGACTGAGACGCTGAGAATAAAACAGCGCGATGCAGACAGAACCAAACACAAACACGAGTACGAGAGCGCGCACGTCACCAGCGCATGCAGACCACGCGCATCCACATCAAGCGGGAGCGCGCACGGTCTGCACGCACTCATGACGGCGCGCACACAGAGACACACACACTGACAGAACACAAGTGCTCGACCCGAGAAAACTAGAGCAGAGCACTACAGGGCATGACAAGACAGAGCTAGTGTCCGGACTCTGCCACCAAAACAACAATTTACAAGACCCGAGTGGCAGAACCCTGACACATAAAGCATAAGGATCACAGAGTGCACCAAGCCCCTAAATAACAAAACTTCATTGATCATGTAAAGCAGTGCAGACCCAGTACTATGATACGCCTTAAAAACACCTAAAACAACCCTCCTGGTAGTTGCATAGCAACACCTCAGAAACCACACAAAATCACCTGTCAATACACAACTATTCAAAACCCTGTAAAAACAACCCAGAGCACCCTGGAAACTCCTAAATAACAACCAAAAACAACCCGTATCCTCCTAGCAACTCTATAGCAACACTGTACAAACTACACATAACCACCTAGCAATGTGCAACCATTCCAAACCCTTCAGAAACCACTCAAACCAAACTAACAACTCTCTACGGGCCAAAAAACTCTACATTAAAACACCCTCGAACGCACATAAGAACCTCTAGCAATGCTCCCTAGAAACTACAGTTGACTCTTTACATTGGTTTTTAACGCCTAAATAGCACCATTTAGTCAAAGTGATCAAATCATTGCACATTGATCATCCCTGATCTCAATTATAACATTATTTATACAATTTATTCAGTAAATAAATGCAAGATTGTTGTCGATATGCAAGTATCAGTTTTTTTCTTCTTCGAGAGCCGTTTATTCTCTATGATCAGCACCATTTAGTCATCTATCATTCCAGATCTCAAATCTAACAATCATTGACTCTCAAACGTGCCGTTGACATGATCCTAATGCCATCTTTCCCAGCAGAAACAAAGCTTTCATTGAGCGCAATTTTGTGTGTGTGTGTGTGTGTGAGACAAGACCACACAGAGTTTACAGTTCCTGGCGTCACACACACCGACCCCCAACGGCAAACCATCCATTATTATCAGCAGCTCTATGACAGGCTGTCATCTTGTGGCTTACAGAAGGGAAACGCTCCACTGACTAAAATACCCTTCAGCACATCGCAGTGAGAGGAACGTGTGTGCGTGAAGACAATGAAGCACTTGAGTGTGTGTATTCCAGCATCCCTGGTCTATATCTCTGTCTGACAATACGGGTTGAAGACAATGGTGTGTTGTCTGAAGTGTTTCTGGAGCTGAAGATGACAAGCTTGATGAAGAGAAGGAGATCCGTAGTGCTGAATGGAAGGAGAGATGGTAGCACTTTATAATAACTACACACTATGAACTATTTATTAAGCATTAGCAAATAGTGAACTCATTATCTGTTATGCATTAACTCTACATTAATAAGCGTTAGTAAGCAGTTTATAACTGCAGCTACAAATGCTGTATTAATTGATTTATAACCACATTTATAATGTGCTTAATAACTGTACTTTCATACTTTGTTAATAATGCAATACTTAATTTAGTAATGAAGAATAAATCATTAACAAACCATTTGTATTTAAGAGTAGTTGGTGGTTTTTAAGATAATTCAGAATGAGTTAGTAAATGATTACAGTTTTTCCCAATTGTTTACACACATTTTCTGAAAGCATGTCTCATATTGTCAGAACTCTACACACAAATCACAAAACACACACACACATTGGGCAAAACCTTTCAATTCTCGTGCAAAATGAAACTTTACATTCAAAACAATGTACTTTCTTCTCAAAATGGTGTTTGTTTTCAAATGACACACACAAACCATCACATGAATAGACATTTATAAGAACCATTTGAACACTGATGTGCTTAATGTAAAACACTATGACCACTTCTTCTCCATTCACCATAATGACTTACTGTGAGCCTTTTTTTGTTCAGTGTTACAATTACTGCAGACAGTACACAGGCCTACAGAAGTGCACTGTAAAATATTTCAGAATATTGTTTTTATACAAAACACACAAATAAACGGTACCAAATATATTTTACTGTATTTTTCCCACAAAAACAGTGTACACAGTGTTTATCCCAACCAACACAAAGTTGCACATAACGTGGTCTACATGTACCATCAACAGAAGTATTTACTGAATAGTTACAGTAAAAAAAATAAAAATAAAATAAAAAACTGTGGATTTGTGTCATACACTTTTCATCCCCAGGCAGAAAAAAACATCCTCAATAGGATTGAGAAATGGAGAATATGAGATGAGCTCTGATTTCTAAATTGCGATTATGTGTGACGGGTGTTTACCTGTGTGATGAGTAGGGCCAGACGGAATCTGCGGACATTTTTTGCAATTTCTGCGGAGAATTTTGGTAAAAATCTGCGGATTTCTGCAGAATTATTTTGGGAGTCTCATAACTAAAACCTTAATATGTGAAATATGTGTAATTTAAAAACTGAATAAATTCAGATTTACACACATTTACTCAAGTAAATAAACAGAATTATTGATGGGCTAAAAATCTGCGGAAATCTGCGTGCGCAGATTCCGTGTGGGCCTAGTGATGAGTTAGTATGCAAAGTAGGACAACTGACTCTACAATGTTGAATGACAGTGTGTTCCTTATGAAAACAAGAGATTTTCTGCATGAAAATTGTGCCAAATGCAGAGAATTGTGTGTCGTGTTTTGAAAAAAGTGTGTTTTAAATCTGCAATTTGTGGGTAAAGCAGGAATGGTGCTTGTAGTTTAGCAGAATTGGTTCAGGGGGTTGGTGCATCAGTTACATGTTGTAGTCATTGTGTCTGAAGTACAAGTAATTGTGTGTAATCAGCTTAGAAAAACTGTAATATAACTAATTTGTATTTACAATGAATATCCTTTAAAATATATATTTTAGTACTGCTTCAGTGAACTTTAACAACTATACTAAAAACCATTAATTTTCACTAATTTTATGAGTATTGTTCTTTTCAAAGTGTGCTTTAAATCTTTTTAAAATAAGTAAAATCTCTGTAGACTATAAATATATGTACTGTATACCATTTATTTGTAAAATGCGGGCAATAAATTATAGATTATTATTATTTTTTTTAAATATTACATTATTCTTATTTTTTTATTCAACTATAAGGGTGGGGCCGGGTAGGGGGCCCAACAAGACAATGTGCCCAGGGGCCTTTGAATTCTTAATCCGGGCCTGGTTAAGGTCCAAAGTGTCTTGTCACTGTAGTGGTACCTTCATGGTTCAGATTTGTAGGTACAATATTGTATCTGCAGGTGTTTTTAAAACCAAAGGCACATTTTGGTTTCCCATGGTACAAATCATGTCCCTTAAAGGTACAAACTGCAATCGTACAAATTAGTTTCTTTGTCTTAAGGTACAATTCTGTCCCATAAAAAAGGTACTGCCCCAGTGACAAGGGTTTGTACCTTCTTTGGTACAACATTGTACCATTTTTTTCTGAGAGTGTAGCAACTGACATAGTAATGTCAGAGTAACTGTAACATGAAGTGGACACTGACAAGGGAGGTGCGGATCCAAACGCAGGTTTTTTAAATGGAATGGTCAGGCAAGCAACGGTCAACACAGGGGCAAACAGATGTATACAGGAAATTCAGAGTTGTGGTCGATAATACAGGCAGATGGTCAAAAGGCAGGCAGCAGGTAACGTAAACAAACAAACTAACAAGGCTAGGGTCAAAACACGGCAGGACAAGTCAAGGAAACCACGTCGTAATGTTAACTAGACAGATAAACAAGACTCAGCAAAGTCTGTGCGTTTGCGTGCTGTACAAATAGTCCAACTAATCAGTCTTTGAGCAGCTTCAGCTGTGTGAGTGTAATCAATGGAGACTTGGAGCAGGTGTGTGTGTGTGTTGCACGACAGGACTTGTAGTCCATACACTAGAGGATTTGTAGTTCTTTAGTGAACTGTGTGATTACCAGCAATCTGCAACCGCTAGATTACTGGTGATCATAACAGTAACAAAAACAGTGCAGAAATCTAATAAAAACACTGTTGATATTAATCAAGACACCCCATAAAACTGCACAGCAACACCCTAGCAACCAGTCAAAATGCTGTTGAAACCAGCCATGTAAATTACAGCAGCTGCATTATAGCAGAAACTTTTCAGAAATGCCTCAGCACTTACATAGCAGTATTAAAATGCATGCAAATAAAATAATACAACTACAAATGAGCAGTTTGCAACATCAAACAGCATAGCAAGCTGTTTTCACGGCAAAAAAAAAAATCAATGGAAGTGAATGAGACCAGAAGCCAATATGTTTCCAATGGCTGTGCTTGGTTTCACATGAAGAATAAGGACAATTTCTTAAAATAATTTTACCTGACCATTTTAGCTTCACAGGAATGAGTTTCCATAGACAAATGTTGACATTTAGGGAGCAGAATATCACAGGGACTAGACAGGAATAAAACCGTTAGAGGAAAAAATCATTATATTTGAAGGGTTTAATTTGGCTTGGCAGCAGCGCAAAGAGCAGTAAAGTGACTTTAATAAATACCAAGTGAAAGTCTCTGCCAAAGCATTTATTGGCAAAGAGCGAGTATGTCTGGTGTCTGCTTACTAACGTCTGCCTTTCTGCGGTAGACGTCACATAGTATGAATATTCAGTGTTATGTTAATGTTCATTATAGACCATTTTAAGGGATGTAAACAATAACAATGGTCCTGGCATATTTCAAGTTTTAGATTTTAAATTTCCATAGCTTCTGACAGTCTAAAACAAGGGTCACCAAACTTGTTCCTGGAGGGCCGGTGTCCTGAAGATTTTAGCTCCAACCCTAATCAAACACACCTGAACAAGCTAATCAAGGTCTTACTGGGTGTACTTGATACACCCAGGCAGGTGTGTTGAGGCAAGTTGGAGCTAAACTCAGCAGGGACACCGGCCCTCCAGGACCGAGATTGGTGACCCCTGGTCTAAAAAGATCCACATATTGGTAAATAATGTTACGATAGCTGTTATAACAATAAGTTATGATCGAAGCACCTCTTGTTACATGTAAAATAGTTTGACAACGAGCAGGAAATGTTCATGGGTCAGTGACATCACCACAAGTCAAGCTGCTGAGTTTACTATCATATTTTCTTCAGATTGATGCCATTGATCCCATAGAAATCTGATATATGGCAGTATATGCAAATTACATATGCGACTTACAGATTTATATTTGGATTTTGCATATGTAAAATATGCAATATAAGCGACATATGTTTCAAAATATTGCAAAATGGTTATGTATATATAATATTTATTTATACATTTTTCAACCAATGGATTTACAAGTATTTACATATGTTCAAATACTGTATATAAAGCAGGGGGGCCCAAACCTTTTCGTATAAAGGGCCACAAATCAAACTTGACTGAGGGATGCGGGCCGAATATATACAAAACTGAATGCATCACACCATATTACACTAAATTTGCCATGGGTAATCTCCTAATTTATTCGCAAATATTTAAAAGTAACTAGAAAATGTTGTGTCAGGGTTCTGCCACTCTGGTCTTGTTAACTCTTGTTTTGGTGGCAGAGTCCAGACACTAGCTCTGTCTTGTCATGCTCTGTTGTGCTCTGCTCGGGTTTTCTCGGGTCGAGCACTTGTGTTCTGTCATTGTGTGTGTCTCTGTGTGCGCACGCTGTCGTGAGTGCGTGCGGACCGTGCGCGCTCCCGCTTGATGCGGACGTGTACGGCCTGCGCGTGCTTGTGACGCACGCGCGCGCTCGTACTCGTGTTTGTTTTGTTCTGTCGGCATCGCGCTGCTTCATTCTCAGCGTCTCAGTCTGGTTGGTATTGGTTTCTGTTGGCTCTGAGATGAAGCATGCGCGGTGCTTATGTGTGAGCGCACGGTAAGATGTTTTCATCTATCGTGTGCTCGTGTCCCCTGTTCAGTCGTCTGTTGGTGTTGTGTTTAGCACGTGGTGTATGTTTACATGCACCGCGTGCTTGTGTGTTCTAGTCTTGTTTTATGTGAGCACATGGCTTGTTGTCTTTGTGTCATGTGCTCTCCCGTTTATTGTCTAGCCCCACCCTCCTTGTTAACCCATTATTAGTTTATCATGTTCACCTGTTTGTGTGTTAATTTATGCTTGTATATAATCTCCTCATGTCTGCTGTCCTGTGCCAGTTCATCATTTTTTCGCCTTGTCCTGTCCTGTTCCATGCCAGCCTGCCCAGTGAAGTTTATTTGTTTTGTTAATGTTTTCCCCCTCGGGGTAGTTTATTTTAATGTTTGTTTTATTTTATTATTAATAAATACCCATTTTTCCCTGCATTTGAGTCCTCGCTCCTTTTCCCCACCCACCGATCGTGACATGTTGCTTTAAATCATATTATCCAATGCAGTATAATTATTTTGCATTTTATAATGAACTTATTACAGTAAAAACATAAACAATCCCATTTATAACACAATGGAGTTCAATGCTGAAAATACTAGTCGACCTGCTCCTGCATTTGCCTTGGTTTGCTCGTCGTTGTCTTGTGCGTTGCTTTTTGTGACAGCTTTTACACTTTAAAGTCTAATTCATCTACAACCTTTAATTGAAACATTTCATTTTAGTTGCCTTTTTTTGTAGCTCAGCAATAAAACAAATAAACAAAGGGTTACGTTAAAATTGAAATACCAGTCTCTGTCAAAGGCATTTAATGTAGTAATTATTAATTAGTAGTTTATTGATGCACGTCCAAAAGCATTCGCAATGTGTTGGAAGGAATGAGAAACTGCTACTATGATGTGCACAAATGACTAATTGTTTAGAGAAATGCATTCACTGTTGTGCAAATGTAAATAGTGTTATGAGAAATGCACCAAAGCCACTGAGGAAAAACTGTAAACAGCAAACAAATAATGTAAATAATACAGTAAAAATCAACAGAAGTCACTTAAAATGGAGAAACAATCTGGGGTGCGTTTCTCAAAACCATCATTAGCCAACTAAGGTCGCAAGTTCTGTCGTTACAAAGATAGTTTGTTGATTTGTCGTTTCCCAAATCCATCGCTCCAACGAACATTCGCAAACTGTGTCGCAAACTTGAGCACTTGAAACGACACCTCTGGAGCTGTAGTTAGAAACGTAGCTCCTGGCTGTGTTCTATTCCCACTTATCCTCCCTATGCCCTATTCCTTTAGAATATTCTAACATTCAAAGTTGGAATTATTAAAAATAAAAAAGCATTAAGGTCATCTCTCTTAGGTGTCATTTGCTTTCAAAGTATTTTTACAGTTCAGTTTTAGCGATCTTCATGTTTACAATTGTGCTCCCTTCACAGTGCACTTTGAAAACTTTGATGTCATTTTGAACACAGCCTCATGACAAAAGCTATAGGTGACTATTTTTTAAAAGCGGAATTTATGTTACGTCTCCAAAGCTTGTGAAAACTAAAAACACAGCATACGCTAATGCTTTTAATTTATAGTAGGTTATTTATTAAGTATCTGTACTGTATATGACATGGGCCTGCTGGTTAGAGCATATCTGCAGTGGTTTGCACGTGATAAAATTGTAAAAGCAGACTTTTCAAAAAATAAATAAACAATATCCTACTTAATAATAACAATAATCATCATCATCATCATTAATATTATTATTAAAATAGGATTTTTTTTTCTAATAAATAATAAATATTCAATTTCATTTCTTAATAAACTGTTTATTTATTTATTTATTTATTTATTTATTTATTTATATGATTTATATGATTTATATATGATATTAGAATACGTGTTAACTTTTGTAAGTGATTTTATGTTTTAGAATAGAATATGTTTCCCAGTGATGAGTTGCGGCTGGAAGGGCATCCGCTGCGTAAAAATCGTGCTGGATAAGTTGGCGGTTCATTCCGCTGTGGCGACCCCGGATTAATAAAGGGACTAAGCCGACAAGAAAATGAATGAATGAATGAATGAATAGAATATGTAATGTTCTCAATAATCTTAGTAAAGGAAGCACAGGCTCTATATGTGCCATTTGCATATATTTCAATTAATATGGAAAACGAGTGCATGTTTTTATCAAAACTAATATTGGATTTTATTTTAAATGTGTGTGCGTGTAAAACAATATAATTTGCACAAAGAAATGATGAGGTTCTTCTCTAAAGAAGTTGCTCCACCCCGTTTAGAGCATCATTATGGGCGTTTTACGTTATAACTAACGTGGTTTAAGTGATGGATCTGCGACAGAGAAACTAGGGGTTTTGAAAAACACTCGTCACTACATCGTTCTTTTCCCAAACGATGCATCGCACTATGATAGTTCAGCCGCGAGTTACGTCATTGTTTGGGAAACACACCCCTGATTACTTGCACAACATGCTGAATGCAGGGCTGATGACTACCCAATGATCAGTATTTTGTAATATTTCATTGCATGCAGGCAGTGAAATCATTCATCTGCAATGTCACAGCAGTGATTTAATGCTGTTGCTTAGTGGAAGTGAAGATTGTTCCTCATTTTCTCTCTCAGGAAACATGAGTTCATATTCACGCAGATGCTTTATACTGTACGCTTCTGACTCACTGAACGCTCCCGTCCGTTTCCGCTTCTTGCATGGATATGAATATAGTTGCATTGTAAAAAGACGGAAGATGCTACGGAAATGCCTCATATCCTGACACTAATGAATGAGATGATGATATTCATCGGGGAGATTGATTCTAAAACTCTTCCCAGATCTGAGGGTTAAACTTCCTGCTGCTATATTTACATAGAATTTATTTATATCCTTTAAATGCTCTGAACGATATGTGGCCAAAGATCTGGGAATTGATTGTTTGTGTATTGCTGATCATACACTCTGGGGATGCATGTGTTTTTGTTTTTTGACAGAAGTTTCTTTAGTAGTAAGTAGTGTTGCATTTATTGAGTCAAAAATAGAGAAGTTTCCTTATATTATGTCACACATATGGAGAAAAGGTTTTGTTCTTGTTTAAAGATCAAAGAATATATATATATTTTCAGGCGACACAGTGGCGCAGAAGGTAGTGCTGTTGCCTCACTCGCTGGTTCGAGCCTCGGCTGGGTCAGTTGGCATTTCTGTTTGGAGTTTGCATGTTCTCCCTGCGTTCGCGTGGGTTTCCTCCCACAGTCCAAAGACATGCGGTACAGGTGAATTAGGGAATTGTCCGTAGTGTATGGGTGTGAATGAGTGTGTATGGATGTTTCGCAGAGATGGGTTGCAGCTGGAAGGGCGTCCACTGCGTAAAACATGTGCTAGATAAGTTGGCGGTTCATTCCGCTGTGGCGACCCCGGATTAATAAATGGACTAAGCCGAAAAGAAAATGAATGAATGAATGAATGAGATTACTTTTCAAAATATTTCCCAATGGAATTTTAGGGACATTTCCTATTATAATTTTCTTAATTTAAAATAAAGTTTATTTTAGAATAAATAATTTATTTTAGAATAGAATAGAAAGAAAGAAAGAAAGAAAGAAAGAAAGAAAGAAAGAAAGAAGGAAAGATAAGAACGGACGGACAGACGGACAAATATATAGGCAGATAGATTGATAGATAAATAGATAGATAGATAGATAGATAGATAGATAGATAGATAGATAGATAGATAGATAGATAGATAGATAGATAGATAGATAGATAGATAGACAGACAGACAGACAGACAGACAGACAGACAGACAGACAGACAGACAGACAGACAGTGAGATAGATAGAAAAACAGATAGATAGATAGATAGATAGATAGATAGATAGATAGATAGATAGATAGATAGATAGATAGATAGATAGATAGACAGACAGACAGACAGACAGACAGACAGACAGACAGATAGATAGATAGATAGATAGATAGATAGATAGATAGATAGATAGATAGATAGATAGATAGATAGATAGACAGACAGACAGACAGTGAGATAGATAGATAGACAGACAGACAGATGATAGATAGATAGATAGATAGATAGATAGATAGATAGATAGATAGATAGATAGATAGATAGATAGATAGATAGATAGATAGATAGATAGATAGATAGATAGATAGATAGATGATAGATAGATAGATAGATAGATAGATAGATAGACAGACAGACAGTGAGATAGATAGATAGATAGATAGATAGATAGATAGATAGATAGATAGATAGATAGATAGATAGATAGATAGATAGATAGATAGATAGATAGATAGACAGACAGACAGACAGTGAGATAGATAGATAGACAGACAGACAGATGATAGATAGATAGATAGATAGATAGATAGATAGATAGATAGATAGATAGATAGATAGATAGATAGATAGATAGATAGATAGATAGATAGATAGATAGATAGATAGATAGATGATAGATAGATAGATAGACAGACAGACAGACAGACAGACAGACAGACAGACAGACAGACAGTGAGATAGATAGAAAAACAGATAGATAGATAGATAGATAGATAGATAGATAGATAGATAGATAGATAGATAGATAGATAGATAGACAGACAGACAGACAGTGAGATAGATAGATAGACAGACAGACAGATGATAGATAGATAGATAGATAGATAGATAGATAGATAGATAGATAGATAGATAGATAGATAGATAGATAGATAGATAGATAGATAGATAGATAGATAGATAGATAGATAGATAGATGATAGATAGATAGATAGACAGACAGACAGACAGACAGACAGACAGACAGACAGACAGACAGTGAGATAGATAGAAAAA